>JAPTHN010000007.1:8867529-9467529 GCA_026936325.1 Platynereis dumerilii
GGGAGTTTAGATTGTGGAAATAATGGAGTGTCCCGATTCACCCCAAAGTGAGGGGTGAATTGGGACAGTTGTTTTCTGGGCCCTGATCATTGGAAATTTAAGAAATCATTTACAGCTCCATGGGAAAGTTATACATTTTGCTTGGACACAATTTCACACCATATTTTGATTTCTGGGTTGACTTGTGGCCATTCTATAACAGAAAAACAGCCAAAACTGTCCCGATTCACCCCATATTACGGTACTTTGTCATATGTTGTGAAATATTGTCTAAAACAATAAAACAAAATAAAAAGGGGTCCTCATCCCGATGGAAACTCATATAAATCAATATTTGTACAACTAAGTCACTTTGAAAAAAGTAAACTAATTTACCGAAAATCACATTGGAAAATTATCTATAACAGATGGAAAGTCAAAACTATTACAGCCCACACCAGCTTTTTTCTGCGCTTCTAATGCTTTAATCCATTTGTCTGTAACCCCAATAGATCCTTCTAAAATTGAACAAGACTGATCATTTTTGTGTGTTGTCAAAATAGCAAGAAAAGATGTTGAGCAACAACAGAGATTGTGACACTGTACCAGATTTGTGGGGGTGTGTCTGAAGACTGCTCTCTGATTGGTTGTTTTCAGTATATTCCCTGTAATTACAGGGAGAAAACATCGTACTATACTTACTTTTTCCCTGCTGTATTGCCCAGGGAAAAACACAGTATCGGGGAGAAAATGTGCCTAGACATGGGATAAAGGCAACTATGAAGCACTCAAGCATTCATTCAATTGCTTTGAAAAATCTCAAACTGTTAATTATGTCACTAGATACATGTGTGATGACAGTAAAATAACAACAAATAAGACAGAAGATATATATATACAACAGAGAGGGACAGTGACTATAAACTACATCTAGAGAGAATGACAAGTATCAATTTATATTTATATTATATAAGCAGGTATGAGTTTTGCAACACTATAATTTTCTGGATCTCCCCTGACTCAGTCAAAAAATGTCCTATTCAGCGAGATGTGAATAATAATAGAACTCATAGCAAGCTGCCAGAGACAAGATCGAATACTGGACGATGACACACACAGCTGTCTTATCCACTGGAATAGTGGTTTTGTAAATAGTTTCTCAGAACTTTTTTTAAAAGAAGCAGGAGTTAAATTATTCTCTGGTAATACGAGCGTAAATCTGTAAATGCTACCGAACATGAAAATGAGGTCATTGGTCATTTATGTTGTGCATATCTAAAAAGCGCACATTCCAGCGCTCACCAAAGTCAATGGCAATCATGCTTGTCATTATTGTAATAATCTTTCGACATGCCAGGAATAAGGTTTTGAACAAATCAAATGCGCACCTGGCAGATTTTGCCAACCACTGGTGCATGCACTTGTGAATTATGTCAGTAATGTGTCCCATGCTGCAAGTAATCTTCAGGAACACTGGTGGTCCCCCAGAAAGGCAACGAAACAACCTGAAAGGAATGGCTTCAAATCTGAATTCATGCTTTTTACACTAGAAGAACTCCACCAGCTTGCATACAAATTGCCAAGAGAATATGCTAAGCTGCTTGATGCTAAGACCCACCAAAACCTACATAGGCTATACTGTGTGATGTAGATATCCAAAGGCAATATGCAGTTACAATTCTACATGATTCTCCTTATACCAAAGTAGCAGTTTCATAATCTGCTTTCCCAGATGTATTATGGTCAAACTGTCATAACGCACAGTCAAGAAAAATGGAGCAGTTCAATATATGTTCATGTACACTAAAATTGAAACAGAAACACAACTGCAGTTCCAGAACTTTATCACCCAAAAGCAAACATTCATTTCAGGACAAGAACAAAGTCAATACAGGTAAAACTAATTCCGATGTTACATTGTTAATATTGGCTAATAAAGAATCTCTCTCTCTCCCTCTCTCTCTCTCTTGTCAGAACTGTCACAAGCTAATGCAGAGACCCAATGACTTCCACAACAACCCCCAAACTCATCATCCATCATTTTTTCAGTCTGCACATAGATGATGAATGAATTGAAGCTGTATACGTCGATTCATTTTTTCAAAATGCTACAAATGAGACCGGCTTAATTGAGGACTTTGAGATCAATCAAAGATGAAACTTTTGGAACCAGCTCAAACATTAGTCTTTATAAAATTGTCAACTGCATGGCATGGTGTGATAATTTGTTCCACGTAATGTATCCTTTTTTCAGCTCCTATTTTTCGAAAGGTTTGCCTTGCCATAAGGGGAGGTGAGTTTAGTTGAGGGGAGGCGAGTTTACTTGAGGGCAGCCGAGTTTACTTGAGGGGAGCGAGTTTAGTTGAGGGGAGGCGAGTTTAGTTGAGGGGAGGCGAGTTTACTTGAGGGCAGCCAAGTTTACTTGAGGGCAGCCGAGTTTACTTGAGGGGAGCCGAGTTTAGTTGAGGGGAGCCTAGTTTAGTTGAGGGGAGACGAGTTTAGTTGAGGAAAGTTGAGGTTAAGTTGAGGGTGCCCAGTTTATGAGAGGGTTTGGGGGTTGTATCCTGTCGTGAGGCCTACTAATGCAGGGAGCGTATTTTAATATACATGGCGCTGCTTGAAATTACCATAATGCAGGATGGTCATTTGGAAGAGAGCCTTAATCATATATTATGCAACAAGATTAAGCAGCTCAAGAGAAATTTGTCCTGTGCATGGAGTTTGATAGTTCATACAATATTTCAGTTCATCAACTTTGGTGATATTCACGATTCCTACTCTGAATTATCATGCTCTCACTCAGTTTCATAATGCAATTCGGCATTTGAACTCCGCGTAATGAGTGGAAAAACTTCTCTTATAACTTATACATTATACAATGTACAATGAATAGTTTAAAACTTTTGCATACCTTACTATAATTAATATATTGTGGAATGTAACAGCACACATTGTAATTGGTGTTTTTAAACAACACATTGAAGTAGGACTGGTCATAATTGATGGACTTCAAGTACAAATCATTCACCTTAGCATATGCCTGATACATGTGAACACACATATTCTATATTAGAATTTTGTAAACAGCAACAGACATAGGTTTGACCTCAAACCTCAAGCCACCCTGCTTACATAAACCCTATCATAATCAGAATATAAAGTTTGGAAGTTTACCTGACATGTAAATGTATCTTTGCTCTCGTATTCTCTATGCATAATATTGGTTGGCAGGAAGTCCTGGGATCTTTTCCTCCCATGCCATGTAACTAGATTACTTCATTCTGAAACAGGCTTGTTCAGAGAGGTCAGCTTAGTTGACTGACCATCCACTTGCATTGTATTCTCTGCTGATCGATGGAGCCCAACATGCATCCTTGTCTAAAATACATGAGGTTGAGGTCACAGGAATGATGGACGAGGAGATGTCTGAGGCTTCAGGTTGACATTAAAATACCATAATGGGCTTGGTGATATGTCATAAGTCACCTGCCTCCTTTTTCTGTTATCAATCTTGAGGCATTGATGTGCTAAGCTGGTTCCAAAACACAATGAGCCTTTCCCATATCATAAGCTCTTTCTATGATACTACTCCTCCATGATATCAGTATCGGAGCCCATTTTATATTTTACACAATTTCACAACACATTACTTAGAAGAATGAATAAGTGAACACCATAACCAACAATCCATGTATTTGAAAAGGTTTGCCCTGCAGAGATTGATAGAACTGACCATGTCAGTTATGTAAAATCACCAGGATTAAAACCCCTACTAAGATATTACTTATGGGCAATGTTTTCAATCGGTTGGAACAAGAGTAAGGCTCAGTGGAAAATTGATTCGACACAATAACCAAAAAAAGTAATTGAAGTTACTGTTGTCGCCTCATCATATGCTGACATCAAAATCATAGCTGACTTCTTGAGTGGTGGATCTACCTTTGCATATTCTAATGACAACTCAATGGAGAGCAGAATATCAGGAAAATTATTGTCAGCAGGAACAAATATCAGGCTATACAGTCTGCACTCCAGGTATATTTAAAAACTCATCATTACTTAAACCAAAGTAAATCAATATTCCACTTGCATAGACTTTGCTGAAAAAAAGTGTGTGTTCAAACACTAATTGCAGTCTGTGGTTAATGCCCCTGAGATTTTCTCCATCCAGCTGCCTGTGTAACTGGATTATTCAATTCTGTAACAGTCTTGTCTAAAGGTCTGGCTAGCCCCACACCTTGCAAGTGCTTTCACCGCTGCTGTTGCCCAACATGAATCCTTTTATATAATACAAGAGTAGGATGTGTAATGCTATTAGTAAAGATCAAAATGCCATTCTGATTCACAACTGTTTTAAGTTATAACCAATTATTTATTCAACTATATTACAAAAATAGCTCCTGGGCAAAGGAGAGAGAGCAGTGTATGTATGCTCAATTGCTCATGCCGTTCACGAGGCAACCTTCTAGCATCATAACACATATATATATGGTTTTATGAAGCGATATGTCAAAATGAAACTTCAAAGCTTCCTCTGGTACGATAATAAAATTACATACATACATACAAGAGCTATATCAGAATGAAAAGAAGTTTGGTCGGAATTACTCATTCATGCAGCTATATGGCAGCTTAGCAGATCGAAGTGCCATGGAATAATCTCAGTCTGACGTTCTTCATCTAACAGATACATCATGAAATGAAGCTTTTAGCCTTATAGAATACTATTAGCTGTAGCAATGAAAGTGTGATGGAACTTAATGCAGTTTAAAGGCCTGGAATGAAATGATGTGCATTCATGCCACATCCAGGACCCATGCATTTCAAGCATGGAGAGACATCTATTGCTGAAAATGATGAGTTGTGTCTGAGGCAATGACACAAGCCTCCCATAAAACTCTCATCTCCCTTCACTCAATTTAGTCATCATTCAAACCCACAAATGCTGCTTTATCCTAAATTGTTTCAACATCACCATCTACCCAAAGTAGCAACAGCAGCATCCTTTGCCAGCAGCGATGCGGAAGTTGACAGCTTCAGGTCTGTAATGATGCATTAATAAAATTAATTATATATTGTGAGTATATCACAAAATATTCCTGAATGAGGAGATTTGACACAAATTTAGCATAATATTTACTCCTTGGGAGCAAAGCTTCACCTACAATGTACTGATAGCTGTTTGAATGAAGTTAGAAAAAGCAAAGACCAAACAGCCACATTGTATGGCATTATCCTTATCTGGTTGACAAGTTGAATGCCTGATTATTTGCGCAATTCCGAATGAATGCCATAGTCGTCTTAAACAGGAAACCACCCGTCCCCTCTAATGCATAGCAATAGACAATGGAATATGCATCCCAAGGCTGGTAACTGCCATATGCATAAGCATCTGGTGAGAGGATAAGCTGTGTGGCATTCTAGCTTTTGTATAAGGCGATATACATAGATCTGGCATTGAATAGGAAGACAGAGAAGTAACATAAACAAAAATAGCATCTCACCAACAATAAGCCTTGGATATTCTATGCAGTCGGGTATAGTGTCAACTCCATGTAACATTGGAAACATTATTGCAATGATGTATACAGATTGGTCTTACCCAATTCTTGATAGAATTGCTTCCAACAAATCCTAAAGTTTATTGTTCCATTACGACAATGATTATGACAAGTCGCAAGAAGTCCAGGGATGGACTCACGGGGAGGATGTCATCCTCCCATTGCAGGACTCGTTTACATTCGCCCTGCCAACTGGCTCTACAAAATGCTGAAGATTTCCAAAGCATTGTTAGCTTT
This sequence comes from Platynereis dumerilii, assembly GCA_026936325.1. NCBI lineage: Eukaryota > Metazoa > Annelida > Polychaeta > Phyllodocida > Nereididae > Platynereis > Platynereis dumerilii. The sequence continues at coordinate 8,873,307 of JAPTHN010000007.1, forward strand.
TTCCCGGCGAGATATAATTAATTGTTTATAGTTTTCTGCAAAGAAAATCACTGAAACAACATACAGACAACTATGTAGCACTCAAGTATTCATTCAATTGCTTTGAAAATCTCAAACTGTTAATTATGTCTGTCACACCAGAGGAAAGTTAATCTTTTTGTTCTACTTCACCAAACAGTGTATGATGTGGTCAGGGTAGCTTTCCAAGCTTACACTGAGAAGTGAGGATGGAGGATGTGGGGATTTTAAATAGTTTACATGCTAATTACATAAGCAGGTATGAGTTTTGAGACACTATAAGTTTCTGGATCTCCCCTGACTCAGTCTAAAAATGTCCTATTCCTATGTGAATTATAATAGAACTCATAGCAAGCTACCTGAGACAAGATCGAATACTGGACGATGACACACACAGCTTTCTTATCCACTGGATAGTGGTTTTGTAAATAGTTTCTTTTTTCTCTGGTAATACGAGCATAAATCTGTAAATGCTACCGAACATGAAAATGAGGTCATTGGTCATTTATGTTGTGCATATGTAAAAAGCACACATTCCAGACAAACCTGCTCACCTGCGCTCACCATAGTCAATGGCAATCATGCTTGTCATTATTGTAATAATCTTTCGACATGCCAGGAATAAGGTTTTGAACAAATCAAATGCGCACCTGGCAGATTTTGCCAACCACTGGTGCATGCACTTGTGAATTATGTCAGTAATGTGTCCCATTCTGCAAGTAATCTTCAGGAACACTGGTGGTCACCCAGAAAGGCAATGAAACAACCTGAAAGGAATGGCTTTAAATCTGAATTCATGCTTTTTACACTAGAAGAACTCCACCAGCTTGCATACAAATTGCCAAGAGAATATGCTAAGCTGCTTGATGCTAAGACCCACCAAAACCTACATAGGCTACTGTGTGATGTAGATATCCAAAGGCAATATGCAGTTACAATTCTACATGATTCTCCTTATACCAATGTAGCAGTTTCATAATCTGCTTTCCCAGATGCATTATGGTCAAGCTGTCATAACGCACAGTCAAGAAAAATGGAGCAGTTCAATATATGTTCATGTACACTAAAATTGAAACAGAAACACAACTGCAGTTCCAGAACTTTATCACCCAAAAACAAACATTCATTTCAGGACAAGAACAAAGTCACTACAGGTAAAACTAATTCCGATGTTACATTGTTAATATTGGCTTATAAAGAATCTCTCTCTCTCTCTCTCTCTCTCTCTCTTGTCAGAACTGTCACAGGCTAATGCAGAGACCCAATGACTTCCACAACAACCCCCAAACTCATCATCCATCATTTTTTCAGTCTGCACGTAGATGATGAATGAATTGAAGCTGGATACATCGATTCATTTTTCAAAACAACTAAAAACTGCTAGAAATAAGCCCTGCCTGATAGAGGACGTTGAGATCAATCAAAGATGAAACTTTTGGAACCAGCTCAAACATTAGTCTTTATAAAATTGTCAACTGCATGGCATGGTGTGATAATTTGTTCCACGTAATATATCCTTTTTTCAGCTCCTATTTTTCGAAAGGTTTGCCTTGCCATAAGGACTGCAAGACCAACCTGGTTGTGGGATTAGCCTAATCATGCTGACAAGCTGAATGCCTGATGACTTCACATTTCCCCGAGTGACTAAAAGGCCTCATGGCAGGATACACCCTCAACCCCCTGGGGTTACCACTGTTTTATCATGGGGTAACTGAGGATAGTTGAGGGATGGCGAATTTGGTTGAGGGGAGGCGAGTTCGTTTGAGGGGAGGCGAGGGGATGTGAGTTTAGTCGAGGGGAGGTGAGTTTAGTTGAGGGGAGGCGAGTTTACTTGAGGGCAGCCGAGTTTACTTGAGGGGAGCGAGTTTACTTGAGGGGAGGCGAGTTTAGTTGAGGGGAGGCGAGTTTACTTGAGGGCAGCCAAGTTTACTTGAGGGCAGCCGAGTTTACTTGAGGGGAGCCGAGTTTAGTTGAGGGGAGCTGAGTTTAGTTGAGGGGAGGCGAGTTTAGTTAAGGAAAGTTGAGGTTAAGTTGAGGGTGCCCAGTTTATGAGAGGGTTTGGGGGTTGTATCCTGTCATGAGGCCTACTAATGCAGGGAGCGTATTTTAATATACATGGCGCTGCTTGAAATTACCATAATGCAGGATGGTCATTTGGAAGAGAGCCTTAATCATATATTATGCAACAAGATTAAGCAGCTCAAGAGAAATTTGTCCTGTGCATGGAGTTTGATAGTTCATACAATATTTCACTTCATCAAATTTGGTGTTATTCGCGATTCCTGCTCAGAATTATCATGCTCTCATTCAGTTTCATAATGCAATTCGGCATTTAAACTCCGCGTAATGAGTGGAAAAACTTCTCTTACAACATATACATTATACAATGTACAATGAATAGTTTAAAACTTTTGCATACCTTACTATAATTAATATATTGTGGAATGTAACAGCACACATTGTAATTGGTGTTTTTAAACAACACATTGAAGTAGGACTGGTCATAATTGATAGACTTCAAGTTCAAATCATTCACCTTAGCATATGCCTGATACATGTGAACACACATATTCTATATTATAATTTTGTAAACAGCAACAGACATAGGTTTGACCTCAAACCTCAAGCCACCCTGCTTACATAAACCCTATCATAATCAGAATATAAAGTTTGGAAGTTTACCTGACATGTAAATGTATCTTTGCTCTCGTATTCTCTATGCATAATATTGGTTGGCAGGAAGTCCTGGGATCTTTTCCTCCCATGCCATGTAACTAGATTACTTCATTCTGAAACAGTCTTGTTCAGAGAGGTCAGCTTAGTAGACTGACCGTCCACTTGCAAGTACTCTCTGCTGACCGTTGGAGCTCAACATGCATCCTTGTCTAAAACACATGAGGTTGAGTTCACAGGAATGATGGATGAGATGTCCTAAGTTACAGGTTGACATTAAAATACCATAATGGGCTTGGTGCTATGTCACACGTCGCCTGCTGTTACCAATCTTGAGGCATTGCTGTGCTAAATTGGTTCCAAAACACAATGAGCCTATCCCATATCATAAGCTCTTTCTATGATACTACTCCTCCATGATATCAGTATCGGAGCCCATTTTATATTTTACACAATTGCACAACACATTACTAAGAAGAATGAATAAGTGAACACCATAACCAACAATCCATGTATTTGAAAAGGTTTGCCCTGCAGAGATTGATAGAACTGACTATGTCAGTTATGTAAAATCTCCAGGATTAAAACCCCTTCTAAGATATTAATTACGGGCGATATTTTCAATCGGAACAAAGGAAAGGCTCAGTGGAAAATTGATTCGACACAATAACCAAAAAAAGTAATTGAAGTTACTGTTGTCGCCTCATCATATGCTGACATCAAAATCATAGCTGACTTCTTGAGTGGTGGATCTACCTTTGCATATTCTAATGACAACTCAATGGAGAGCAGAATATCAGGAAAATTATTGTCAGCAGGAACAAATATCAGGCTATACAGTCTGCACTCCAGGTATATTTAAAAACTCATCATTACTTAAACCAAAGTAAATCAATATTCCACTTGCATAGACTTTGCTGAAAAAAGTTTGTGTTCAAACACTAATTGCAGTCTGTGGTTAATGCCCCTGAGATTTTCTCCATCCAGCTGCCTGTGTAACTGGATTATTCAATTCTGTAACAGTCTTGTCTAAAGGTCTGGCTAGACCCACACCTTGCAAGTGCTTTCACCGCTGCTGATTCCCAACATGAATCCTTGCATATAATACAAGAGTAGGATGTGTAATGCTATTAATTAAGATCAAAATGCCATTCTGATTCAGAACTGCTTTAAGTTATAACCAATTATTTATTCAACTATATTACAAAAATAGCTCCTGGGCAAAGGAGAGAGAGCAGTGTATGTAGGTATGCTCATGCAGTTCATGAGGAAACCTTCAAGCATCATAATGGTTTTATGAAGTGATATGTCAAAATGAAACTTAAAAGCTTCCAAGAGCTAATATAAGAATAAAAAAAAGGTTGGTCGGAATTACTCATTCATGCAGTTATATGGCAGCTTAGCAGATCAATGCGCCTTGGAATAATTTCAGTCTGACGTTCTTCGTCTCAAAGATACATCATGAAATGAAGCTTATAGTCTTGTAGAATACTATCTGCTGCAGCAATGAAAATGTGATGGAGCTTAATGCAGTTTAAAGGCCTGGAATGAAATGATGCGCATTCATGTCACATCCAGGACCCATGCATTTCAAGCATGGAGAGACATCTATTGCAGAAAATGATGAGTTGTGTCTGAGGCAATGACGGAAGCCTCCCATAAAACTCTCATCTCCCTTCACTCAATTTAGTCATCATTCAAACCCACAAATGCTGCTTCATCCTAAATAGTTTCAACATCACCATCTACCCCAAGTAGCAGCAGCAGCATCCTTTGCCAGCAGTGATGCGGAAGCTGACAGCTCGAGGTCTTAATAATCCTCATGGTCACTCACGACTTGAGAAGAATTGGCAAACAGCTCAAGGAAGAACAGAAAAAGATCTATTATCCACAGAGGAAATGCATAGAGGGAAGTCAATTTAATACTTCAGCTGCAAATATTGAGCCTTAAATAACCTCACATTATACAACACCATCCTAACTTGGCAGACTTCAATTATAACTTTCTTTAAAACTTCACACCATCCAGCAATAATTGTCAAGTCAGACATTTGAATCTCAAGCTAGTGATGATGAAACATAAATATAGTGCATTTGGGACGATTTTGTTCGAAAGTTACATTCTGTTAAAAATATGAAGGTATTTAAGCAAGCATCGCATATTTATGATAGATAATATATAAGTGGTTATACAACCACATTGGCATTTCTCATGCAGTAATCTTTCTTACTCTGTGAGAGCATCTTGTGGCAGAGTCTTATGGAAATATGGTGGTCCCTCGGGAATGCAAAACCAACCAGCGAAGGAACGGTTGGGAAATCTGCCTGACAAGCTGAATGCGTAATCGCTTACACATCTCCCAAGGAATAATCACAGCTTTCTCATGGAAAGAACACCCCCAGCATGCATAGCAATGGCCAAGAGGATAAGCTTAGTTGCTTACTTAGACTCTCTGGAAGTGCACAGACTAACTGAAGAATTCCATGTCTGGATTTATGACTGGAAAAGTAGTCTTGAGATTGCATAATCCATCTTATTTATACATTCTGCAAATCTGCCTCTGTAAATCATGTTTTAAGAAATCTTCCTCACTCAATTGTAAGAATATTCGTACAATTGAAATACAGCAGAGGCTATCTTTCGTGGATTAATACTCCACTTAAATATTTCCTTTAAATAAAGCTTCATTATCATCATAAAGTTTTTTTTTTATTGAATGTCACTTGGGTACATAATACACACATGTACTTTTGTGTTGTAACATAAATTTTTTTATCTGAAATGTAGTATAATCCTCTCAGTAGATGATGATGTAATAATGATAGCAGTTACAAAAACTATTAAATAGATTTATTTCTGAATTACCATGTACTATATTTTGCTTGATTTGACTATTCGTAGCTGTATAATATAACCCAGGCTTTTTTGACAACCTCATCTTTTATACCCTTGGAATCAGAATTCAAAGCAGATTCAAATGATATCAAACATGTTGGGGCTGCAAAAACCACAACAAATTAATCAGTATTACTTAAATACCAATAAAATCTTAAAAATAAGGGCAAAATACCATCCAGCGGTTTATACACTCTGTCTTAATCAGTAAAACCCCTGCCGAGGTTGTAATCCTAATCTGGCTGCAGGGGCAATGTGGCAACTGACACGGGCCCATCCACTGAGGGGGTCCATGCAAGACGTCAAAAAATAAAAATTTCAAGAAAGAAAAGAGCAAAATTTTGCTCTCAGATTCATGGTTGTGTTTTGCTATCACACTGTCTGGAAAGGATATCACCCTGTTTTTTGGGGCCTCCCAAACTAATATTAAACGTTTGCCAATAAGGCCTCTAGTATTTTTCTTTTTTAGTTTGAAATAACGCCGACGGTAGGGATGTGGGGGCCAATTGACTTATTTTGCCACAGGGCCCGAAATGCCGACAGTCCGTCTCTGTCCGGCTGATTAGTTGAATGCCTAATTATAATGATTTGTGCATTTCCCAATGAATGCCATAGTTGTCTTAAACAGGAAACCCCCGTCCCCTCTAATGCATAGCAATAGACAATAGAATTTCCATCCCAAGGCTGGTGCTGCCATATGCATCAGAAACTGGTGACAGGATAAGCTATGCACCACTATTGTATAAGCTGAAATACATTTGGCATTGAATAAGAAGACAGTCACAGACCTTACATAATGCAAATAGTGTTATCTCCCCAAAGGGATATTCGCTGCACTAACTTGTGTGCCATTGTATCAATGGAGCATTAGAAAAAATCGACACTTTAAAATAGATTTCTCATAACAGTGATGCATCTAACAATTAAATTGATAATTGCTTCACTAAAATAATTGTTGTGACGAGTGTAGCCAAACATGACTATGAGGTCCTTGGTCATATCTGATGAGCCTATTCTTGATTTCACCACAAAGCACACAAGATGAAACCGATTAAGAGTGCTTTACCATCATCAATGGCAATCATGTTTCAGTAATGAGGGAATCGGGTTTCAAGCAACACCCAATATCATCCCATATGCACCTGGCGCAGTGACATACATATATTTAAAGTAGTATCAGTGAACTCCAAGAGCCTTTGTTAATGTGCTGTTACATCAGCTTGCTCTTACATGAAAAGCTAAAAATTAAAGGTAACTGTCCTTGCAAAAGTTTGCAATAAGCCTGATAGAGTATTTCGCAGCAGTTAAAAGATCAATATTTTCTACCATGGTTCAGTCAAATCCTGCCTTCAGTCCATAAGATTGCCATTTAATCCAAAGCCTGGAGCAACCCATTACTTGGAGCTTTGGTGTTCCTTTCAAGCGGATTAGACAAAAGCTCAGGAGTCTTTGTAGTTCTTTGGATCTGCTGCATTTTATGGTTTTAAAAATAAACATGCAACGAATCTTTGGTCTTTTAACAGTTTTGATGTCGATGCTTTGAAAGGCAAGTTGCATGTCATCTCTTGAAATGGCGTTGTTTAATGTATATACACAGTTCACCAAGCACAAGAAACAACATCATGCCATAACTGTCTTTGATGGACTCACAGAATTAATAGCTTTCACAAAAAACGCCTGGACTTCGTGCTTCATCTGGTTTACATGATGAATGAACAGAACGCTGGATACATTATTTTTCATTACTCTTGCACAGTTATTTGCCTAAAGAAATTCTCCAACTCATTTTGTAAGCTGTTTATCATCAATCCTGCCTTCATTCCATAAGATTTCCATTTAAACCAAAGCCTGGGGCAACCTATTACTTGCAGTTTGGTGTTTCCTTCAATCGGATCAGACAAGAGCTCAGGAGTGTTTGTGGTTCTTTGGAACTGCTACATTTTATGACTTAAAACTAAACAAGCAAAGCAACATGGAGGAAGTTAGAAATAAATTCAACCAAGATGCAGGCTTGTTGATGTTAGTAGAATGGAATAGTGGCTTGAAACGCCTAAATGATATATTTGTCAGTGTTTTAATACATACTCCCAAGATGTTATAGATGATGGTATTACACCTTTTTTTGTTACCATGAACTAATCTCTTCTTGTCATTAGATTGCATTTGCCTTAGATAAGGTCGATGGAAAGATAGAAAAACAGAAGCGGGAAGCTAGAAAAACGGAAGTATGGAGATTTTCAATATGGGGATTTTAAATGGTAAATGTTATGAAAGGCCTCTCTGCAGCGACAAATAGTCTTTGAGAGGTCTCCCTTCCCATTACATATAATATTTAAAAGAATAATATTTGAACATATTAAATTATGGGAAAATAAAATAAATCTGAATCTGAAAAATCATCAGGTAAAACAGAAGCAGACTTTCCATCTGGGTAAGTGATGAGAATAATGTTGTATCCTTTCATAACATTTACCATTTATTTTTCCACATTGTATTCTTGTACTTGTTATTAGACAATCGGTGAAATATGCCTCAGGATAATGTTTTTTACATTGAAACTGGCTATAAATAAAAGTATTGTATAGAATTGTATTGTAAAAATCTTGTTCACCTCAAAAATCAATTACCTATAGATACAGTAGATCAAAACCTTATGGTTACAACCCGGCACAATTATGGTAGAATTTTTTAACTCTCCAGCGCTGTGACTCCAATTCCTGGCTAGTATGAAAGAATCCCAACTCAAGCGCAATGATGTTCTGACAGTGTGAAATCGTAAATTATTTTGTAATATGCTGACTCTTAACAAGATTCCCAATTAAATAAAGAAGCCAGCAGATGTTTCCATTAATGTGGCCTCATTGCATGTGAGATCCACTGCCAGCCGCACAATTCGATTGAAAGGACCACAGATGGCTTGGTATTTAGTTTTGGCCGGAGTTTACAGTAGCTTAGAAGTTGTGCTTTTACAAGGCCACAAGAGACGCAAGAGCTTTTGTCTAATCAAATTTTAAGAACACCGAAGGCACAATAGGCCGCCCCAGAATGCACTAAAATAGACAATCTTCATGGACTGAGAGATTTTGCTAAAGCTTAATTACCTTTTTTAAAAATTTGAAGTTGAATCTCACCTAGGCTATATGAAAATCCACCTGCACGCAGTTATTTCTAAAAATACACATACTTGACAAATCTACAAATATACCTTTTTAAAAAATTTTGTCTTTCTCAATTTTCAATATTTGTCTTGTCTTAAAACTGCCAATCACATTTTGAGAGGCTTATATTTGACCTTTCTTGCTGGAAGGATTTAGATCAAAATCAGTCTCGAAAATGATTTTTTTAAGATCTAGACTTCTGTGCATTGAAATTCAATTAAATGTATTCAATGAGTAATAAATTTAACATGCAAAACTAAAATATAATCTAAAGCTATCATCTGAGTAACTTGGTAAATATACGTATGTATGAATACAAAAAATATATATCCCATGATTCTTGTCTAGATTCTGACAGGATTCACGTTGATTAATTGATATGTATGTAAGACTACCTACCTTAAATGAGATTTGGTGCAATGCCAGATATATCCTTAACGATGCATGAGTAGTTTAGTCACTAGTTTTTACAACTATGTTATAAACCAAAGCTTAGTGCCTCATTATGGGACTACTGGCTTCCTCAGAACTTCTTTGGACACATTTGTGATGCAAGGTTTTTCTCTGGACCTAAGGTGGTATTTTGGGATTATAGACACAAAGTCAGGAGATTTGCCTGTCTGAGAACTTCCTCCAAAGTAAAAGAGGGACATCGTAACAAGCTCTGTAAGACAACACCGTATTATAATCTTTGTTAAAAGTGAATTCCTTAGGATGCAACATTTTCTTTATACCTTCAAATGAACTTATTTATAGCTTTCATCTCAGTTAAGGTATGTCCCCTGCCAATAGATCAAAAACATAGTCAACAATTCTAACATGGTGAAATTAAATCGAAGTGATCTTATAATCTCTGATACTCAATTACCTCATTTAACTTCCCTTAAAGGCCATGGTTGAGAATGGGGGCTTGACTTCTAATGACCAACGCTTCTTAAAAAAATACATGCAATTGCATGCACCATGTACTCGAGCAATTTAATAACCCCTTAAAACTCAATGGGATATGATCATAACATTGAAGCATCTCATAAATTGAGTGCTATTTTATCTATCTATATATTGACCTATCTATCTTTAGTTATGGCTGAAGCATAAATCTTAAGATTGTTTCCTTGCATGTCAATCCATTTCATACTTGGCAGGTTGTGGTATGCCACAGTTTGTTTCAGGACGGAAGGACATATTAGAGGAAGAAGAAGATTCTTCTCTGAGGCCCAAATATCTTCTGCCCAGAGACGGAGAATTTTGGAGATTAAGGGCAAAAAAATATTCAGAGAAGTGAGACAAAAGATTAAGCACCCGCATCTTTGGCAGCAGTGTAAACCCTGGGTATCATAACTTTGGGTGGTTCTTGCATCAGTGTAATGCTTTAGGATCGACACCAACTTTGGCATGACAATGCCATTGATGATGACAAATGGCCTGCGGCTCTGCTCCTGGACACAAAAGCCAACAAAGATATAAACATCAACACATGTGTATGATTGATTTGGGCAGTCTGTTTTACTTTATTATCGTTTTCATAGCTATGTGTTTTTTTGAAAACTTCGTTTTGCAGGAAAACCGTTACCTCATCAGGTATCTGCGAATGTGATTGGTCTATTCTTCAATCTGTGACACTCAGTTTAAAGTTTGACATCACGGTTGAAGACAAAGGAATTCGAAAATGCCAGGCAATATTATTATTTTTGTACAACTGCAACAAACAACTTCTGTCCAAGCTGAGTATTACACCTAACCAGAAGAGTCTCTGTTTCAATGTTTTCCAAACAGAGTCTGTTTTTAATGTTTTTCATAAGATGCTAGTTATCACAATTTCAAATCATTTGTTGTCAGTCAATGCACACTGCAGGCCAAAATGTTTGGAAATACGATGTTTCTGTCTTTAGATTAGTGTTACACAAATTTGCTTGTGGATGCAAGGTTTCTTATCTGATGATAAGAAAATATGTCAAAATAGGAAGAGGGATTTTATGGGGTAGTTTCTAGTAACTTTCTACAGTGTATATGAATTGCATTCATTTTCCTTTGTTGCTTTCAAAAATGCTGATGGCTCCAAGCAAGTGGGTATGCATATTGATGAAATAGCAATTGCCAATGCTGACTCAGTATGACACATCCCAATTTTTTGACTGCAACCTTTGAAATATAACCCTATTTTCACAAATTTATCTTATATAGCCTAATCCGCATCAATTTCGATATACCATTTTATACCATTCGACACCTCTGTCAGCCAATCACATGCTAGTACTGCGGGGAAATAATTCCCATTTTCTTTATTGTCCAGTTATCCTCTCATGTTTGACTGTTTGAATGTTTGTCTCATGGTATAAGCCGGTTATTCACCATGGGATCAGGAATATGTGTTTATCACACCTCGGGCTAAAGCCCTCGGGTGATAAATCACATATTCCCTCTCCCGTGGTGAATAACCTATACTTGCGCTTGCAACACTAATGCAATGGTGAGCACCTTATCCTTTTCAAGTTTTTGCCCAAAAATGTAACTCTCTTTTGAGAATAAGTACCATGGTAGTCTGTTTGTTTCAGTTACAGTTCATTGAAGCATTCATCAACCAGTGTAGGTATCAAAGCCAAACAAGCTAAACATACATAATCCATATGTGAATGCATTTGGGCAGCTGCTTGAAATATTTGCTTGTAATATACAAAGTTATGCAACTAAATCTGTGACATTTCAGTTTTGGTATAAAGCGAAATGCAAACTGTAAAAACATGTATCAATGAAAATGATAATAACAAATTTGATACTAGATGGATTGCCCACTCAAATGCAACACATTTTTATTGATAATATTTAGGATATTTTTTGGCATACTCAGAAAGATAGATAAACTTAGATAAAGATACTTACACATTTCATAGAAATATGGACAAAAGAATTGAATTGAAAGATGGAGAAGCTGAATGATTGACTAACACATCTGCAATTCTACAACTCAAAGAGAACTTAAGCCAAAGTAATGAAACGGCAATAAGTTCACCCTCTGCCTTCTGTGTTGACTGCTAATTTAAACTTAACCATAGCTGTGATAAAACGAAACCTATTCCCTTTAATTTTTGGTCAAAGGGTGAGGTTCTTTGTCAATCCCAGCAGACAGTCATAAATTGTGAAACCTGAAGGCGGGAACAGGTGTAAGAAAAGAGCCTTAAATGATTTAAGGTCTGCTTGAAGAAAGAATTATGCGGCTTCAGAATTAGTTAAGCAAAACCAATTAATTAAAAGAAAACATTTTACAAAGATCTGACACATACGTACGCCTACATGTAATGGAATGTGAAAGAATGAATAATTTTCTAAGCCAAGAAGAAAATGACAGATATGATCAGGTTGTCTAACTTTAACAGCACAACAGCGAGATTTGACTGTGTGAGAAAAGCCGCTTGAGAAAGAACATTACAGTGGATAACAATTAACACGGTCTTCAAGAATGGGCCATATAATGTGCTCTGCAACCACCTGATTCATGTGCCTGGAATTTATAAACTCATACCAGGGACTTTTCAGAAATGAAAGAAAAGAATGAATGACACAATTACCTTTGAACCAGAGAGAACATGAGCAGACATTAAACTCTAATTATAATGAAAATATAATTCCAAGAACATTGCAACTTCAGACGTCTCTAATTATTTTTCCTCCATGCGTTCAGTTATCATGATAACACATAATCGATTCTGAACAGAAATTACAGATGTGAGTGCAACAGTTATTTCAACTGCAAATTTCAATTTTGTGAGAAATCTCAGTTTGACACCTTTCTGAAGAAAGTACTCTACATTGTCAGACTGTGACAATTCCATAATAAATGATGAAATACAAAAGTGAAACACCATGTGTCATCAATTTCCTGACATGCTGTGCATTCTTCTCGACTGATTTTTGCAGGTATAAAATTTCAAAAGGCGACAAATTCACAGAAACTTAAGTTTATCCAAATGCTATGAACTTCCCTGTACTAATGCTGATAATTTAACTGTTACAGTAGTTGTCCACAGACACAGCAGCTTAAGTTCTAAAAATAGAAGAGATAATTTACATAGCCATTTATTCTCAATGACAAGTTTCTCATGGTAAACAAGATTTCCTTTGGTGAAGCTCAAAAAGACAGAACTCATTAATAACTGGAGGTTACTTCCATCGTTGGTACCTCCGATTGTAGGTTTCCAGATTTGATTCCTGCTTGACCTTTGCTGGACAGTCATTTCAATTATCCTCTGCCTCATTGCAGTGTGATGTTCCTGTCTTAATTAGCTTTCCATATATTGCATATATTCAGGGCATCCCATTGATTTAAAATTTCAAAATTTCAAGCATCTTCCTATATTGACTCCACTAACATAAATTGCTTCAAAGTTGTGGTTGGAGTTTCATGGTGGACTACTGAGACTGTAGCGATTGTAGAGATCTTACAGATCCATTGTAACAGTGTGTGATTTATGTTGGCAATCACAATGTTGGAAACTCTTGTGTGTTTGTGCTATGTCTGCTCCATCTCTTGGCCATCTCTGTGATATGAGGGAAGATGAAGTGTTGTGCCACCATGGTAAATGGCAGTCAGAAACAAACCTCCAGATTGCTACAACTCCATACGATTGCTGTGTCTGGACATTACAACATCAAGAGTGGAAGATTAAATCAGTCATCCTTGTGAGGTCTTTATAAAGTCCCTCCTTCAGTTTGCTCAACTCTCTTGCAAAGAGGCAACCAGCAGCAGCTTGCCAAACATTGAACTTCCTCAAATTTTGTAAAATCTTCTATCTCACCCATTTCAAAAGTCATGTGAGATTAATAATTCATAAGAAAAGGAGAAAAGCATTGGATGTTTATTTCGGAAACAATTAACGGAAACAATAGCCAAATGTTTTTATCTTTAAAGGAGAATTAATGACAGCTATGGATCTGTTGAATGTGCAGAGGTTGCTGCTAAAGATCTGTGACCTCGTCCCTGTTATATAAAGATTGCACTACAAAAAAAAAATTAAAACGTGACATGTTCTTGAATGGCTGGATGAATTTGGTGCATGTAGTATAATTAATTATCCCATGTCTAGGCACATTTTCTCCCCGATACTGTGATTTTCCCTGGGCAATACAGCAGGGAAAAAGTCAGTATCGGGGAGAAAAAGCAGTATATGGTCACCTGACCAGTATACTCCCTCATTTGCCAGGGAATATACTGAAAACAGCCAATGAGAGAGCAGTATTTAGACACACCTCCATAAATCCAGTATATTATCACCTGGTTGGCTGTGAATATCACTGTTTACAGTCAAAATATCAGGGCCTATGATATTTCTAGGTTATTTCATGGCTTTGACCTGTATTTCCCTGATATTTTCACCTGAGACCCCGTATTTCCCGAGACCCGCAGGGTCGAGGGAAATACGGGGTCGAGGGTGAAAATATCTGGGAAATACAGGTCAAAGCCATGTCATAACCTATTTATCCCATGTCATTGACCCTCTTCATTGTCAATCTCAATTTGGTGAAACTCACTTGTCAAAAAGCAGCATTTGCGAGATCGCCGATCGCCGAAAAAAGCGTCGTACGGCAAAAATAAAGAAAGCTGGATACATGTTCACCTTCCTGATTGATAGAGCTATTGTTTTACTACATGCCAGTTTTTTCCCTGATGAAATTCGAGCATTTTTAAGCGTTCAGATGTCCAAAACATGAGATGATGCAGCTGACTTTTTTTTTCAGCTTTCTGCTTTGTTGACTGTGCCATACATGTATATTGTGACGTTGTGACGTCATGGTAACGTCATCGCTCAGGCCTGCTCTGATTGGCTGAATCTCGTATTTCCCTGTCAAGCTAATTAATTTTTCATATTTCCCTCTTCAGCTCATTAAGTCTGTATTTTCCCTCGTATTTTCCCTCTTCTGCTTGTATTCACCAGGGAAAAAGATCAGTATCAGGGAGAAATGTTGCTAGACATGGGATAATGTAAAATATACCACCCTTCAAGGGCGATATTTTTTAACAATGGTTATGACATCACGAGCATTTCAGCTGCCTGATGATGTCACAAACCAAACAAGGGCCAGAATAATGGGATTGTGACGTCATGTCCATTGTTGCTCCATGGTGACGTCACATTTTTGTAATGGCAGAAAATAGTCCCTCTTCATAACTGAAAATTTGAGGTAAAACCAGGTGATAAAAACAAAACAACCACGCGTCAGGGCACTTCGTACAATATCACTCGCTGTTGTGTGAATTAATATCACTCTCGCCCTGCGGGCTCGAGTGATATTAATTCACACAACAGCTCGTGATATTGTTACTCAGTGACCCTGACTTGGGTTGTTTTTGTTTTTATCACCTGGTTTTACCTCAAATTTTCAATTATAAAGAGGGACTATTTTCTGGCATTACAAAAATGTTACGTCACCATGGAGCAACAATGGAGGTGACGTCACAATCCTATTGTTTTGGCCATTGCTTGGTTTGTGACATCATCGGCATCTGAAATGCTGGTGATGTCATAACCATTGTCAAAAAATATCGCCCTTGAAGGGTGGTATTTGTTACAATATCATAGGCCCTGATATTTTGACTGTAAACAGTGATATTCACAGCCAACCAGGCGATAAGTTATAGCGTCACTATCTCTGCTGCTGCTCAGCATCTTTTCTTGTGATTTTGGCAACACACAAAAATGAGCGGTCTTTTCCATTTTTAGAAGGATCTATTAGGGCTAGAGAGTAGCGGTTTGAAGCGTTAGATCCACAAGAAAATATTGCTTTGGATTAATGTAAATTTGACTTCCTATTCAGTATAGAAAATTTTCCAAAGCAATTTTCGGTAAATTTGTTTAGTTTTTCCAAAATGACTTTGTTGTACAAATACTGATTTATATAAATTTCCATCGTGATGAGGACCCCTTTTTATTTTCTTATATTGTTTTAGACAATATTTCACAACACATGACAAAGTAATAATGTCAAATTCTGCTTTTTGGTATAGTTTCAGCACTGTGGTTCATTTATTTTAGAAACGTTTTTCTGCATTCCATTGCCGTTTTATTTAATTTCTCTGGATCTAATCAACGTAAATGTATTAAATTCCCGTATAATCTTAAATATATATAGTATAGATTATAAATCCAAAGTTTCAAGATGATATCTCAAAAACTCTTGCGACAAAAAAATTATAACTGAAACAAGAATTTTCAGTTCTAATGTGAAATCACAGATTTGAGTCAACGTAATTTTAAGTTTTATGGCCGAATAGTTTTATATCTCAGGATCTAAGTAACTTAGCTCTATGATATTCTCCAGTCCTTCCTTTAATATTCTAAAGGTCATTGATCCAAAATTTCAAGGCGATATCTCTAGAACTCTTGCCAAAGAAAAATTATTACTGGAAGAAGAATATTCAGTCAAGCGTAAAATTTCTGATTTGAGAAAACGTCTTTTTTAAGTTCCAAAGACGTTTTATTTTATTGCTCCTGATCTAATCCACCTAGATGCATTATATTCCTGAAGAGTGTTGTACATATAGTTTAAATTACAAATCCAAAATTGCAAGCTGATATCTTAAATATCTTTTCCATAAGAACAGTATTACTGAAACAAGAATTTTCAGTTCCTGCGCAGAATCACATGTTGTGATCAAGAAATTTCTGTTCCATAGATAAAAATTTTTAATTATTCAGGTCTCGGGAATATACTGGGGTCTCTGGGAGTATACCAGGGATGTACTGCACCTACCCATGATATAACCTCATAATATATCTCCGCTAACATATCTTTGAAACATGAGCTCTATCATTCACCTGGCAATATAGGAACTATTTATTTCAGGAGATTAGACACATTCACATAGAAATGCAATCACACCACTTCCCCTGTATCCTGGCACAATTTAATTGTTATGTCACCAATAACTGTGATGTCACTTGTACCATTGGCATGACATCACATCATAATTAGTCTCTTGTGACGTCATGTCCCAGGGCAGTTCCAATATGGCGGATTTGGTGACTTCATCTTGAGGTGGCATCATACAGCCTCATGTCCGTTCTATATATTTCTATGTTCTGTGGAGTATCTCCAGTCATGTTTTTTGTGTGACCCACAGATTTGTCATGATGCAGCATTTATTTGTCTTTAAACAGGTTCAGTCAAGCTCGGTCAATTCAGGGACATAAATACTCAACAAAAAATAGCTGCACAAAGTTATGCTCTATTTGAGTGTCTGCTGGTGAGCAATCCTGTTTACACATGTTTAAAGCAAAAATTACCAATGAAAACATACATTCATTGTAGCCTACCTGGTGGCAGGATTTATTTTAATTTGATAAGGCTATAAACAATGAAACTGTTGTGGTTATGCCATTGATATATGGATAAAACATTGAATTCTTTAAAATCATTAGAGATTTTATCCTTATATCTGGCCTTAATAGCTTTAATGAGCTCAGCAAAGCTTTTCCCATTAGATTTCTCTTCATTATTTGATGAAATTAGCAGGAAATAGTTTCATTCCATAATCCAACTAATGAATGATTCTGAATCTCATGCAAAGCTTTGTCGAAATTTCCATGACATTTCGAGACAAATGTCGTTAATTGCTCACATTATATGGAGTAATTTTAAATCACAAGAAGCAAATAGGGATATGAGCATTTGAACCTCTTCATAAAAAGCACAACAAATGATGGACACATTTTCGTGATTTGTGTTCCATTCACTTGCATGTCGTCCACAATTGGCAAAATCGATTTCAACAATGCAAGATTCTTCCTTAAGAACCAATTTGGGCTGTGTTTGGATGGCATTACCAAAGAGAGTAACATTCAATTGCTTTTCCTGGTTGGTTTTTGAAACACTTTCCTCTGAAGCACTTCTTAATGGTCCTTTTTGTGACAGGCTATTTGGCAGAGTTATTTTTGAACCCAAGGTAGCCATTTGTCATTGTGATGGGAGATGATACAAAGCAACATCGAAAATATTCATGACCTTTTGGAGCTCATAAATGATAGACAAATGGAGACTGTACATCTTTTGGTAATGATCAACTCAAGATGCTGTGGTAGAGCAATTATTGCTGGTATATAGTTGTGTTAAGAAACAACAAGATTTAAAAGCTTGTCACAACTTGGATATCTAGTCATGGGCAGACCCGGCTGCAGATCCAGGGATAGTGTGACAGTATCAGACACTGGAGCACTACTATACATATTCCATTGTTCATTGCAGTGCATAGGCAGACCAGGGTCATTTCCTTGGTACGTAAGCAAATGATTAAGCATTCTGCTTGTTGGCAAGATTTGGCAATTCCCCAGCTTCTAGTCGTGCTCATTCCTTAGAGACCTGGGCAACTTTGTTATAAGGTTGTTGCCTATTGCATTAAGAAAGATACCATTATGTATGGGCCACCAGTGTTATATCACTCCAGATCACCTTGGAATAACATCCATTTGGGAGTAATAACCTTCAGGGTATGTGATTAAACTGATTTGATTACCTGGTGGCTATAACAAACCGGAGTAGTGTGACTATAATCTGCCATTGCACAATAATAAATGTACATCTTTGTAAACATTGTGACACATAGCAGTTTTAAGGTGAGTGTAAATGAAACAGAAATGTCAAAAAAACGGTTAGAAATCTGTCATTGGACAAAAACCAAAAACACATTACGACATACTGTGTGTATAAAACTCAGTAAAAAATCATATAAGAAAAGACAGCCCAGTGCTTTTGAGCGTCTTTAAACTTCAGGAATCCTTGGCAACTCTTTGATCTTGTTTGTTCAGATGCAGCAAACTAATGACCTCAAAGGACAACGGGGCTTTCATGCTAAGTCCTTGGAACAGCTAGCAGTGCATGATGTAATCCTCAACCAAAGTTTAAAAGCCAATCACAAAGCATTAGACAAATTCCCTTGCATTCCCCATGACGCTGCTTCTAATTTCATTGCTTGGATTTTGCACAAGGAATTTAAGCAATTGGATAAATAGTGTTCAATGTACATAGGTGCAACGCTGGTATTTGGCAACTCAAAACACAATGTTGAAAGAACCGGTAGAACACTTTGCATCAGAGGAACCAAAGAAAAGAAAACGTTGAACCTTATGGTTATAGTATACTAACATTAAAGTAAGCCTTAATTTGACTTTATCCTAGTTGACTGTGAGAATCAGATAAGCTACGCTTGTCCACAATTCATTCTGATTTACATCATCCAAAGTAAAGTTGATTATATATACATTTGCATGCTAAAGATTTTGCAGCCTATACCTGAATTTGAGTTGGGCGCATGTATGAAAGCCCCTCAATTTCTACATTTACCTAGCTGTGACTGGAAATGAGATTAATGTTGAAACATGAGTATTATAACTGTATTATAACATTCATAAGGGGTCGCAGTCAAAATAGAGTTAGACCCTTGTCTGTTGTGTGTCTCTACATTTATCATGGAGTAGCAGCGATGGATCAAGGGATTTGCAGTTATCATAGAGAACAGAAGGCTCATTTATGTGATCCTTCTTTTATCAGCCTGATTCCCCATTTAAATGTTAACTGCAAACAACTCTAAACAAATAATTATGCGAGGATTGGGAGGTCCTTTTTTGGCAAAAAGAATTAATTTTTGTTGTGTCCACAACATCAGTTGTGATGTCTTGGGCATTGCGTTGTCGCTAAAATGTAGATCTTGGGAGTTGTTTTAAAAATTACCAGACCAAATGTCAGATCATGACTTGAAAGTTCAAGCTAGTACTGGAACATTCACAATGATGAACATGACCAGGAATCTGCAGGACCATTTCATATTTCTATGTTGCTTGCTCCATGTATGGAAATCAGAAATGTCTGAAACTGTGGCAGTAATAGTAAAAATGAGACATATAGTTTCTGCAAATATTGGACATTTAGAGCCCTTGACAGGGTCACCTCAGCCCTCAAGTTCACTGTTGGCATCAGCCGAAGAAAACTTCTGGGCTGAAATTGCACTTATCCCATGATATAAAGGTCCCATATTACCTTAACAAGTCTTGCTATTGTTATATTGAGGTGTCAATACCAAATAGAAGATGTAACAAAATATCTTGTGATGTGAATGGTCAGAATGTGCAGAGATTCATGCATCATGTGCCACTCAAAATATACAAGCTTGTGCATTTCTTCTTGCAAAACAAAGATTATGCAAAGAAACGCCAACTTGTTTTTTTAGTAGGGGAAGCTTGGGAGAGTTGGGCCGCAGGGAGGGTTGGGCCACCCTGATTTTTGAGGAAACTAAAAAATTTTTGCGAAAGCTGCAGCCACCAAAATTTTATAAAAATAAAAATCTTTCAATGGATGTAAAATTTCTGGCTAATTTGCTTTTCACGATCTTTAAAGAGAAGAAAATTCAAATTTGGATGAAAAATGGAAAAACTGAGCCATGTTACGAGTTTTTAATTGTCTGTCAGACAACAAGGACTGAAAAAATGTTCTATGGCATGTTTGTTGGGCTCGACTATTCAGTTGTTATTGACATATTTTGGAAAATTATCAGACAACCAGTGTTGTCACAATTGGGATTTAGAGACAAATGATGGAATGGGGGAGAGTTGGGACAGTGCCAATACTCTCCCTACATGTGTTGCATTTACCCAGATTTATTGTTATTAAGACAGAAGAACTGGTCTGGAGCAATTTTCAACAGAGATTGAATATTTTTAGGCCTTGATAATTATTCATGGTCTAATAAAATGAGATATTAGGAAAATCTAGATGGGGAGAGTTGGGCCATCAGGCCGAGGCTCAAGTCTGACAGCAAACTAGAGTTGCAAGAGGCCTCAATTCAGGACTAATGACTTCTATGACCACCACACTACAGGTTAAAATTTTATGGCCTC
Organism: Platynereis dumerilii; assembly: GCA_026936325.1. NCBI lineage: Eukaryota > Metazoa > Annelida > Polychaeta > Phyllodocida > Nereididae > Platynereis > Platynereis dumerilii. The sequence continues at coordinate 8,893,934 of JAPTHN010000007.1, forward strand.
AAGTACAGCTTTACCGAACCTGATATATTGAGATGGCCCAAGTCTCCCCCCTGAATGGCCCAAGTCTCCCACTTGATGGGGAGAGTTGGGCCAAATTTTTTCCAATTTTCATAGGGCTGTAGCTCATATGTTCTTGGGCAAATATCAATACAAACCTAAAGATATTTTTCTGAAATATTTCAAGATACAATACATGCATTAAGCATGTTTATATAATCATTACTGTTAGCAGGAGGTGCAAGAACGTAAAAAGTGGCCCAACTCTCCCAAGCTTCCCCTATCTGTGACATTTGTGTCCGTATTTCTCCACAGATTCTGATTTGCACTAAAAGAAAAACGAAAAATCCTTTATGCTAAGATGGCCTAAAGATAAAGATTTGATAATCTTTTTGAATACCTCCTCAGGAAAGGGCAGTAGGCAAAAACTTAAAATGACTTAGATAGCAGCGTCTGCTGCAGTCGTTTACATTTTTGTAACATTCCAAGGCATTAAGTGAAAAAGCAAAGAGCCAACTTGTCTGATGTGATGTGTGGCTCTTGTGATCTTCTTACTCCTGCCTTGATCTTTCCAAGTACTTTCGTAATGGCATGCTTCTTGACACAAAGTGCCAGACGAGGAATGGACACCATCCTATTGCTGGTCATAAATGGATCCGCTGACCGCTTGGTTATATTCTGTTTTGAAACAATAAGTCCCTCTTGGTATAAAAAAAACCATGTATACATCAAATTTTGCAGGATTTCCTGACATACTATGAAAACACTGAAAATGTAAACCGATTTTGATCTCCTCAATCTAGCCAGTTGTAATCATTCAAAGTACAATTATCAGATGGTTCAGTGGTTTGTGTATGCATGTTAAGTACCTTGCTTGATGTATGATAATTAAAAAAATGCATACACATTCCTTACTACTTTACCTGTGTTCTATCTTAGTGCATCTTACCTGTTCTATACAACAAATAAGCAAGTTAACATAAAACTTTATTACAGATCTCTTATTAGTGTGCCATGTTCTTTTCAACTGCCACAGTGCTCTTGTGATGTCAGTATCAGCATAATGATTTCACAGTTGGTATATTAGCATTTTCAGCTGTGTCACTTGGAAAAAATACTGATCACACCATTACAAATCCACAATAAGCTGTAAGGTTGTTGCTCAGCATTGAGTATTCAGTTTGATGTTTTGAATAAATCCAAAAGTTACAATAACCAGCTATATATAATGCATGGATTTTGTGTATAATTGCTATCAGTTTTAGCACTTTTACTACAAAACAAATTCATTCACTGTCACATTCATTTGTAAGTCTGAGAGGTTATCATGTGCTGCTCTGTCTTGGCAAAAATAATATACTCAGAAACCATTCAGAATTTAAGACCTTAGGGGGGGAGAGTTTTGCTTGGGGGCATCCTTATCACTGATTTCCAATAATGTTAATTTGATGATCGAATTCTTAGCCTCCTTGTCTGGCCTTTTCCCAAATTTTTGGGGAGCAACTACCCCCCCCCCCCTTTCTCGTCCTCTGGTATGCTCATGCAACACCGCCATGTTCACTTCCAAAAAATCTCCCCATCATCCCCATTCCAGTCATCAATTCTGAACAGTTTATTTGGCTGAAAAACCCACAAGTTGCTGCCCTGAAGGAGAAATTTCACAAGAGGACACCATGAATGTCCATGATGGATCAAGCTAGTGGCTCAAACATACCAATGAATGCAGATTAATCAATTGTTATTCACACTTAGACAGCCCATAAGCCTGACTTGTTGGTAGCAGTTGGAATCAACACTCAAGCTTGGAGTGCCAATAGTGATGTCAGTATTGCAATACTGACATCATCTGTGCATATATTCACATGGAACATGGCACACTTATACGAGATCTGTAATAAACAGCATGTAATATAGCATAGTATGCACACTTTTGGGGTTTCCATGTCAACATGGAAGTTTCTTCTCCAGATTTGAGCTTCGAAGAGCAATTGTGTATTGAAAGAACAAATGTAAACAAGACTGCTCAATGAGTTCTCCTTCAATCCACTGAATACCCGCTGGAGTACTATTTACTTAAGACAGTACAGAGTACATCCAGCATCTTGGTGTCTCAAGTGTTTCCTAAGGCATCCAAAACCTCCTAAGTAGTTGAAGTTTTATACCCGACTTATCCGCTGGAACGGTATCTCTAGTTTTCCTAATCTCTTGAGTCTCGCTAGTCCTCTGGATGAGTAAACAAGGCTTTGCTTTGCCTACGAGTGTGAGGGGCTAACCAAGCTTCAGCTGATGGAGTGAAGACGACACACACCTCTTGCTCATTTAGCTTCACTAAAAAAAAATAAAATAAAGCTGCAGTCAACTCCAGGGCTGTGATGAGCCACCCACAATCTGAAAAGCACATCTCACCACTGTCTTGCCATACCTGGAAGAAAAAGTAACAATAAATTTAATGAATAACATTACAGCAAAAGAATAATGAGTGCTTACAGAAAAGTATCAAAAACTTCCTTGTGAGGTCATATTCATAAGCATCTTACTAATATAAAAATAACATTGTCCACATTTTTTCTCAATTTCTACTAAATCCATTGCCTTCTAACTTCTTATGTATTTTTCAAATATCCTTGTCAATGCTGAACAAGACTTAGACAACAGTTTTAACTAACTGAAATCATGTCACAACGTGATAATTTTTTTTTGCCAATGACTCAGATCGAAGATAAATTATAGTAGTCAACCACTTTAGGATAAGCCATGTTTAGTGTTCACTCATCTGATCTGGTACTGGGCCCCAACAACCACATTTTCATCCACATTGGACAGCTCATAGTATCATTTTAAAAAGAAATATCATTTTTACCCTTCCAGTCCATTCGCCTTCTACAACCTTATTTATACAATAGGTGGCACCCCTTCTTCTTCAAGCATTTTTATGAGCACTGATTATCAGGTGTTTTTTTTTCTTAATGAATCATAATTATCTAGTTTGAGATGCAATATCCTATACTGTCATCAGCCAAATTCACTGATAGAGAAATTAATTTCAATGGGAAAGATGGGGCCTGAATGAATCAAACACTTGAATGAAAGAACTCATAATTTCTTGTCTGTAATATAATATTAGATACCATGAGGTGAGAAAAGATAAGTCATGGTTCATAAGGCATTTCACATGAAACAGAATTTTGCAGTCGCACGAGGCTGTTGGATATGAATGACAGCCACAGATCTTCTTTGAACTCATCCTTCGTTGCGGTTCTATCTGCTGCTGGTATATGAAAGAATGTTATATTTAGATGCAATCTATCCACAATGAAATGGTAATCTATCTACAATGAAATTGCTTCATCCTTTTGAAATCAAATGTGAAATCCTTTGGAATCAATAGTGAAATCCGTTTTTTACAGCTGTGGAAAGAGATAATCTGGACAAAATAAAGTATCAATTAACAAATACCAGCATGACCTGAATAACAAAGTTAGTTGTGAGGGCTTAAGACCACCCAGTCTCTATTTTATGGCTAATAAGCACAACTTAAACTGCAAAAATTTGTCATTGCTGTCCAGCTGAATGTCCTTCATAGCCATCCATTCATCAATTACAATCAACTCAGCTCAATGTAATGAAACAAAGAGCAAATAGGCATGTAGGGGAAGAGGGGGTGAAAAGTCACAGGTATAAAAAGTCACAGGCCTTCTTGACCAACTTGCAGTGACCTAATTCTTAAGCTTAAATCATAATTTGGGACACTTTTATGAGAAGAAGGTCTACAGGGAACATGAAAATTATACTCATTGTGCAAAGTGGGTTTTTACCCACCTCATGCATTTTTGGTGTCCCAAACAGGTTTTATTGATTCTGAACTTTCTCTATTAACGTCTGGTCACTGTGACATAGGAAGTTGTGCTAGTGTTTCAAGGTCTTGTGGATAATTGTCTTTCATGCTGTGAACCCATTTTTGGCTATTTGGTCACCGAGTTGCCATGATCATGTGTTGAATTTAAAAAACAGCTGAGGGGTGAAATGTCACACTGTGATATTTTACCATAGGGTATCGGGAAGTCAGTATTCTGAGCTAAGGAAAGTAAAATATTCCACACTAGAAGCTTTTAGCTTACAATCTTATCATCACCTATCTTCAATAATACTGATGAGAGAGCATTACAGCAAAATTTCATTTCGCAAACTTTGGGCAATTTCTGATGCCGGCTTTACTGATGGTGCATTGTCATTGCATGCCGATAGCTTTTGAAGGCTCACTATAAATTTCATGCACAAGGATGACTATCAAGTCTAGGTCTGCATATTACCTCATATAGTGTTGTATGTTCACAAAAATTGCATGTGACTTGTTACCCCATGGTTGTGACTTCTTGACCCTGACATGGGGTAAAAAGTCACAGCGGACTTTGCCTTAAATAATTGTGAACTGACTAAAGCCTATTTACAGCACAGCAGCTATCATGTGATACAACTATAGTCAACTAAATACTGCATAATTGTGCCAAAGGTCATTCAGATCTAACAAACACCTGCTCTGTTCTGGGGCTTTTTCTGAATTTTGTGACTTCTGACCCCCGCCTCCCCTACCATACAACATGATGGCTTGATCTGGGTATGTTTTATAAATGGGATTCAAACAAAACATGATCTGTGAAAGGGACCAAATGGACAGCTGACAATGGGATTTGTTTCATTTGTCGTTTTTATATGAGCGAAGCGAACGGCTGCCGAAGGCAGCCGTGAGCGTAGCTCACTTAGCACAGCAAGCAGACAATGATCAGTTGACAGCACAGTGGACCAAGAAACATTGATGGTCGACAATTTATGTAGGTCAAATAGGTCCAGCAACTGAGCAATCTGTTGGTTTCGAATCCAATTCAATTAAAAAACATACCTCTTTTGTTCCTAAATATATTGCTACAATATTCCAATTGTTTTGTAGCATAGTATTACATTATTCCAGTGTTTGATAATTATTTACGGCAAATGAGCGCCTGCGCGCCGTCCTCAGAACTAGGTCAGACAATTTTTGGCACAGCCCTCCAGAGGGCACCACGTATAGAGTGCTGACTACAGTCCCCCTGGTGGCAGAATCACCAACACTATTGACTGGCTTCAGGAAATCAGATTGGGCAGTCATGCAGTGCTAACGGCAATTAATAGACGGGACAGAGCTACCGGCTCACGTGTGACTACAACTTGACTACCTTCTTCTTCTTCTGTTTGATATTCCGCCAAAATAAAAAAATTTCCAAAAAAAAAATAATTTCCGAAAAAAAAAAAATTCCCGAAAAAAAAAAAAATTCCGAAAAAAAAAATTTCCAGAAAAAAAAAAATTTTCCGAAAAAAAAAAAATTTCCGAAAAAAATAAAAATTTCCGAAAAAGAAAAAATTTTCCCAAAAAAAAAAAAAATAATAATTAAAAAAAAAGATGTGAAAAAATTAAAATTTTTTGAAATAAAAAAATAATTGTACAAGCAAAGCGAGGTGTCACGTCCCGTCTTCCATGCTGCGGCATCATTGTATTATGCTTTGTAGAGCAGGTAGATCTATTTCTTAAGTGCAACTGGACACATACAATACAAGATGGTCACTTTGGTCAAGCTGTGAACTGTAACTGCAATCAGCCATCAATGGCACTTATTGGGTCCCAGGCTGTTACTTTCTTTTAAGTTTTATTTGTAGATATTGAATATCCAGAGTGAAAACTTAAAAATCTGAATCTCAACATAATCGATTCGCGAATCACATGGCCGTGCCATTATCATATTACAACATATTTTACTGTCTTCTTCCATTGACTCTTTTTTGGGTCTTATTTTCCTGTAAATTTTTAAAATGTCTTTCATGCTGTGGGAGTAAGGCTGCTTTCATCTGTATGAGTTCCATTCAAGATAAGTACATCCACAGTCTCTGTCCAAAGCCCACGAGTTCACACTCTGTTACAATGCATCAGAGATCCCAGTATGCAACTGAGACGATCTTTTCATACTGTCGTAGACTGCAGCATGTTATATTCTATGTCACATTCTAATTCAATATGTTGCAAGTCCAATGTATGTTGTACATGTCATTAGTTACTTCACTATAATCAACATAGTATAATTTTGTACGTATTTCATGTACAAATATATGGGTTTTTGACGTGTGATATAGCAGAAATACGCAATAGATTCAGATTCAGATGAAATTTATTTCCATTCAGTATTGTGATATTTACAATTACGTCGATACTCTTCAAAATTATGGCCACCTGGTGTATGTACGCGAGAGGAAAGTGGGAGGATTTTGAGACACAACAAACAAAAAGCGCATTGCATGAATTTATGCATAAGTATAAGTAATTATGTTTTTAGTTATAGGTGTGGAAAGAGGAACAGGAGGGAGAGGAGTATAGGAAGAAGAGGTGTCTCTTTACAAAAGAAGAAGAAGCAAAAGTATATCAAGCACTACTTATAGACCAATGAAAAAAGGTCATGAGTTGCCGAGTTCTAATCAAGTTTGCCATCAGTTGAGGAAATCAGAGACAGAATCCATGCGAAGCGAAGCAGCAAACAGAATGGCAAACGAGGAAAACCAACACAGTCAATATTTCATGAAGCTTTTGATTTTTCAATCTCAGAATGTAGGAAAATTCTTGTGAGATCAATGGGTAGTGGAATGAATGACTGAATAGAGGGTGAAATTTCACAAAAGCAGTGACAGGCAATGTTAGACTCAAGAGTTCAACGGCCCCTTTAAAGGTCTAATTGCGACTCAAGAAAGATGATGCCAACAATAGGATGGATCTAGAGGTTAGCCAAAGAAAAGAAACAAACAGACAGCAGGAAGGATACGGAGGAAACAAGGGATGAGAGAAAAGGCAAAATAGAAAAGGAGGGGAAATTATAACAGGAAAGAAAAGAGCTTAAGCTCTTGATTGCAGCATCAACAAAATATTCTCCAATGCTGATAAAAATGCTTTCTTGACAACTACAATGCAGGAACATTTGGCGTTCATATGATATGCATTGATATGAAAATCTTTCAAAAATAGCAGGTTACTCTTAATCAATCTGAAACTGAATGTGCTGGTCATATTATTGAAGGCATCCATCGATAATGGGCAAAGCAAGCTTAACTGTGCATGGGCTTTGCAAGTTTGGCATTTCAGAGAGATGCTCATACATAGGTAGTTTTTTAGCTGAATTTGTGTGGAGAATGTTTCTTGATATCTATTGACTCAAGCGAGTATTGATTCAAATGATGTGCACATAATATCCTGCCACTCTGGTCATCAAAGTGGCTTGGCTACATTAAAATCTTGGTATTCGAGAGAATTATCTGGAGATTCTGAAAGAGAACCCAATGTTTCAAAACTTCTCTTTTTAAAACTGTCCTAGTAAACAGATTTAGAGTGCAATCATTCTTTTTTTACTGGAAATGTTTTAAAATTATTTCATTGGGAATGATTGCAAGATAGAATTACAAAAGGACAAATCACCAGACCCAACCTAATCAAGTATCTTCAAGAGGATCTTGATTAATTAGCAATGTTCTAGATGTCTATGTTCAGTATCCGAAATAATCAGCTTCAGCGACTTCTAAGACACATCTCTCCTAACAACAAAGGCATTATTTTAGTATCGATGGGAAACATAATTAGAATACAGATGGTAATTACAATATTGAATGTCTTTTGTCTGAAGTAATTGATGTAAATTCCCTACGATTGCAAAGGAAACAAATGCGAGTTCAATCGGATGTGTTGTTAGTAAGGAATATTGCGGTGGACAAATCTGTGACTGTTCGCTAACTGTGGAGTTATCCACCTGCTAATGCGCAATCAGCTGATCATTATGTTTGAGGAAGCCATCAATAATGGGCATTCAGAGCTTAATTGCGCATGTGACCGGCTTAGCAATTTTAGCAACCACTCATGAATAAAAGATGCTTGTACCAGTGTTGTTGTTTTTTCTTCATACTATCTGATATAGCGCACACACAGTACCTGGTAATTAGAAAATTATTATTTTTATTATAAATGCATGCAAAATCGTTCAGAACATGTTTTGAAACTTGAGCAATCCAAGAACCAGTGCATGACACAATATCAAGGCATCAATCCCTACAATACTGTCAAGAGATGATATGACATGGCCGTTCTCTGTTGTGGAATGTGTTAGTGGTTGTATCGGGGCTACCGGGGCTACGACGATGCCCTGGATCCAACAAGGCGGATAGACCTTGTGAGGGACCTTGACCTTCGATCCCATTTAAGGATCAGAAAATAGTCAAGTTCTTAATTGAAAATGTTGCAACTTAGGTCAATCTTAAGTTCACAAAAAAAAGTTTTCCATCTATTCATTGTGGTGTTCCTTTCAAACGAACCTTTGTCTTATAACAGCTGGTCTACGGCATGGTAAGAAAATATGGTCAAGGGTTCGTAATCTCTATTGTGTCTGTTCCGTAAGGGAGTGGCTATCTGGACAAGGGACTCCAACATATTGGGCTGGCTTAGATTGTCACAGGCATTTCACCTACTGTTAAAAAGCTGCCTTTTAATATAATTGGCACAAAATCAGGCAATTTTAAGGGAGAGTAAATGTTTTTTAGATGCTATTTTTGTCTGCATCAACATGAACCTTTTGTACATGCTGCTACACAGGTATGGGTTTTGCCACAAAGACTACTTACTAAAATTATGACTTCCCCAATCGATGGGTTTCTTTAAAAGTGAATTATTATATAGCTAGTATTACTAGACAGTTTCTTATGGATAGTTTTATGAAGTTTGATGTCTTGCTTGTTGCAGGGTTTTGAGGCCAGAGGGTCACCTATCAAGGGTAGGGCATCATCCTGGTGGAAGTATCAGCACAGGACCAGCCTCTCAGCCAACACCGCTTCAGTAGCAGCAGCAGGGCAAATCAGCCATATATAAAACATGGCATTTTTTAAGGATAGCAGACACACAGACGTCTGCATTTTCCTTAATATAGTCACTACAGACGTCTGGAAGTCCTCATTTATTTCTCTGTACAGACGTCTGCTAAGCTTAGAATTACTGCCCTTACAGACTAGGGTGTCCCATTTTTCTCGGATCAAGCTCTTTTTGGGCTCAGTTGTGCTACCATGTGTACAAAGCCGACACACCAAATTTCAGTCAAATCCATTAAGGGTTAGACCCCCCCCTACCACCATCTTTGGGGGGCCCCTCAAGGGACCCGAAAATGACTATTTTCGAGCACAAAAAGTGGCTATTTTACTGTCTAAAATAACCCCAGTGCCACTGAAATACTTCATATGGGGGTTTTTGAGAGTGCTGAGTCCATCTATGATGATAATAAATTACCCAGAGGTCAATATGACTTCATAACATGCTACAATTGGTCAATTCAGCCCTCGGATTAATAAAGGGGCTATGTTCCTGCCTGAAATAAGTTAATGCCACTGAAACTGGTCAAGTTGGGGTTTTTGAAGGTACTGAAGTCACCCATGATGATACTGAATCACCAAGAAGTTATGCTTACTTCATAACAAGCAATATTGGTAAATTCAGCCCTCTTTCCTTAACAATATCTTTCAGATATGTAAATGCACATAATAAGTGGTAGGCCTATAGATAATTTTTGCAATATGAGCAAAATATTTAATTTGGCAATTCAGTAACATGGCCATTATTGCAAAATCTTGGGAAGTAATATTGATAATGGAATGGGCTTAAGTTCTGATTTTATGCATTTGGTTGCTAATTAGGACAGGATGCAATTAAGCAAAGGATTATAGAAACTGCTCCCAGACATAAGTCCAGGTGGCCAAGCCAGTACCCCCAGTGATTGGCAGCCTCTTCTTCAGGAAATTACTTTTAACACATTTGTACAGCTCAAATGTTATTTAATATATATACTCAACACAGGAGGGTCTTCAGTATGTGTAAATTTGGTCTTGGTTTACAAATATTTTATCTTCATTCTGTGTGAGCAGGACACCAAGACAACACAATCAGAATTGCCACATTTCCAAAGTTCTAAATGTCCTTCTGACTGAAGCTTTATATGAGCAATGTGTTTGATGATGTTGAACATGGCTGCATATTCTATACCTGTTTCCCACATTGCTGTGGCAAGGCCAACCAATTTTGTGTTATGTGTAGATGCTCAAATAGTAGCCCCATCCAAGCTCTTAATATATCTAATGTAAGATTCAATTCAAATGTCACCAGGAGCTCAGCAAATTCATTATTCTGTTCTATACAGTACCTGATGGAACCTCTGGTTGTGCTCAGCTGTTTTGACTCTGCACTGGACCCAGATGTTACAAGTTCTTGCTCAACCTGATGTAATAGGCCAAAGTTCCAGGAAATGATGACCTTTGACTTGAGTCATTTGTTAGGCCTTCATCATGGCTATTTGAGTATCTCGATCTGGCAGGTAATTAGTTGGTCTTGCTCCAGACATATTTACAAGAAACAGGAAAAGAATATGTATCCATATTTAGTATTGTCAAATACATTGCTGTTGTTGGTGATTTTGTTGGTGATTTTGTTGAGAGGGGCATCACTGACATCAAGTATTACTGACTGAAACCAGTCTGCTGCAGGCATACAAATGCAGTGAAGTGGCAGACTGATGAAATCTTGGTAAAATTTGCTATGGGAATGACTTCTAGTGTACCAAGAAAGCTGCCTCTCAGATCTGCATCCAGCACAACCAAGCAGAACAGTTACTGTGCTGGAGTTTCTCAGTAATACACATATGCACAGATTTGAAATAAAACACTTCAGTGAAATGTTGTATTCTGTGACTCAGTATGGCACTCTTCTGGAATGCATTGTGGTGATGTCCCATTGACACAAAATTAAGATGCAGCAGTTCAAGAAGACACTGAAGGTACCTTTGTGAAGATTGTTTCTACCATATAAATCCTGATTTTACATGTGTCAAAACAGATCTTACAATGACTGCACTGCAAAAAATTCCCGTTAAATTTTACAGTTAAATTAACTGGCAACTTTGTTCCAGGTCTAAGAACTGTAAAAGTACTAATAAACCTGAACAGGACAATGAACCGTAAAATGCAGATTGGTACATTGAACTGTAATTTTGCAGATTCAACAAAGTGATATTACGGTATATGGTACATATATAAAACAGTTTATTTAAAGTATATTTTACAGTTATATCAACTGTCAATCATAGAATCTAAAGAATGCAAGGAGCTGTATAATCTACTGTAAAAATACGGATAATATGTGTTATTCTTACTTATTGCACAAGTGTGAAACAACAGACTAAGCATGTGATTTAACTGTTGCATAGCTGTAGGGATGTACCCAAGCTGGAATCAGCTGAGAGAGTGAGAGAGCCACTGACTCCAGGCTCGGCCTTGCTCATCTCTTGCTTGACAGCAGGGAAGTAAGTCCATCAATTAATTCGCACACGTTTGCTCACAAACCATAAAATTGATGGATATTTTCCAAGAGAACCAGGTGTCAAGCTTATCGAAGTATGTTGTATTGATGCAGACTGCGCCTGGGTTATTTTGGTTTTAATAGTGTCATTCTTTAGATCACATCATAAGACTCACACAAATGTCAATGTCATATATAAATATAACAACTTTTGCATAATGACAGCATCTTTAAGATCATATGAATGAGGATGTTCCCTTACCTTCAGATAAGTTATAAATTAAGTTTGATTAACAGCTGTGTAAAGCATATGTTATAGATGGCACCACATGTTCCGTGGTTGAAGTCCATGCAATCTCTTGTTTATAGTTCGTAATCTGACCAGGTGTATTGATTGTTTGGCCAATTCTAATGTTTTGTCTGCATATTACAAGTTGCCAGTAAATTAACGGTTGAAGTAATTGTTCATTAACGTGAATTGAATGTTAAATGACATGTTGCAGTAAATTTATCTTGGAGTTATTTTGTAACTGACAAAGAACTGTAAATTCACAGAAAAAGTCTGTTTTAAAAAAATACTGATAAAATAACAATAAATTTACGGTTCTTTTAGCCAGAAAAACACGGCCGTTTCTTACAGTGTGTTTGTAAATTGTGTTTTTTATGGATTGAGAAAATCCAGTCACCATGATAATATATGGGCTGTTTAGATGTGTTCAATTCATTGTCTATGGATTTGTGAAAAAAAGTAAGCAAAGCTATGTTAGTAAATTGCTAAAGTATGATATAAACATGTATCTTACGGAGGTGTATTTTCACTTTTACGTATATGTAGTTATTATATACTGGATTAATAATGAAAAATGACCCATTGCAAATGTTAAATTCCATGGTTAATACCTCTAATGATAGATGTTAATGAATAATGAAATTCTCGTGTCTAACAATTACTAAAATACAGGTATTGGTGCTTTGCAATAATTTTAAAACTGCAAGAAATCCTATCAAGACAGCCAATTTGAGGTAATCTGAGGGCTGAATTTACCAAATAGTGCTTGTTATGAAGTAAGCATAACCTCTTGGTGATTCAGTATCATCATGGGGGACTTCAGCACCCTCAAAAACCCTCATTTGACCAGTTTCAGTTGCAATAACTTATTTCAGGCAGGAACATAGCCACTTTTTTAGCTCGAAAATAGTCAATTTCGGGTAATCCGAGGGCTGAATTGACCAATTGTAGCATGTTATGAAGTCATATTGACCTCTGGGTAATTTATTATCATCATAGATGGACTCAGCACTCTCAAAAACCCCCATATGAAGTATTTCAGTGGCACTGGGATTATTTTAGACAGTAAAATAGCCACTTTTTGTGCTCGAAAATAGTCATTTTCGGGTCCCTTGAGGGGCCCCCCAAAGATGGTGGTAGGGGGGGGTCTAACCCTTAATGGATTTGACTGAAATTTGGCGTGTGGACTTTGTACACATGGGAACACAACTGAGCCCAAAAAGAGCTTGATCCGAGAAAATTAGCGAAAAATGGGACACCCTATTACAGACGTCTGCATTTTGTAGGTTTAGCATTACACAGACAGGAGTTCTCGTTCACCCTATTTGTCTGTTGTTCATTTTACAGACGTCTGCATAGTTAAGATTAAGTGCCCATACAGATGTCTAGTTCTTACTCTTTTTGGCATTTCACAGACAACATAGGGTGTTTCACACTCACTCTATTTGTCTGTTTCGCATTTTACAGACGTCTGCATAATTAAGATTTACTTGTGTTACAGACGTCTGGTTACCACTGAATAGATGATGCACAGACATCTGGTTACTGAAAGTAACCAGATATAGACGTCTGGATAATTTGGAAAAATGGAAGATACAGACGTCTGGTTAATCTGAAAAAATGCTAGATACAGACGGCAGTGATATTTATGTAAAATACCATACATCTAGTTTGGTCTGCAAGTTCTGAAGCTGTTAGTGATGCAGACTGTCTGTAAGTGGCCTTTATTTTAAATTACCAGACGTCTGTTAGCACTCTAAAATCCATCTATTCCAGACGTCTGTAAGTAATTTTACAGACCGTCTGCATTTGCAATCCAGACCGTCTGTTACTGGCTAATTACTGATAGAGCCAGACGTCTGCTACAGACAAAATATTCAAAATACAGACGTCTACATGTCTGCTAAACCCCTTTTTTGAGCCGTTTTATAGCTCAAATCAGCAGCCCTGATCCCTCGGCTTGTGCCATCAATGGTAGGTCATTCATGCCTCTAATGCCTCAACCTTAGCACCTGTGCCTCGGCCTCTGTGATGATCCCTGCCAGAATACCAAGTGCACAGCATTCCAGCAGACTTACTAGCCATCAATCAACCTCAGGAACAAATTGAATAGCATCAATCATTGCATCAATAAACCAACCTCTGCTATTCCTTAGATAGAATTGCCACTGAGTGAACGCAGATTATGTCTGTCGCACTTCATAACAACATCGCCTATTTTGTTGGAATAAATATGCTGCACAGTTGTAATTAACTACTTTACATTCAATCAAGGATGGTTCTCAATCTTTGTCGATGCTCTATAGCCGTAAAAGAGCATTTTAGCCATTCTGGAACTGATTTAATTACCATTTTAAGTTACCGGATGCTAACTGATTTAATTACCAGTTGAAGTTACCTAATGCCGACTGATGTAATTGCAATTTAAGTTTACCTAATACCAAACAATTCATTCCATCCTAAGAGAGATCATAAAAGTAGCCCTGCTACACTACTTTTCTTGAATTATCAATGACAAATCATATCATTTACTTTTTTCAGATAGCAGTATTTTCAACCTAGTCATCCAGTCAGCCAATGATAAGTCCTTGTGGAATGCTAAAGCAGTCCTCGATCTCTGCAAACTTGAGACTTACATCTTTGAAGCATCATCATATGTGAATGGAGCCTGTGAAAGGGTTTCTTTAGGAAGGCAAATTGCCTTGTTACGAGAAAAAAATTGTGATAGTCTTGATGACACTGACATCAGAAGGACGTTGTCATTACTCTTGAATTGCTCATATTACTATAATAGTGGTGTCCTCACAAGTTATCTCACAAGTTAATGTTTGGGAGATTAATCGGTAACAACACTGTATTTCGCATACTTTGATGATCAATGTTAACTCTTTTATGAAACAGACTTTTGTAATTATTACCCCTTAACTATCTTTCCATTTAATAATAACTGTTTAGTCGTAGTTCCCCACCTTTATAATTGAAGTCATACAAACATCTTTAAACGCTGAACTATTATTAACATCATGTGAAACTGCTTTCTTTGGCTAGTCGTTACATAGTGTATCTGTAAAAATAACAAATTTAAAAAGAAGATAATGAATTTAAATATCCCTTCTCCTTTTTAAATTTTCGAGTTGTTTTACTGCTCATAAGTTGAACAATACCACTTGTCCACATTATCAGCTGATTGTCTTCTTCTTTTTGTGTTTGTCTTTTTACTTGTTTTCACAGCTGTTAGAATTGTGTAATCTTTGATAATCCGGAAACAAAACAATCCAGATTGCTCCACAATCATGTTCCTACATTGTTTGTTTGTTTTACCGCTACATAACTGCTTTGTTTAATACTTTATCACACTCATGTCAATCATTCATAATTTTCGGTGCTCACAGCTTCGTATCACTATTTACGCATTATGTTTTGAATACTTATTGATGAACTGTTTCTTTGTCTCAGTTCGCTATCAGTTGATATCAATTACATGTCTTACTCATAATTTCCTACTCTGTTTGTCACAGATTATATTTACCAAGACAGTTATTGCTTATGTTATTATGAAACTGATACACATTGTCTTAAACAGTATGACTGTGTTAACTTGTAAACTGTTCATAACTAATAACAATACTATAAATTGTTTGATCATCACAGTTTAAATGACCGACATTTCATTAATTGATCTTGTAGAGGGCTATGATGTTGAGACAGACCAGGAGGAAGCACCTTCTCTGTATAAGAATTCTCCATATTTTGATGATAACTCTTTAATCAACATTATGCAAGCTAAAAAAGAAATTTTTACAATTCTGAGTCTTAATGTACAATCTATACAAGCTAAATTTGATGAATTGAAAATTTATCTTGAAATGTTACATTCTTCCAACTGCCACTTTAATGTTATATGTTTACAGGAAACCTGGTTAACTGAATTGCATGATACTTCTCTTTTAGCCCTTGAAGGATACAACTTGATAACAGGTTTTGCCTCATGCAGTGCTCATGGTGGAGTATGCGTGTACTTAGATAAAAAATTTAACTATAGAAATGTTGAACTTGACATAACAAATAACTCTGAGGTGTGGGATGGTCAATTTATAGAAGTTTTTAGCAATGATAGACTTAACAGTGAATTACATAATAAAAAAATTGTAATTGGTAATATCTACAGACCACCCAGAGAAAATATCGAAAACTACAACTCTTTTATAAATGACATGAACATTGTTCTAAGTAACTTACAGAGAACCAGAAGTAATGCTGTAATTATGGGTGATTTTAACATTGATTTGTTAAAGCTCCAAGAGAGACCAATTATTCATGAATACTTCAACACTTTTCTCAGTAATGGGTATATCCCTAAAATCACTTTTCCTACCAGAATAACAAACCACAGCAGCACTCTTATTGATAACATTTTTGTTAAATTGTCAAATAATCTTTCGGAATCAACAGCTGGAATCTTAACACATCGGATTTCAGATCACCAACCATATTTTATCAGCCTAGACTACATTAGCACAACGAGAGCAGATAATGATAAGTATATTAAAATTGTTGCTAATGTCAGGCTATCCATTAAGAATTTCAAGCAGGAAATTGCAAATCTTAATATTAGTGAGCACATAGATGCTGCAATTACTGGTAATCCGAATAACAACTATGATATAATGAATGAAATGATCTGTGGCGCAAACAACAAACACTTACAAACTAAGACTGTTCGATTTAACAAGCAGAAGCATAGAAAGAACAAGTGGATGACACAAGGGATAATGCATTCAATACGATATCGAGATAAACTCTATACTAAATTGCATAATACCCCTAGAAATAGTGATGAATATGTTACAAAGCAACTCAACCTTCGAACATATAATCGCATACTTAAACAAAACATTTGTAACGCAAAGAAACTTTACTATCATGATTGCTTCAATAGATTTAAAACTGACATCAAGAAAACATGGAACACTATTAAAGAAATACTGAATAAGAATAAAGCCAAAGATGACATCCCTTCCTGTTTTATTATTGACGACACACCTATAACTAACATTGAAACAATAGCTAATGAATTTAATAGATATTTCATTAACATTGGACCTAAACTGGCTGAAACTATCAGTTCACCTAGCAATAAACATTTTACTGACTATATTAAAAGTCCTTTTCCAGTTAATTTTTCATTTAGTAGTGTTAACACAGAAAATGTTAAACATATCATAAAGGAACTTAAACCTAAGTCAACTTCAGGTGTAGATAGACTGTCTAACAAACTCTTAAACGAAATTAAAGATGAAATTTCGGAAGTGCTCTCTATAATTATAAACCAGTCTTTTCATAGTGGTATCTTTCCTGACAAACTAAAAGTTGCTAAGATAACTCCAGTATATAAAAAAGGCGAAAACAATAAATTTGATAATTACAGACCCATATCTATACTGCCTAGTGTGTCCAAGGTTGTAGAGAGGATCATGCACAATCAACTTCATACTTTCCTTACCCAGACTAAAATTTATTATAAAAGCCAGTATGGTTTTAGAACTCAGCACTCTACTGAATTAGCTACTTTGGAACTTATTGACAGAATTACAAATCAAATGGATTCAAATCAAATACCTATAAATATATATTTAGACCTTTCTAAGGCGTTTGATACTCTTAATCATGACATTCTATTACATAAATTACAATATTATGGAATTCGAGATACTTCTTTAAAACTCTTTAAAAGTTACCTCAGTAATAGAAGTCAGTTAGTCATTATAAATGACACTCAATCAGAGCTTCTAACTATAACTACTGGTGTGCCACAAGGCTCTATCCTTGGCCCTTTATTATTTTTACTCTACATTAATGACATCCAGTATGCAAGTGATTTATTTTACGCGATAATATATGCAGATGATACGACTCTCTCTGCAACCTTGAACACATTCGGTGCATGTGAAAACAGAGAGGTACGTCTCAACAATGAACTTGATAAAATTAGCACTTGGTGAAACTGAATAAACTCTCGCTCAATGTTGGTAAAACTAAAGCCATGCTCTTTCACACTCCTCAGAAAAGAGTTATCAAACCTAATATACATATTGAAAATTCTGTCATTGAATATGTTGATCACTTTAATTTCTTAGGTTTTATAATTGACCAACACCTAAATTGGAAACCGCATATTCACTACATAACTCAAAAATTAACTAGAACTAATGCAATAGTTAACAAGCTAAAATACCACCTACCTAAGACTGTGCTATTAACAATATACAACTCGCTTTTTCTACCTTACTTAAATTATGGAGTGCTGCTGTGGGGCGCAAGCTCTGGGGGACTATTCAAAATCCAAAAGAAAGCTGTAAGACTTATTACCATGTCAAAGTTCAATGCGCATACTGAACCCATATTTAAACATTTAAATCTACTGAAACTGCAAGACATATGTGTGCTGCATGAGTTAAAATTTTGTTACAAGCTTGAAAATAATTTGCTGCCTGCATACTTCTTAGATGGGCTATTTAGAAAGAATCATGAACAACATCAATATGAAACAAGACAAAATAATAATTTGCAATACCCAGTTATCAAGCATTTCTTTGTCAAAAAGTCACTTAGGTATCGAATCCCACATACCTTTAATAATTCTCCAAGTATAATTATAAGTAAAATATACACTCATAGTTACAGTTCCTTTTGTAAATATGTTAAAAATTATCACATAAGCTTGTACAATCTGTTATGTGACAGAGTTGATTGTTACGTTTGCAGAGGCTAATAGCCTCCTGGTCTCATCTAAACACACAGTCTTCCCGCAGTTATAATTTATATTTTTTTATTATTCTATATTTTACTGAAGCCAATACCGTAATGTGTGATAGGTAAGCTCTGTGCACCTTCATCTCATCATCTCACTGCATCTCCTCATTCATTCCTTGGTGGCCCCTTGCAAGCGTCAGTTTCATTGACTTTAGGGGTCTCCTTCATAATTACATTCATCACTAACATCATCACTCCATTTATTGTATGTATGAATGTAAAAATGTAACAAATAATTATGAAAATAAATAATGTCTGTCTGTCTGTCTGTCTGTCTGTCAAAGAAGACTGTACTTCTGCTTCATGTCCTGGACTACCGCCATCGTGTACCAAGCAGGGTGCAGTCTATTTAATCCTTCATTACTTGACAGACAAGGACTTCATGTTCACCTCCAGCAATCTTGCTTTTAGCAATCTACCCATTCCCTTATTGCCAGATCACAGCGTTCTCTCATTCTACCTCTACGTACTTCAAAACCGAACGCTAAACACGGATGCCATTACAGTGGCTGGGATGGACTCCACTTTAAAGAATGGATTGTTTAATCGACTGCTATTACTGGATCTTGTTTACTTTGCATTAGCCATGGAAATAATTGTCATTATCTCTGGATTATACTTGCGTTCATTCATTGTGACTATTGCGCTCGTGTTTGACATGATTTTCACTCTGATCACCGCTCTCTTTGTTTACTTCATTGTCATTGGAATGCGCTTCTTCCCCTTCATCAATTTGCTCTCTGGAGTGGTGATCATTGCTCTGGCAGCAGACGATGTCTTTCTCTTCCACCAAAATCTTGTCACTGCCAGAGCACTGCGGCTGGAAGCCAGCAAGGCAGCCTGGATATCCTATGCCATGAGTCATGCAGGGGTCTCCATATTCACCACCAGTTTTACTAGATCGGCTGCCTTTGCTGCAAACTTTGTCAGTGAAATCAGTGCGATCAAATGCTTCGCTATATTTGCTGCCATTTCTATTTTATGCAACTTCGTCCTTATGGTGTCATTGATTCCTGCAGTTTTTACCTTAGTTATCACCAATAAAACATCAACATATGGCAAATGCTATTGCTTCTACAAAGCTATTCAGAGCTGCTACTCCTCATGCAAACAGGCTTCCTGTGCTTTTTCCGTGGATTTTTTAGGCACTCTTATAGAAAAAGCCTGGTTTTTATGGATATTCATATTTCTAGGATTAGGTATTGGGGGTATTATTGTGGTGCTTGTTACTCCAAAACTTGAGTTACCGACTGTAACAGTTATTCAGGCATTTTCTACTAGCCATCCTGTTGAGCGTTTTGATAGAGAATTTAAGGACATTTTTCCATACCAAAAAGATGAACAAACAGTTCTGGTTGATGGAATACCCCTTGTTTTTGTGTGGGGCTTAGACCAGACCGACATGGGAACTACCTTGATCCTGAGGACAATGGCCATACCTTTATGCTGGATGCTCCTGCATCCCAAATATTTTTAAAGAAATTCTGTGAAGAACTCCGAAAAGCAAGTTTTGTTAATTCTGATATTGCAGTAGTCCCATGCACTTTAGATCTATTTGAAGCCTATATGACCCAACCTTGCAATGTTGTATATATTCTTTTATTGACATCTGTAAGTATCACAATTGATACATATGTCATTTGTAATGGGAAAAAGTTAAATAAAATATATAAAAATAGTATTAATTATATACAAGTTTAACTATATACATAAAGTTGATTATACACATGTCATAAATAGCTAAAATCAAGTGAGCATATTGTTACAAACGTATACGAGTAATAGTGCTTTTGAGTTAAAAAGAGCACTCAGCAAGAGATTAAAAGAAATACAAACTAGGTTCCAGCCACCCAAATAGTTATAAAATAAAGTTGATATCAAACACCAATTAATAGAGATAACAGTCAATAAAATACACACACCACTTATACTGATCACTTACAAAAAGCCATTTCAGCTTATTAAGAAAATTATGATTAATTAAACATATAAGACATAAGCAAAAGACATACAAGTTTACAAAATTATAGATTAATTAATAATGCTTGATATTTCATATTTGATCATTGTTTACAAAACATGCATCAAATTACATACATTGTTGCTTTAATATTGATCACATTGCTATACTGAATAGTTCATTTTATGTTAGAAATAGCTTATTTCTTAAAGTGTAATGTTACTAACAAAAGTAAATGCTGCCCCATACAGTTCATACAGCTTCCAAAAAGGCTTCCCTTCTTTCTACAAAAGCCAAATCATGAGTAGGGCTGGTCCCCACCCACTTGGTATTCCATTCTTTAACCCTAACTTTGAGGTGGAAGTTTTTATCATGGGAGTCACTTCTACTCAGCATTTCACCACAGGCTACCAGCCCATGCAGGAGTTGTACCAGGTGGTGTCTACTTTCTTTGGCGACCTTCTCAAAGAAGCCCCTCATGGAGCTCACTTTGGTTGGTTTACCAGTCTATTTGGATTCTATGATGTGCAACGGGCTCTTGTTCAGGACACACCAGTGGCCATAGGAGTGTCACTACGGGTGTCATTTATTGCGACTTTGCTGAAAATATGCCGCTTCATTCTCACACTATTTGCAATGATCACCATTGGACTCTCCATTTTTGTAACTGTTGCAAGTCTGGTTCTCTTGGGCTGGAAGTTGAATGCCCTGGAGTCCATCATTATCTCATTAGCAGTTGGTATTTCAATAGACTTCACTATTCATTACGGTGTGGCCTTCCGTCTCAGCAAGGCACCTGATCGCATCTCACGAATGCGCCATACCTTGGCTTCCGTTGGCCCTCCTGTTGCCATGGCAGCATTCATCACGTTCTGCGCCGGTGCGGCCATCATGCCCTGAGAAGTTAGAGGCTACCAGCAACTCGGCATCTTCCTCATGCTTGTCATGCTCTGCAGTTGGGCATTCTCCACCATGTTTTTCTTGTCACTGTGTCGATTCGCAGGGCCCAAAGCGCAGAACTCTTGCTTCAGTTGTTCTTGC
This sequence comes from Platynereis dumerilii, assembly GCA_026936325.1. Taxonomy (NCBI): domain Eukaryota; kingdom Metazoa; phylum Annelida; class Polychaeta; order Phyllodocida; family Nereididae; genus Platynereis; species Platynereis dumerilii. The sequence continues at coordinate 8,915,426 of JAPTHN010000007.1, forward strand.
AAGAAAGCTGCATCTTCCTCATGTTGTGGTTCTTGCTGCTGCTGCCTCTGTGCATCCGAAGACGAGGATGAGGTGGATGCTGTTTCTGATGACCATCCTGACACCCCCAACCAAAATCACTACCACCACCAAATTGACCAGGAGAACCACAGAGAGAACCACAGGGAGAACCACAGAGAAAACCACCGCCAAAGAGACATCTGCTTGACCGTCTACCAAAACTCAATAGTCAAAGAAGGAGATGAAGTATAGTTGCTGTCTGCTATAGTTTAACAAATTTAATAGGCCATTGTTTCCTTGCATGCTCAACTTCCAAAGCATTAATCAAAAGTTTGTAAATAAACTACAATAATAAATTATGTTTATTTACATGTTTCATGTGTTCCACCAAAATCGTATTAATGAATAAACATAATTTTGTTGTTTCTTCCATGTGCCAAAAAGTGTAATGCTATGGTTCATGTCCTCTGATTTCCACTTCATGAATAAAGACTTCATAATATGAATATGTAGAAAGGAGGCATATCTAGAACCAATATGATTGAAGTTAGTTGGTTGAGTGCCAATTATTTGTTTTTTTCTAAGACATTTGTTTTGTCCTTGTTATCCTGAAAAATTTCTGTTGAGTCCACTTGTCAATGCGCTATCCTAGATGTGGCCATAGAGTGGCTGTGTTACTGTTAACAATAACATTCAGATTAGGTAACTGGTTGCTCAGGACGAACATATATTATTGGTATGTACATGACATACAAAAAGGCGAAAAATATGACAACATCCCATCAACAAGTAAACAGGGTTTTTGGGGTACTGATACTATTGTAAACCGGCCAACAGAGGTTTCATCAGGTGACACACATCACAGACATCACTCAGAGAGGTCATATTGAAAATAATCTCACTTAATTCAATCTGGAGTATATGGTGCAGAATTTGTTTAAACTGGTCGGCTTAGGCCTGAGGAATGCACAGGCAGTATTGGGATTTGGCTTTGACTTGTTTATCGAGTATATCATAATACAAAATATCATCCCTCAACATTACCACAGCTCGAGTTCTTTTGAACTAAAGTATCATTGCTGAAAAAAAAGTCCATAATTAAAATCATATAATATTATTGTGCAATGGCAGTGAAGCCTATTCATGACAGGGAATTTTGGTTCTCAAGAATGCTGTTTTTCAGTTTAAGCTTTTCACGCTGTTATCATCGCATCATCCTCTACATCAGCTTGAGCCATTCTAAGTTTAGATTTGTCGGATTCTTTCTTCTCATGCAGTGACAAATTGTGATGTGATTACCAGATATGAAGCTCCTGTGAGGCATAAAGGGATAATAAGGTAAGATGAGAGAGTAACAGAACACAATTTCTATTTAATGGAGCAAGAATTGATGTTCACACAGGGTAACACTCCTCCGGCTTGTTATAGCCACTACATAATTGAATTAGTTTAATCCCATTCAATGAAAGGTATGACTCCCAAGAGGATATCATTGCGAAATAATCTATAGTGATATAACACTGTGGGCCCATACATAATGGTATCTTTCTTAATGCGGTAGGCAACAACCTTATAACAAAGTTTGCCAAGGTCTCTCAGGACAGAGCACAACTAGAAGCTGGGGAATTGCTAAATCTGGCCAACAAGCTGAATGCTTAATCATTTGCTTACCAAGGAAATGACGCTGGTCTGCCTATGCATAGCAATGGATAATAGAATATGTATAGGAGTGCCCCCACTGCCTGACACTGTCACATAAGCCCTGGGTCTGCAGTTGGGTGTGCGCATAACTAGATATCCAAGTCGTAACAAGCTTGTTGTTTTCTTAATGTTATGATGGCAACTATTGCTCTACCAGAGCATCTCTAGTTGATCATTACCCATGAAAATACATACACACTTCATTTGTCTATTTATGAGATCTGAAGGGTCGTGAATATATTTGACGCTTCTTTGTTTTATTGTTCATCACAATGAAGAATGGCTGCCTTAGGTTGAAGAATTAATGACAGAAGAAAATGTCTGAAATTAGCAACACCCTCTTCCACATGCTTCCATGTGAAAACCATTATGCCAGCCACATATTTTATCACAAAAAAGAGCCTTGAAAAATTCTATACAAACGAAATTTTTAAAAACCACTGGGGCAAAGCAATCGAAATGTTACCCTCTTTTGTAACTTTATCTCAACATTTTCCCAAATTGGTTCTTGAGGCGAATCTTGCATTGTTGCAATCGATTTTGCCAATTGCAGATGACATGCAAGTGAATGGAACACAAATCAAGAAAATGTTGTGCTTTTATGGAGAGTTTCTTTATTGTCTGCTTTTTATGAAGAGGTTCAAAAGCTCTTGTCTCTGTTTGTTTGTTATGATTCAAAAGTCGGTCCATGTAATGTGAGCAATTAACAACCTTTGTCTGGAATTGTCATGGAGATTCGAAAAAGCGTTGAATGAGATTCAGATTCATTATTTAGTCAGATTAAGGAATGAAACGAGTTCTAATTTCATCAAATAATGAAGTGAAATCTAATGGGAAAAGCTTTCCTGAACTCATTAAAACTATTAAAGCCAGAAACAAGGATAAAATCTTCAATTATTTACAAGAACTTAATGCAACATCCATATATCGATGGCATTACCACAGCAGTTCAATTGATTATAACCTTATGAAATTATCATGCCCGTTGAGTTATTTCTTAAAGCTTATCTACATGCTCTTGAGAAAAAAAATAAATGATGATAATAATTTCAGCACGGTACACCGGAAATCTAATCACACAATGAGACACCAGACATTTTTGGCAGATCTCCATATCTGCCTGCTACTGATCACATGGCAATTCCTTGGATTTTAAGTTATGCCTACTATGACATTATACTGCAAGATACATTAAGGTTCCATCACATTTATTAACTAGAAATGTGTATGAATTATTTTAACGTTGTATTTGCATTATCACACCAGTTATGTAATTTACATTTATGGTCGTGATCTTATTATTTGTGTTTTCCTCACCCAAATAGAATAATTCACATAAAGCTACCATGCATACCAATGACTCTCACAAAATTTTTTGAGCCATTTGAAAAGAGTAACAAAAGCTAGTTGTGACTCTGATACACTGATCAGATACAGTCATTGCATACAAAGTTGAAGTTACTGATTATAAAGTCAGAAATGATTTCTACAGCACCTGCTGAAATTCTGTGCACTTGTTAACCCTTCACTTGTCTTCAAAAGGAAGTATAATTTTAAATGGTTTATTGAATGTATTTATTTTACACTTTACAGCGAATAAATTTTTCTTGGACCTTTATTTTCCTGGTCATAATAGATGTGACAAGACTGTCATTCCATGAATAATAAATAAGAAACGTACATAAAACCTTCCACCAGGTAGGTTACAATGAACAAGTTGAATGTATGTTTTCATTGATAATTTTTGCTTTTTAAACATGTTTTAGCTGGACTGCTCACCAACAGACACTGAAGTAGAGCATAGCATTTTGCAGCTATTTTTTGTTGAGTATTTATGTCCCTGAATGGACCAAGCTTGACTGAACTTGACTGCATGAGGACAAATAACTGCTGTGTCATGACAAACTTGGTGGCACACCAAGGAGTTGTCAAGTTAATAAATCCTTCTGCAGCTATGCACTGGTTGCACTGTCCTGACACCAATGGCCAGAGATACTCCACAGAATCAATACTTTGGCATTTGTAGATAGTGGCTTGTCTGGAAGTGCTGTTATTGCATTTCTGGTTGTGCCTGATGTCCTAAATTAAATTGTTCCTATATTACCAGGTGAATCATAGCATGTTTCAAAAAATAATATTATGTTAGCAAGAATATATAATATTTATTCAAGAACATTTCACCTTTTAAATTTTGTTGTTGTGCAATCTCTATATAATAGGTACAAGATCACAGATCTTTCGCACCTTTACCAGAATTACATTTATTATAATTCTTCTCGTAAAGACCAAAAACTTAAATGCTTGGCTTTTGCTTTTGCAAATGTCTGAGAAATAAACACCAACTGCTTTTCTCCTGTTCTTATGAATTATTAATCTCACGCAATGGCTTGAAATCGGTGAGATTGAAGATCTTGCAATATTTGAGGAAGTTCAATGTTTGGCAAGCTGCTCCTGGTTGCCTCTTTGCAAGAGAGTTGAGCAAGCTGAAGGAAGGACTTGATAAAGACCCCACAAAGAAGACTGATTTAATGTTCCTCTCTAGATCTTGTAATATCCAGACACAGCAATTGTATGGAGTGGTAGCAATCTGGAGGCCTGTTTCTGCTTGCTATTTATTATGAAAGCACAACACTTCATCTTCCCTCATACCATAGAGATGGGCAAGAGATGGAACAGACATTGCAGAAATACACCAGCATTGTGATTGACTACATAAGTCACACACAATGGATATGTGATGGCCCAACAGCCACTTTACGTTCTCAGTATTGCACTGTGAAACTCCAAATGAGCCATCACATGGTGAATATAGATAGATAGTTAGCATTTTGAAGATGTGAACCAAATGAGGTGTCTTGAATATATGCAGTACAGTGTATATGGTAAGTAATCAAGACAAGACGATTACACATGAATGGGTGAAGGATAATTGAAATGACAGCCCAACAAAGTTCAATTACCCTGCCACCAGAGCAGGAATCAAACCTGTAACCCTGCAATTAGAGGTCCATATTATTAACGACTGAGGAAATCTCCATTTATTAATGAGCACTGTATTTTAGAATATTTCACTTAAGAAATTATTGTTTTCCATCATTTTCTTTGCATACATTGCCAGTATCAGAGCTGCACAAGAAACTTGTCACTGAAGATAGATAGATGTGTAAATAATTATCTCTTCTGTTTATTTAAGCTGCTGGCTCTGAAGCTAACTACATATATTCTCTCAGATCATTTATCAGCGTCAGTACAGGGAAGGTTCAATAGTATCAGGACATACTCAAGTTTCAATGAATTAGTGGCCCTAAAGAATTTTATGGTTGCTAAAATTAGCTGAGAAAGCAGCACAGCATGTCTAGAAATGATGATACATGGTAGGTAATGTTTTTGAATTGTCACAGTCTAAATTGCAGAGCACTTAAAAACGACTTCTTCAAAAGGATGTCAGCCTGAGATTTCTCAGAGCATTTAAGTTTGATGTAGAAGTCACTTTTACTTTCACATATGTAATTTCTGTTCAAGGTTGGATCTTTATTCTGCATTCTGTGTGCTGATGATGCCTGAACACATTATATGGAGGAAAATTAATTAGAGACATCTAATGTTCCTAGAATTGCATGCTCTTGAAATTGCATTGTCATTCTAATTGTCTTCTCAGATTCTTTCCTGGTCTAAGTATTCATATCATTAATTTTTTTGCTTCCAATTTTTCTTAATAGTCTAAATAGCATGCCAAAAAAAGAAAATAATGAAAGTAATGCAGCTTTCTCCTTCCTTTGATAGATATGTTACGCCTCTTCTGAGTGTAGGTTGGCATTTCAACTGGAATATCAAGAAATGTTAATTGGAATGTGGATAGATTGACAGCTAGATATATAGATAAAAGGATAGACAGACAGGTAAATGGCTGACAAATTACATTTCAAATTGGAAAATCTCTTTGTGGGGGATAATGTAAATACACAGAAACACAATACCTAGCTGTAAGCACATATTCTGGTTTCAGCCATCATACAGATGATGACCAATTTAAAAAAGAACACGGACTGGTACCCAGGTTCGGTTTTATTATTTAGATATTAAAAAAGGTTACAAAATTTACATATTGTGGCTGTGTTGGAAGGCCCTTGAAGCTTGGTATGGCACATTTCATGCTCATTTAATGAGATGAAAGCCAGTATATTTGAAGTTTTTAAATGAAATCATGATACACGTGAATTGTCTGATAGGAGAGCACATTATGTGGCCATGTCTCGAAGACTGTGTTAATTATTATAATATTCTTTCTTAAGAGGCAGTTCCTTGATAGTCAAATCTCGGTGTTGTACTGTTTTTAGGTTAACTGCCAAAGCAAAGAAACACCAGATAAGAGGGGCAAGATGCTTTATCAATCTGCTTTATACAGTTTATCGCAATTTTGAAAAGGAAAGTAGCAAATTAGTCGTGTACTTTTCATGCAATATTTACCTGTAAAAAACAGGTGACAAACTAATTGGCCCATGCATGATTTAAAGTATCTCTGGCGTTGGGCCAAATCTCAGTGTGGCTATTCTCAGTAAAGACACTACAGAATATATCATGATCAATCCAAGATCAATCCAAGAGAAGGTCAAATCTATATTATATATATTAGGAAGCATTCTGTTATCTCATATGGAGGCTTTTTGCTCAATTATCCAGGTTCCATTGTTCATGGTGTAAAGGGTAACCAACTGTATCTTTTGATTTTGTCAAATAAATGGCAAACAAGTTACATTATGAGAAACCTGAAAGACATAAATATTGCAGGTTATTGCATCGAAAGATAGTGCTGATGGTCTGCTGATTTAAGATAACTAGGAGGCGGAGGTTTTAAGCAAACTGGTTTAAAATAACTGAGTTAAAACATTTTGCATCCTCAAGGCTCCACCCGGATCTGCTGGCTTGACACTAGGGATTGGGAGTTACAGGAAATTCATCTGTCTCTATAATGGGATTATTGAAAACTTACACTGAGGCCAATTAGGTCCTGCCTATTTTTCAACCACGCAAATCAAACTAATTTGTGATTCCATTTACAACATCCTACTTGGCTTGCAATTTTACATGCAGTGGAAAGTTATTGACGCTATCCGTCATTAATGAGAAAATCAATTAAACCAATGTAATATTTTTACATATAATGTCTCCCACATAGTCAGTTAACATAGTTAGTATCACTGTCTCTTTTCGTGGATAAAACAGATCGTACTGGACTACGCAAAAACAGAATATGAAGCTCCAATCATCCATCTATATATCTACAAATGTCAGTGAAATAGTAACGTGATTTGCCCTGTGTTGGAGCTGCACAATGATCTATTATTTTATAGAACTGCCAAATCATGTACCAAAAAAGTTATCAATAGTAAATGGTACTGTATGCTGTGATTGCACAATTATATTTCTTGAAATTAAATACATTCAATTCTGGTAAATCATTTATGTCATTCTAGTCATAGCTTTTTTGGACTAACATCGACAGCAACATGGAATACATGTATCAATTTTATACCGTCTGAAATATTTTTATGTAATTCTGTGGAGCCTTAAGCAAGCAGAACATCTTAACTCAACTATTTTGAGCAGACTAGAGCAGGACTGTTTAAATATTCAGTTATCTTAAATCTGTCGACCTGCAGCTCTCACATAGGATGCAATATCATGGCATCCTGTAATAAACTTTCAGGAAAATTTAGTACTCGATGATTCAAAATGCTTTAAAATTTACCGGAATCGATAATTCAGTGATATCTTGAATAGTTTCTCTGAAAGAAAAAAGATTTTTTTCCAAACATAGACAAAATGTTGAGAGATTTCAGATTTTAATGTCAATGAGAAACCCTCTTTTTGCATGCTGAAAATTAGTTAAATTTTGCTATTAAATAAATGTGTGTAGTTTTAAACATATTGTAACAAGCTTCAGGATGCCATGATATTGCATCCTATGTGAGAGCTGCAGGTCGACAGATTTAAGATAACTGAGTATTTAAACAGCCCTGCTCTAGGCTGCTCAAAATAGTTGAGTTAAGATGTTCTGCTTGCTTATGGCTCCAATCAGATCTGCTTGCTTTACACAAGGGAATGGCAATTCTAGAAATTCATCTTTCCCTATGATGGGATTATTAAGAATTTAGACAGAGTAAACATATTAGGTCCTTGCTTATTTCTCAACATAATACCCAGCTTATTCCTGATCCCATGAAATCATTGTAAGAACTTTGTAACATCAGATCTGTCTGGGCGTGCAATTTAACAGAATGAAGGATACGATTCTTTGTAATGCTATCCTTTATGGAATCACAATAAAGATGTAATCAAATTGTGTCAGACAGAATAAGCTCCGCTTAGTAATTCAGAATACAAAAATTCCATGAAATGATTAATAATGAATGAACAATGTCGTGTATTTGTGCACTTGGTTGGTAGGTAGGACAGGGGAAGGACATGGCAATAAAGCAAGGGATGATTGAAACTGCTGTCCAACATAAGCCCATGCGGGTGACCCGGCAAGAGCTGGATTCGAACCCTGGACCCAGCGATTGGCATTCCAACGGGCTACCACTAGACCAACTCTCCTTCCCTGTTTTATATACTACATAATGGATAAGTTATATAATGTAATTACTACCTCGTCAAGATAGATCACTCTGGCTATAATAAGACAGATTTCACCATGTTAAAACTATGTTTTGGATTCATTTGCAGGGGATGTACCTCGATTGAGATGGAAGGCAGTATAAATAAGGTCATTGAAGGAATAAAGAAAATCTTGGATCCCAAGGAATTCACTTTCAATAAAGATTACATAATGCGATTTTGTTTTGCAGAGCTTGTTGCAATGACCCGTCTTCTACTTGGGAGGAAGTTCTCAGACAGCCAAATCTCCTGACTGTGTGTCTATAATCCCAAAATACCAGCTCAGGTCCTGTATGGCCAGGGGAAAATCTTGCAACATAAATGTGTCCAGTGCCTTTCCGAGAAAAATAGAAGTCCTGTCTTGAGGCATCATACTGTGGTTTATAATATACCTGTAAAAACAAGTGACTAAATGTTTTCATACATTATTTGAAATATCTCTAGAATCGCACCAATATCATTAAGTTACAAGGTAGCTCAGTACAAGGCTATGACTCTCCTCTGGATCACCTGAGAATGAGCCTTATGTGCTAAAGCATCCTTAGGCTAATAACAAATAATTATTATAAGGTAGTGGTGATCCTTCTTTTATGAGCCTGATTCCACATTTAAATGTGACCTGCAAATGAACAAATAAGTTGTGATGTCTTGAGCATTGCGTTTTCACTAAAATGTAGATCTCGGGAGTTTTAAACATTGCCAGACCAAAATGACAGGTCATGACTCTTTCTGTGACTACTTGAAAGTTGAAGCTAGTAATGGAACATTCACAATGATGAACATGACCAGGAATCTGCAGGACACTTTCATATTAAATTTTCTAAGTTGATTACTCCATGTACGGAAACTGTGGCAGAAATAGTTAAAAGCAGACTTAGTTTCAGCCAATATGGGACATTTAGAGCCGTTGAGCAGGGCCATCTCAGGCCTCAAGTTCATTGTTGGAATCAAGCGAAGCAAACTTTTGGGCTGAAATTGCACTGCTCCCAGGATATAAAGGTACCAAATACCTTTACAAGTCTTGCTACTGTTGTATTGAGGTGTGGATACCAAATAAAAGTTGTAACAAAATATTTAGTGATGTGAATGGTCAGAATGTGCAGAGATTCACCCATCATGTGCCACTCAAAAGGTACGAGCTTGTGCGTTTCTTCTTGCAAAACAAAGAGTATTCAAACAAATGTCCATATATGTGTATCTAATCACTTACTTTAGTATCTGGGACTTATGTGTCTGTATTTCTCCACATATTCTGATTAGCATTAAAAGAAAAAGAAATAACCTTTATGCTAAGATGGCCTAAAGATAAAGATTTGGTAATCTTTATGAATGCCTCCACAGGAAAGGCAGTTGGCAAAACTTAAAATAACTTAGATGGTAGCCTCTACTGCGGCCCTTTACATTTTTGCAACATTCCAAAGCATTAGCCGAAAAAGCAAAAAACCAATGTGACTGGTTTGATATGTGGCTCTTGTGATGTACTTATTCCCAACTTCATCTATCCAAGTACTTTCCTAATGGAATGCAACTTGACACAAAGTGCCAGACGAGGAATGGACACTGTCCTAGTGCTGGTCAGAAATGGATCGGATGACCACTTAGTCAAATTCTGTGTTAACAATAAGTCTCTGTTGGCATAATGAAATTGCTGTCTCATATAATATGGTGCCTTTCAGAAGACAGTGATTAATGGCTACTAAACGTACAGATCTCCTTACACTCTCATAGAGTGAATCATTGCAGTAGCGATAATTCTTTGACTGAGATGTAATACAGGAAAAGTAATTTAAAAAATGTATGCATTTCTAAAATCGCATGTGTAACCAGCAAGGAAATTAACATACATAAGCCATTGAACCACCTACCATGTAGCAGTGAAATGTAGTCTGGTAATTGTACTTTTAATGATTAAAAGAGGCTAGATTGAGGAAATCAAAAGAAGTAGACATTTTTGGGGTTTCCAGGTATATGTGCAAGTTTCTTCTCCCAATTCGAGCTTTGAAAAGCAATTGTGCATTGCAAGAACATGTGTAAACAAGACTATACCCCCCCATAAGTTCTCCTTCAATCCTTTGAATACCTGATGGAACACTATTTAATTCAGATAGTACAGAGTACATCCAGCATCCTTGTGTCTAAAGAGTTTCCTAAGGCATCGAAAACCTCCTAAGTTGTTGGGAGTTTTATACCCGACTTATCCGCTCGAACGGTATCTCCAGTTTTCCCAACCTCTTGAGTCTTGCTAGTCCTCTTAACAAGTAAACAAAGCTTTGCTTTGCCTCAGACTGCGAGGGGTTAACCAAGCTTCAGCTAATGGAGTGAAGAAGCCACACGCCTCCTGCTCGTTCAGTGTCACTAATGAAAGGTTTATGTAAACATAATTGTCAAATTAAAGAAATTAGCAATAGCATTAAGAAAGTATTGTGGCCTGCTTGAATTGCAAATAACCATATCATCAGAAGTTAGCAGTTTGAAACTTAGTATGATAAAGGGTTTCCCCACATAAAAGCAGTCATATACATTATTGTAGTCGCCTACATATGACAATATATCTGCTTGTAAAAAGGACTGATTTGTGGAAAATTGACATTGCAGATGTTGATAACAGCAGACAGACATGTGACATTTTGGTGCTTCACAAATGGACAAAAAACAAAGAACTGCTGAATATTAAAAACAAATCCACTCGAAATTTCACTTGATTAAGTAGGATGGGTATAGAAGTTTTGTGGGGAGAAATGTTGTACTGCAAATTACTATGTCTGTTCCATCAGAAAAGATGCTATGATTGTGTTGGTGGCACTGATGGACAACATAGGGAATACACGGGGAGTTAACTACAGCTATTCAAGCTTGCAATAAGTAATTGCTTGATCAAAGGGTAAGGCTAAATAGACACAACCCTTTGGGAAGTGGGGATGATAAAATGACCCCAAAGGTCCACCCTGATTTTATTGATGGCTTCAGTGGCGTCCCTATGGGGGGGCACGAGGGGGCACAGGCCCCCCCATATTGGACCTGTGCCCCCCCAGGTGCCCCCCCATATGAACTTTCCAACTCTGGCTAAAATATACAATTAGTATAGCGGGTGCCCCCCCAGAGAATCGCGTGCCCCCCCAGGTGCCCCCCCATTTGAGACCCCCCAGTTACGCCACTGGATGGCTTTGATGCTGGGTCATCAGCTAATGAAGGGTGTAAAACAACTCTGAACTTTAAATAACTTGTCAAAAAACAAGAGAAGCCTCCCTAGCATACAATATCTTAATCGATATCACTGGCGCAAAGTGTGATTTCAGCCAAAATAGTTCCTTAGAAAAAGTAAGAGCACATTTGTTGTGATATAACTTCCTAGGTATGCCAGAAAAACAACAAGATTTGAAATGTATTGTTGATATAATGGAGCTAAATCAATTCTGAAGCAATTTTTGGTTACAGAAAAGCTTAAATAATTCTACGTTTGATTGGTTGACAACTTAGCTCACACTCTATGCTCTTCAATTAAAACTCTGAAAATCCTCAAACAGAACATACACAAAATATGAAAAAGTGCCTGTAAAAATGAAATAATCATGAAAGAAACACAAAATAAACGGAGAAGATGGTAAAGGTGCCTAGAGAACTAGGCATAAAGCTGCAGTCAACTCCAGAGCTGTTATGTGATGAGCACCACTATTGGCAAATCACGTTCCACCACTGTCTTGCCATACCTGCAACGAAAAGCATAAAATAGAATATTACGAATAACATAATCGCGAAAGAATTACGAGCGCATACAGAAATGCATCAAAAACTTCCTTGTGAGGTCATGTCCCTATACATGTACCAAATATTAAGATTACAGTGTCCAAGATTCTCTAAATTTCCACTTGATCAATGGCATTCTCACTTTCCATGTATTTTTAACTTACGCCAGTACCGGATTATATTAACGACTAACACAGGTTCCTAAACTGGTAAAGTCATTTTACTGATATTGTGCCAATGCTAAATACGAGTTTGGTAACTAGTTTTAATTAACTTAAGGCTGTTGGACATACAACATGCACATAATGCATTCAAACTGATGCAAAACGTGTTTTGAAACTTCAGTAATGCCAGGACTAGCGCATCATTCACAACAATACTTTCCAGAGAGGATATGAAAACTAAATATAAACCTTTGGAATAATGAAAGATTCTTCCAGCAGTTGTGGTAACCTTGCAATGCGGCAGGTGACCACCAGATAGACAGTGATATAGGTTTAGCCAGCTGGCTCTAAACATACCTGGAATAATCCATCAAGAGAATTTCTCAATATGAGACTTACACTTCGCTCTGGGCATCCCAAAGCAATGCCAGGATGCCAATGTGCCACTGCCACTGATATAATATCCACTGGAGTTATGATGAATGAATTCCACCAAGTATGCAGCTGGACACAATAGGGTGAGCGAAATATCGGCCACTATACCATTTGGTTTAGAAATTAGAAGTGACGATGCATTGGAAGTATTGCGGTCTATAACATTAACAAACATACCTATTCCTAAATGTAATATATGCAGGAGAACCAGATATTAAAAAGCTGTAAACAGACATTGCAGTGTAAGGGCGTGCCTACAAAGTCACTCATTGGTACAACTGAACTATAATTTTCATATTATACAAAGTCCATATTAAAATATTAAAGGAAGAGGAAATTGCTGTCAAATTACTACTGATTACACGAACAGAGACACAGACGATTGTTTTCATATGGGCCTGAGGGATTCATTGATCTTCATGATACACTGCCCTGATCAGCACAATTCAATATGCCCCAATTATTGGGCAACAGGTTCACAACAATGGCCGTCCTCAAACAGGGTGGCCTAAATCTAGTTAGATATATGTGATTCAGGTTAATGAGGTGCATATGAATGTTATGAATATCATAATCAAGTTCAGGAACTCTTCATTCTGCATGCACATGTGTTGCTTTCACACAATATGTATGGTATACATCACACATGAGAGCATCATATGAATAGAAGCAGAGATATGGAAAATCTGCACTCCACTACATCCATGATAAGTTTTACGTCCCCTTTGATTACCTAAGTACTGTTCATACTAGCCCCAATGATAATTGAGAAGAAAAGGGTCTTTTGGAATTATCAAGCAGTATATTCTCTTGATGGGCCAGTAACTTATTTTGCAACCAACATAGCATTTGGGCTTCGTAAAATGAGGGAAATGACTCACCATGAGATTGTAGGATCAGTGTTGTCAAAGTCGGGAGGTTCACTAGGTGTAGATTGTGAGGCAATGACAGGACGACCGATGGGCATGTCTTCTGTGGGGCTGACCTGGTCATCATCGCTTGATATGACATGGCCGTTCTCTGTTGTGGAAGGTGTTGGTGGTTGCCCTGGGGGCACTGGGGCTACCAGAGCTACCAGGGCTGGGGGTCCTGGAATGATATGGCATGGGTACCCAGGGGCCAGGGTCATGGCGATCCACAAGAGACCTTGGTCTGGCAACCAATCGACGATCAAGGCTTGAGGTGGTCAAGACAGCACAGGTGCCCCTGGCCTGGTCTGATGGTCCCAATACATTTAACGTTGCAGGAGGACGCCCTAATGATGTCACGTTACGATGCCTTGGAAGAGTGATGCTGCCCTCCAACAAGGCGGATGGACCTTGTGAGGCACCTTGACCTTTCATCCCATTTAAAGATGCAACATCCTCCTCCTCCTCTATCTCCTCAAAGGCCTCCATCAGCTCCGGGGGAGGAGGGGGAAGAGCATCCGGGTCTTCCATGACGTCATCCTGCACATGTGACGTCATTACGTCCTCTTTTGCATGGACGTGACTCCCTTTAAATTACGTCATTCTGCAAAAGAGCAAAAACTCATTATTGTCACGAGTGCCTCTAATGACAAGTATATAAGACATAATAATGTAAAATGCAGGAGGTTCCATCCTTTCAACGGCAGATAAGATGAGAAGTACATTTAGCAGGCAAAAATTGCATATAATAAGCACTTCTAACTTCTGAAAAGATGTTAATATAGCGTTCTACCTGTGATAATAGTCAATAAAATATATGTGTTCTGCAGATTCTTATCTAGATTCTGACAGAATTCACTTGCATTAATTCATGTGTGTGTTATACTGCCCATTCTTTTTGAGATTTGGTACAATGCCAGAGATATCTCAAATGATGTATGAGAAATTTAGTCATTTGTTTTTACAGGTATATTATAAACCGTGAACAGTCTGGTGCCTCAAGACAGGACTACTATTTTGTTAGAAATTCAATGGACACATCTCTGTTGCAAGTTTTTTTCCCTAGAAAACACGGGACCTAAGCTAATAATTTGGGATTATAGACACACAGTCAGCAGATTTGGTGGTCTAAGAACTTCCTCCGAAGTAAAAAATGGGACATAGTTACAAGCTCTACAAGACAAGATCGCATTATGTAATCTTTATTGAAAGTGAATTCCTTGGGATCCAAGATTTTCTATATGCCTTCAAATGACCCTATTTGTACAGACTTTCAGCTCAGTCAAGGTACCTCCCTTGCCAATAGATCCGAAACATAGTCAAATAATCTGACATGGTAAAATCCATCTTATCACAGCTACATCAAAGAGATCTTAAAACCTTTACTAGGCAACTGCATTATATAACTTATCTATTATGTAGTAAATCAGACAGGTGGGGGTTGGTCTTGTGGCGGTGTGCTAGGCTGTCAAGCCCTGGGTCCAGGGTTTGAATACACCTTATGTTGGGTCACCTGCACTTATGTTGGACCACTGTTTCAATCATCTTCTGCTTCATTGCTGTGTCCTCCTCCTGTCCTAATTAGCCTACCAAGTGCACAAATACAGGACATAAAGCCGCCTAATAACCACTGACCAATCATTGACATCAGAATACATTGTCATTGGCTGATGTTGTGGTCAATATTGACTTAACAAGTAATGGATATGGAAGACACAAATGGTTTACCTTATTGACTGCATATTTCTCCATCAAATATGACCTGCCAACTTACATGAAACGCATTTTCATTTTAGTACGTTATTGGGTATATTCTGTCATACTCAGACAGAAAGACTAATGTAAAAAAACAAAGCTATATTTATACATTTCATAGAAATATGGACAAAAGAATAGACAGGCACAGAGAGTAATTGAAGGAAGAAAGCCTAAAGGATGGACTGGGACATCATCAATTCTGCTGCTCAAAGAGAACTGAAGCCAAAGTAATGAAGCTGTAATAAGTTCATCCTCTGCTGTCTATCTTGGCTGTCAATCTACACTGAGCCAATGCTGTGATTAAACAAAACTTATTCCCTTTAATTGACGATCAAAGGTTGAGGTTCTTTGTCAGTGCCAGCAGATAGCCATAATTTACAAACACTAAAGGCGACAACAGGTGCAAGAAAAAAGCCTTTAATGAGTAAGGTCTGCTTAAAGTAAGAATTTTGAACTTTGAATAAAGTTAATGAAATTAATTGATTGTAAGAAAAACAAACATTATTCAACAAATTGACACATCGTGGTTTAAAGGTAAAGAAATGAAGAGTTTTCTAAAACAAAAGAAAGGCAAGATAAATAAAAGCCATTTAAGGTTAACTATTTTTCAAAATTTCATTACATATAAAATCACATTAATCATTTAGTGGAATGTTGGCCTTCGGAGTTTCTAAGCGGGGTTTATTCTGTCTCAAACAATTAGATTACATTTTTATTGTGATTCCACAATGGATAGCATTATAAAAACTCTTATCCTTCACTTTGTGAAATTGCAGGCTCAGACGGATGAAAAATCCTTTATTTTGTCACTCACCAGATGATGTCTATAGGTTGCAGATGAAACATTTTATGCAAATGAAAATCAAGTAGTTTACTTTCAATTCACCTAACTTATTTCACAGTTGCAGATATATATGGATGGATGACTGGAGCTTCATGGTCAGTTTTTGTGCATTCCAGTATGATTTGTTTTATCCATCAGTGATACTTACATTATTTGACTATGTGGGAGATATTCTGCGGCAAAAATTTCCTTGGCTTAACTTATTCTCTCATTCACAATGGATAGCGTTATGAAGTCTCTATTGCTTTGAAAAAGTAGGATGTTGCAACTTACCGTGGCTTAATTGAATCACAAATTATTTTGGTGTGCATGGTGAAAAATAGGCATGGGTCTAATTGGTTTGCCTCAGTCTCAATTTTTAATAATCCCATTATGGAGAAAGATGTAATTCCTGTAATTGCCAATCCCCAGTGTTAAGCCAACAGATCCCGGTGAAGCCTTGAGGATCCAAAATGTTTTAACTCAGTTATTTCAAGCTGGTCATTTTAAATCTTCAGCCTCCAAGTTGTCTTAAATCAGCAGACCATCAGCAGTCTCTTGCAGTGCAATAACTGGCATCCTGCATCTTGCTAAAGATTAATAAACAAGCTGCAGCAAAGTTTTGAAACTGCTTTGGAAATCCGAGCGAAGTAGAGTTTTCACTTGACTTCAAACTTTGAAATCTTCTCAAAATGTTTTGTCTATTTCAGAGAATATGTATGTCAAACAATCTAACTTTTTTTGCCATGAATTTGACAATATTAAAGGAAACATTTGTGTACTACCCATATGAATTAAATTATTGAGTTAAAGGCATTCATCTTACAGCAGAATGCTTCTTAGATTATATCAGTAGATTTGTCCTTCTCTTGATAATGATCTTGGATTGATCAATATGTATTCTGTTGTTTCATTACTGTGAATGTCCAAACTGAATTTTGGTCCAATGCCAGAGACACTTTAAATAATGCATGGACCAATTAGTTAGTTACCTGTTTTTACAGGTACATATTGCATGAAAAATAATCGAAAAATTTGGTACTTCCTTCTCAAAATTTCGACAAACCGACAACAAAAACCAACAGATTTATGAAGCATCTTGCTCCTGTTACCTGGTTTCTTTTTGCACTGGCTGTCTAACTTACAAGAGAGCAATGTTCAGTGATATTTGACTGTCTGAGAACTGCCTCTTAAAACAGACTATTATTACAATTAATGCTGTCTCCAAGACCCTACCAACCTTCAAGGAGCTTCCAAACACAGCCACAGTGCGTGTATTTTCTAACCTTTAGTCCTTTACGGATATCTAAATAATCAAAAACCAAACCTGGGTACCAATCCTTGATTTCTTTTATCTGTAAGGTGGCCAAAACCAGAATGTGTGCTCACAGGCAAGTATTTTGTTTCTTTGTAGGCCTTAGGCTCCTACCTCAACAAAATAATGAGTTAATCATAATATTAAGAAAATTAAATTTGACACTCAGTTTTGGTGGATTCACAATGGCTAAAAGCAGGGAAACCTGACCAAGTTTAAAATAACATCACAGCCTGTATTTAATTTACATATATATTGCAATGCTAGAGAACAGATTCATCTCTGACATAACACTTTAACAGCATAGAAGAGACTAGAGATTCCACATAAATATGACGAGGACTGTAACATATATTAAAGTGTCTCATTGATTCAAAATTTCAAAATGTTAAACATCTTCCTATATTGACTCTGTGGGGACCCCTCAAACATGAACTGCTGCGAAGTTGCAGTTGGAGTTTAACAGAGCACTACTGAGACTGTATAGGGGCTGCAGAGACATCACAGATCCATTGTGTGTGATTTATGTAGTCAATCACAATAGCTGGAAACTCTTGTGTATTTCTGCTATGTCTGTTCCATCTCTTGCCAATCTGTATGATATGAGAGCTTATAAGGGAAGATGAAGTGTTGTGCCTCCATAATAAATAGCAAGCAGAAACAGACCTCCAGATTGCTACAACTCCATACGATTGCTGTGTCTGGATATTACAAGATCAAGAGTAGAAGATTAAATCACTCTTCTTTCTGGGGTCTTTATCAAGCCTTTCCTTCAGCTTGCTCAACTCTCTTGCAAAGAGGCAACCAGCAGCAGCTAGCCAAACATTGAACTTCCTCAAATATTGTAAGATCTTCAATCTCGGCAATTTCAGGCCATCGTGTGCAATTAATAATTCATAAGAAAAGGAGAAGAGTAGTGGGTGTTTATTTCTCAGACATTTGCAAAAGCAAAGGCCAAGCATTTTAGTTTTTGGTCTTTATGAGAAGAATTATAACAAAATGTATATCTGTTGAAGGTGCAAAGGTTGTTGCGAAAGATCTGTGATCTTGTTACTATCATATAAAGATTGCACAACAAGAAAATTTAAAAGGTGACATGTTCTTGAATAAATATTATATTTCATTGCAAACATTATATTATCAATTTATTTTAGGACATCAGACACAAACAGATGTACAATCAAACAATTTCCAGGCTAGCCACAATTTATAAATGCATGATCCAGCATCAGTGCCTAAGTATTGATTCTGTGGAGTATCTCCTGCTATTGGTTTCAGGACAGTGCAGCAAGTGCATATCTGCCGTAAGATTTTTATCTTCAGCGAACGAAGTTCGAAGAAGGTATTGTAACCACTTGGGTAAAAATGTTGTCCGTCCGCCGGTCGGGCGGGCGGGCGGGTGGGCGAGCGGGCGGTCGGGCGGCGGGCGGATAGATCGTTTCCGAGCCAGCACTCGGCCTCTATTGAGTGTACATGGATGAAATTTGGTACACATATAGCCTGTATGGTCTAGTTGTGCCTTTTGATGGTCTAATTGATAGATATTCAATACCTTTTGAAATAATTGAGAAAATATAAAGATTATTTTTGTTCGTTTCCTGGCCAAATCTCAGTCACTATAGCATGTGCACTTATGAAAATTGGTACAGATGTGGCCTATATGGTCTAGTTGTGCCTTTTGATGGTCTCATTGATGGATATTCTATACTTTTTGCAAAAATTTAGAAAATAGAAAAATATGTATTTTTTTAGTTTTTTGGGCTGAGACTCGGTCACTATTGCATGTAAATGGATAAGGTTTGGTACACACATGGCCTATAAGGTCTAGTTGTGCCCTTTGAAAGGTCTGGTGGAAAATATTAAATGCTATTAGAAATATTGAAAAAAAAGAGAAAAAATAAATTTTTTGTTTCTGGCCCAAGACCTGGTCACTATTGCATGTACATGGATAAAGTTTGGTACAAATATGACTTATGTGATTTAGTTGTGCCTTTTCATGGTCTGACTGATACATATTCTATACTTTTTGTAATATTGAGAAAAAATATTAAAAATGCTTATTTTCTTATAGGAGCCAAAACGTGCCCACTATTGCATATACAGCAATGCCATTTCCTACACGTATCACCTATAAAATGTAGCAGTGCTTTTTGACTTGTATTTAACACTTTTTGAATGATCGGAAAAAAATTGGTGCATGCATAAAACCGTACCATAATATAAGTAAATTAGTATAATAAGGCCTTTCCCTGCTTTTACAAACCCTGGCAAGCACACAGGTAGATCGCAGGGCAGCAGGCAAATAACAGATAATAGAATGCCATTACTCGACCACTGTTGCATACCTATAATATACGGAATTTGGTAAACACACCAATTTTATGATGTAATTGTAATCTTCTAAATGTGTTATTCGCTGAAGGTTTGCTGCTGCGCAGCCTATGTTTTAACCTGTCAATTCCTTGGTGTATCCTCAAGTTTGTCATGAATCAGCAACTTTATCAGTCCTCGGTCAATTCAGGGACATAAATACTCAACAAAAAATTGCTGCAAAAAGATGCGCTCCACTTGAGTTTTATTTGTGAGCATTCCAGCCAACACATGTCTATAGCAAAAAATTATCAATGATAACATACATTTATAGCGGCTTACCTGGTGGCAGGTTTTATGTATGTTTATTATTTATTGTTCATGGAATGACAGTCTTGTAAAATCCATTATGACCAGGAAATTAGAGGACCCAGGAAAACGTATTCACTTTGAAATGTAAATTACAACATTTACCAAACAATGTGAAATGATACTTCTTTTTGAAGACGAGTAATAGGTTAACAAGTGCACATAATTTCAGCAGATCCTTAAAAGACAGCTCGGACTCTATATAAGTTTACTTCAACAAGTATGTATTGATTGAATCAAAATCCGACCTTGCTTTTGTTAAACACTTTATTCAAATTGCTCAAACAATTTTGTAAGACTCATTGGTGTACATCGTGGCTTTATGGGAATTATTCTATCTGGTCAAGGAAATAAAGAAAACAACCTCCAATGCAAATTACATAATTTGTGTGATATGGGGATACAAATATATAATAATAGGTATTGATCAACTCAATATGCAGTGGTAGAGCAAATGGTCAATAAGCCTGTCACAACTTGCGCAGACCAAGCTGCAGACTCATGTCTTGTGTGATTGTGTGACAGTATCGTGTAGTGGAGCACTCCTAAACATATTCTATTGTCCATTGCTATGCATAGGCAGACCATTTCCTTGGCAAGCAAATGATTAAGCATTCCGCTTGTTGGCCAGATTTAGCAATTCCCTAACTTTGCTCTGTCCTAAGAGACCTGGGCAAACTTTGATATAAGATTGTTGCCTATTGAATTAAGAAAGATACAATTATGTACTGGCAACCAATGTTATATCACTCCAGATTAGTTCAAAATAATATCCTTTTGGGAGTAATACCCTTCAGGGAATGGGGTGGCTATAACAAAATATTTCACACACATTTTTAGTTAATAAATGTCATGGAGCATTTATGTATAGGGCAGTATTTTAATATCATGGCAGGCACTAAACAAATTCCAAGGAATTGTCATGTCATCGGTAGCAGGAATGTATAACTAGACATTAAATTAATTTAAATAATATGAGATTTAATCCTCATTTGGCCTTAATAGCTTTAATGAGTTCAGCAAACCTTCCCCCATTAGATTTATCTTCACTATTTGATGAAATTAGTTGGAAATAGCTTCATTCTATAATCCGACTGAATCTCATTCAAAGCTTTATTGAAACGCCATGACATCTTTAGACTAATGTCGTTAATTGCTCACATTATATGCAGTGATTCTGAAAAAAGAGACAAGAGCTTCTGAACCTCTTCATAAAAAGCGCAACAAATAAAGAATATCTCCATAAAAGCACAACAAATGAAGGCTGGATTTTCTTGATCTGTGTCCCATTCAATTGCATGTCATCTGCAATTGTCAAAATCGATTTCAAACAAGCAGGATTTTTCCTCAAGAACCTATTTGGGCCAAATGTTTAGGTGACATTACCAGAGAGAGCAAGAGTTCGGTTACTTTGCCCCAGTGGTTTTAAAAATTTATTTGTGCAGCATTTTTTATGGGTCTTTTTTTGTGACAAAATATTTGGCATAGCTATTTTCACGTTGAAGCACATGGAAGAAGGCATTGTTCATTGCAAACATTTTCTTCTGTCATTCATTCTTGAACATATAAGGCAGCCATTCTTCATTGTGCTGAATAATGAAACAAGGTTTCAAATATATTCATGACCCTTCAGATCAGACAAATGAGGAGCGTTGTATTTGAATGGGTAATGATCAACTCAAGATGCGTTGGTAGAGAAATGGTTGCTATCATAGCATTAAGAAACAACAGGCTTGTTACAACTTGAATATCTAGCTATGCGCAGACCCAGCTGCAGACCCAGGGTTTGTGTGACAGTATCAGACAATGGAGTTATAAGATTGTTCCCTATTGCATTAAGAAAGATACCATTATATGTATGGCCAGCAGTGTTATATCACTCCAGATTCGTTTGGAATAACATCCTATTGGGAGTAATACCCTTTGGAGAATGTGATTCAAATAATTTGATTATTAGGAGGCTATAACAAACCTGAGTAGTGTGATTCTGTGTGAGAGCGTCAATTCTTGCTCCATTGACTAGAAATTATTGTTATCTATTTGTCTCTGATGTCATCTTTATGCATTACAGCAGACGCATATATGGAATAACAATGCAATTTGCCACTACTGCATGAGAAAAAAAATTATTACACATTCAAACTTAGAATGGGTTAAGCAGAAATGGAGGATGATGTAATGTTAACAACATGCGAAAGATAAAACTGGTTACATAATTGTTGAGAGCCAGAATTCCATCATGAATAGGTTTTGCTGCCATTGCACAATAATAAATTTATATCTTTGCCAAACAAGTAGATAGATAGATAGATAGATATGGTAAGTGCAGCCCTCTAAGCCCAGTTCTGGGCGCTCATGAGGGTTGATTGATGAGATGGGAGAGAGAGCGGGAGTCCTCAACATGTTACAAATTTACCCCATGTGAGGGATCTTTTACTTGCAGACAAAGACCTTCACTTGACCACCCAGCTGCTGTTATAATTGTGATACATGTATAGCAGTTTGAAGGTGAGTGTAAATGAAATTAAAATGAAAAAAACATAAACTAAAAATCTGTCACAGGACAAAAGGCAACTGTACGCTATTTATACTATATGTGTATAAAACTCAGTATAAATCATCAAAGCAAAAAGGAGTGTAGTGCTTTTTGAGTGTCCTTAAACTTCAGGAATCCTTGGCGACTGTTTGATCTTGGTGGTGCAGATGCAGCATCTAATGAGCTCAAGGGACAAGAGGGCTTTCGTGCCAAGTCCTTGGAACAGCAAGCAGTGCATGATGTAATCCTCAACCAAGGTTCCAAAGCCAATTTCTAAGCATTAGATGGATTTCCTGCATTCCCCACGTCACTTATTCTAATTTCATTGATTGGAATTTGCACAAGGCATTCAAGCAATTAGTTTTCAATGTACATAGGTGGAACACTGGCATTTGGCTTCAAGAAACTCAATGCTGAAAGAACTAGTGGGACATGTTGCCACAGATTAAGAAGAACTAAGAAAAAATCTGCTTTGAATCTTATGGTTATCATCTACTATCAAGATCAAATTATAAATCACCTAGTTATAGGCCTACTCCCTTATTCTTCATTGAAAGGCTAATAGTTTTATAGATTTTACATGAATTTGAGTTGGGCATATATTTGACTGCTATGAGCACTACTCAATTTGTAAATTAACATTGCTATAGAATTGTCTTTGCAGCAATTTGAAAGTCCCTTGCAGCACGAAAGCCAATGGAAATGTTTGCAAAAGCAAAAATGTCAATGTACTCCACAAACCCAGGGCTCAACAAAGTAACAAAGAACAACCGTGGCAAGTTGCAAGGAAACGTCAGTGGTATCCATCTTCAAGCCCACACCAGCAAAAACGTCATGGTGATTCCAACGCTTCTGCCACCAGATGCTGGAACTGCTATGAAACAAATCACGTGGCAAGGACCTGCAGGTTTAGTCGTCCAGTTGCATGCTATAGTTGCGGTGAAGCTGGCCATAAAAGCAAGTTTTGCTCATTCGTATCACAATAGGCCACTGGCCATGAAGAGTGTGCCGACACTCTCACAGCTGATCCAGTTAACAAGAATAAATTGCATCTCAGTGATATGGTGATTCCTGATGCAGATTTGTCTGATGAATCCGTGAGTGAGGATCTTTCAGAAAATGATTGTGAAATTCCCCGCTTCAAATCACAGATGTCCCACCCTCTCTATTCCTCTTTACGTGAAAGTCTGAAGATGCATATCAGCAAAGGAATTTCAATGGCATCCATCAATACTAGGAGTCTGCTACCAAAAATGGATGAGATAAGACTTTTGTTATCTAACACTTCACTGGATTTACTGAGTATATGTGAAACATGGCTTGATGGCTCTGTAAGTGACAGTGAAATTGCAGTTAATGGCTATTCTGTGATTAGGAAAGACCGAAATCGACATGGTGGCGGAGTCTTAGTATTTGTAAAGGATGGAATCAAGTTTGATACTTTATCATGTGCAAGACTCAATGATATTGAAGCTGTGTTCTTGAAATTTAACGGTTGTTGTCAGTTGGTTCTGGGAAGCTTATACAGGCCACCTAGTGCTCCAAGTTCGTATATTGATGCTATGCTTGATTGTATCGAAGAAATTAAGTTGAACCATCAAGAAATTGTTCTTATGGGCGACCTGAACTTTGACTGCTCATTGGACAATAGTCGCATAAGCAACCCTGTCAACTACATGGAGATGATTTTCGACTTCAAACAGATCGTGACATCCAAGACTCGTGTCACTGGTTCATCTGCAACGCTCATTGACATCATATTAACAAGCAAACCAGAAAGACATTCTTTGACAGATGTCCTGAAGACCACGTTTAGTGATCATTTCATGACTTATACTGTTTATACTGTTGATACAAAACCAAAGCAAAAGCACAAGGTCATGACTTTTAAGGATTATAAGTACTTTGATTGTGATGCCTTCCTAAATGATCTCTATTGTTGCAGTTTTGTGAGTCTGGACACAAATAACTTGGAACATTGGTGGACTACATTTCAGTGTGAATTTCTTCGTACATGTGAAAAGCATGCTCCCACGAAACAAAGGCGACTGAAGGATAGATATAACCCTTGGATATCTCCAGAAATTGTTCAAACCATGTATGCCCGTGACTACCTGACGACCAATCAACTTATTAACAGTCTGCATACAGACGAAATCACAGCACCCAGACATCCATCATTAGAATCCAAGAAGATTGCTTAGATAATATTTGTGACAAACTCTTAACTGGACTATGTTTTTTGGACATTCGAAAGTGTTTTGACACGATCAATCACGAAGTGCTAAACAAAAAATTAAATCTTTATGGTATTAACAATGCAGAACTACAATGGTTTCGAAGTTATTTATTAGATAGGAACCAATTTGTATGTACTAATAATGTCAAATCTAGTGAAGCTGTCTTGAATATAGGTGTTCCCCAGGGTTCTGTTTTGGGACCAATATTGTTTATGTTATATGTAAATGATATATCCCAGTATGCTACCACCTCTACGTGTAATTTATATGCCGATGATACTGTCATTTACAACAGTGGTAAAGATATTTCTGATCTTCGAAACAAATTACAAGCCAGTATGTCTGAGGTTAATTCTTGGTATAAAGCTAATCGTCTCTGTCTAAATGCTGAAATATCGAATGTACTAGTTGTATCTTCTCGTTTTACGAATGTTGATGATAAGAGCTTACATATTGTTTTGGATGATAAACCACTTCAGCAAGTTGATACAGCTGACTACCTTGGTGTAAAAATTGATGGAAATTTGTCATGGGAACTTCACATCAATAAATTATGTTCATCGTTAGGCTGTCATATCAGTAAACTGTCACGTTTAAGAAATACTGCTCAAATGAATGTACTTAATAAGATATATGTCACCTCTATTCAACCTGTTATTGATTATGCCATATGTTCTTGGGGCTTTACTCACAGTTATCTAATTGACAAGGTTCAACGTTTGAAAAACTATGCTGCACGCATTGTGACTGGAAACTTTGATCATGTTAATGTTCGTGGTATAGATATTGTGAAAAAGATTAACTGGATTAATGTTCGTCAGAGGCGTAATTATTTCACCATGATACTAGTTTTTTAATTTTTAACCGGTTTAGCCCCAGATTACTTGTCTCAAAGTTTCACCATGTACAGTGAGATTGATCAACACTATTCACTAAGATCAACAGAGAGTAGAAATGTGATTGTGCCATATGTTAGCTCAGCTGTGATGAAATCTGCTTTTAATTATAATGGTGCTGTATTGTGGAATAGGTTACCTGTTGATGTTAAGAGTGCGCAAAATTTACTATGTTTTAAAAGAGGTCTCAAAGAACATGTTTTTAAGATTTTTTGATTTTAGAATGGCTTTTAACTTTATTTGTACATACTTTTTTAGACTTCTTACTTCTTGTGTACATACTTGTTTTTAGCTTTCTGTCACAGGACCAATTTTTACAACAGTCTTATTTTGCTGAAATTGTAATCCTGTATAAATATATTTAAATAAATAAAAATAAATAAATAAATAAATATTGCTGTGGTAACTTATGTGGGATTAATGTTGAAACATGAGTGTTATAACATTAGTGCTGGGTTCAATCATGTGCCCCATCAGAAAGTTGTCAATATATCTTAAGAAAAAGTAAATTTTATTCTACATAAATGCTCCAGAGTGTATGCTGAGGAACTGCTCATGCACAACGAATCAACCGATAGTTAGTATTAAGCAAAATTGGTACTATGTAACTTCATCGTTAGTGTTATGCATCATTGAAAATAATCATTTCACACTTAGTCATCTTTATTGATTGGTGTGTCACATCCTGCATTATGGTGGCATACCAAAAACACAGATCTGGGGCGTGGCATTATTGATGATGGTCAAAGTGTACAGGTCCAGAAATCATTACAATGCTCACTTAACTGTTCAGTGAAATTCTTTGAACAACAGTATTGCTTACGGAACAAAAGAGACATGTCTTCATCAGCTCAGGAGATATTCACAGAAGTTTGACAAGACAATGGATTGTAGCAAATGACAAGAATCCAGTCTAAGTTTGTCAGAATAATGATTAATTCATGTGTAAGAAGAAATTCGACAAAACAGTAATGGTTGATCAGCTAGTGTGATTGATGTTTAACTGTTTTCAAATGGATTTCAGTTGATTAATCTATTTCTGACTCATTTGGGAAATCAGTTTTATGATTGTTTCATTTACGGATCACTGTGAAAGCCTGTTTGCTTCGTACATTTTTTAAATTTTAATTCTGGAAAACTAAAAATTCTGAAATGATAATAAATTCACAGAATGGCATTACAGTTCCAGATACCAGTGATGTAATCAAGGCAAGGACCGAGAGTCCGAGACCAAGGCCTCCGAGACTGAGTACGAGGCTGAGGCCATCAAAATGTGGCCTCGAGGCCGTCCCTCAAGAATAAGGCCAGTCCTGAGGCTTCAAAACTGGCTCAAAGACGCCCAAGACTGAGGCAAGGTCAAGGATTTGGTATCAGAGACCAAAGCAAGGTCGAGGCAATCAAAATATGACACTGATGCCTCCAGCACTGACAGATACATATATATGTATTCTCTATGACATTAGCATGGGTTGTAAACAAAATTCTAAGTTTGAGTGTAACAAGAAGTCCTTTTTCTGTGTCCTAAATCAGTTTAAAACTTTTCCATGGCTCGTTAGTTTTTGCAATTTTAGGCCAGGTGCAGGATGCCGGTTATTGCATTTTCTGCCAGTCTACAAGCCTGGCTGATTTAAGATAACATGGAGGCTGAAGATTTAAACAGCCCAACTTGATGATTTTGCTTGCTCGAGGCTCCTTTCAGATCTGCTGGCTAAACACAGCGAATTGGCAATTACTAGAAATTCATCTGTCTCCATAATGGGATTATTAAGAATTCAGACCGAGGCAAGCCCATTAGGCATTTGCTTATTTCTCAACCATGCACACCCAGCTAATTCCTGATCCCATTAAGTCTTTGTAGGTTGTTACATCCGACCAAGCTGTAGCCTAACAACGCAAGGGAATAAGAGTGAATTACTCTGTTAGCTGAGTCCTGATACTCTCCATCTTGGAATGATAGAATTATACTAATCTTTAATCTAATTATAGCAGGCAGAACATGTCCCTTTTGGCAACTCAAGGGAGGTTAGTCTTCTGTTGTGATTTTTTTAGAGCAGACAAGCAACAATGTTCCTCGAAAGGAACAAGCAAAAATAAGACTAATATCTCCAACATCGTACTCAAGAGAGGTCTTTCCTTTTTTTTGTGCTGAAAATTTCAGACCTTCCTTCCCTATACCATGTGTTGGATTATCTGTCCTGCCTACCCCTCACATGTAAATGTTGGCTATTCCTACAACTGACACAAGTCAATTAGCTTTTGTTGAGCTTTGTATCTATTTCCTGAAGTGATGGTCATTCAGGGATAATTTCTTGCACCTGACTCCTTTGTCACAAGGCATCGCATTTGTTGAGACTAATAAATACTTAACTCATGAATTTTAAAAAGGGAAATAATAATAAAGCCCCGGAATATGCTATCTTTTCATCAGTGGCAGAAGTTTTTAATGACCACCAAACAGGTTTATAAATTGTTTGATCAAATGGCTATCTGGTAAAATTCTTAGCTGATTTGGTCTGCGTGGGAGATGCACAATGATGTATCTATAGCTTTGCCTTCATGCCAAAATATACCAAAAAAAGTGATCAATGTTAAAGGATGTTGCATGCTGTGAGTGCGCCATTCATATTTGATGAAGCAAAATACAGTCAATGAAGTAGACCATTTATGTCATTCAAAACCAAAGCTGCGTTAAATGGATACCGACATCAGTACAAATTCTGTCAGTTTATTTGATCCGAAATATGTTTATGGCATGCAGTGAACATATAGTATTGGGGGGAACATCAAGTGATCAAGCTGTGTGAAAATGGGTAGGCCTAAATGATGCATACAAAAATTAAGTGTCTAAGCTGGAACAATCTTAACTGGTATGGTGTTTGTATGAATTTGTTCAAGCAACATGCCGTTAATTATTTTTACCTGGTGCTGTCTGGTCGGTATTCCTCTAGGTGTATGCTGACCAACACAACCAGATTCTGTGCTGGATATTCCAGATTGAATTAAGGTAGATAATAAGATCCTCTCTGAGGGAGGTTATGTGATGTGTGTCACCTGATGAAATTGTATTGGCTTGTTTACAATCTTATCAGTTCCCCAGAAACTCTGTTTGCTTGTTGATGGGATGCCGTCCTATTTATCACTCCCTTCATGTATACCAATAATACATCTCCCTCCGAAATCATGGGGGGGAGGCCCGGGAGGGTTGGTCTAGTGGTAGCATGCTGGACTGCCAATCACTGGGTCCAGGGTTCGAATCCAGCTCTTGCCGGAACACCTGGGCCTATGTTGGACGGCTGTTTCAATCATCCTTCGCCTCATTGCCGTGTCCTTCTCCTGTCCTAATTAGCCAAGTGCATAAATACAGGACGTAAAGTCCCAATCATCCATCCATCCCTCCGAAATAATAATTTTTTTTTGAAGGGAAATTGTTTTCTGTCTCTTTTCAATGTGCAAGCCCAACCTTTACCTGCAATTGATATGTTTATCTGGCTGTCCCAGTTAAAAATGATGTGTGTGAGATTCTTCTATTGGCACATCAGGAATAGAATGACTCTGTGTCATATTAGATAAGAAATTATCAACAGTGATCATCCATACCTAAACAATATTTAATGTCAGTATTTGAAAAAAAAATTCTCTTTTATTGAGCATGATTCATGGTCAGCATTTCTATACACCACAGGGAGTAATATAGCAGTTCATGAAGTACAGAGATAAATTATGCCGTTAATAAAATCCAAAAACCACTTTCTGTTGTATATCAGACAGAAACCTTTTGAAGAAATTCCAGCTCTGTCTCACAGTGCAGTCTCAGTTGTCATCCGTCTTAACCGGAATTAGACATCACCAAGATACTTATACCATTGGAAAAGCTGGTATCTAACTGACAATATTGCATGTTAGCGCCCTCCGGTCGGGATCTAACTGACAAAAATGCATATTAGAACCCTCCAAATCGGTGTCTAACTAATACGGAGATATCACAAATACATTTTGTCAAGCCCTGTGTCGTACAACTCGTCTGTCAAGCTCTATCACGTGGCCAATCAGGGTGCCCTCTTCTGGGAAAGCCTTCTCTCATAAGGACATAAAACATAAAAGGAGAAACAGAGCAACATACTCTACAGTAACTACCATCCGCCATCAAATGTTATCATGATATGTTTGCTCACATACAACATTACTAGAACATAATTTGGAGCTGATGCTGACTCTCCTTTCACTATCTATCTATCTAGCAATCTATCCGTCTATCTATCTATCCATCTATCTATCTATCTATCTATCTATCCATCAATCTATTTATCTGTTTATTCAACTATCTATCTATACCTATACATCTATCTCTCAATCTACCTATCTTTTTCCTTCTCTAACACTGTTTTGAAATACTTTAAAGTAGGTATTCTCTTGATCTCAAACAACACATACTCTAAAGCCAGTGCAGTAATACCAATACGAAAAACTAACGGCACTGGTATGAAATGACATAAACCAAAAAGACGCGGTGATGACCAAGTCGGGTGGTAGTCACCCTTTCAATTATTGCAGGAGTGGAAAGTCATTTTCTCAGTGCTACAGTATGGGACCTGTGATGGCTGGATCTCATGCCAGGAGGACAGTAGCACCTTGGAGCCATCCATCACTCGGCCAGACATCTATTCACTGCAGCTGCCCTGTCAACCTTAGGTCCCATGCAAGTTGCAACAGCAAATACACCATTGACCTAAGCAGCCCACTAATACTTAGAGCTCAGAGTGAGGCTGCTAAAGCTGCTTGAGTAATAGTTCGTGTTCTGTATAGTCGCGAGTTCTTCTAAAGTTGTCGCAGAAATATATGGCTAAGTCATCGACTTCACTCTGCACTCTTCAGTTGACCTAGGTCTAATTTATTAGCCAAAGCACACTCACGCTGCTGGGCGGCTGAGTGGTTAAGAGGTTCCTGTCTGCTCCACTGAAGGTCTCCGCCTGCATGGGTTCGAACCCCGGATGGAGAAACCAAAATTTTCCTTGGACCTTCAAGTCCTTCATGAGAAAAATCCCAGCTAGATGTTGTTCAGATGATACATTAAATTGGTGGCCCCTTGTGCCTGTGTCTCTGCTGGGCAACTGAAAGATCCCTCACATCGGGTAAATTTGTAAACCTTTCAGGGTTTCTCAATTGACCTCTATGGGTGCTCAGAACTGGGCTTAGAGGGCTACCCTTACCAAATCCATCTGTCTGTCTGCTCCAGAATGCCTCAAGCTTAATTACCCTTATGAAGGACAGATGATCCTAATTATCGTAATAATTATTTATCACAATCAATCTGCCAGTGCGCTATACTGGTATATATTCTCCCTGAATTCTGATGCTGCAATGAAGATGACACCTAATGAGGCACTGATATGTAACAATCTCAGAGAAAATTGAGCAATCTCAGGTAAACTCACATACAATTATCTCATAATTGGCAGAGACTGCTACAGTTTTAGGTATTCCTAGATGCTTCATGTGAGAGCCCAAAGGCTGTAAAAACAGATATAAGCAGGACAGGAAGAATCTAGAGGGGTGTGACAGTTCGTTTTGTTTTTCAATAAATCACCAAATGCCAATACAGCGTATCTGGCCACCCACTGCTGTCTCTGCCTTTCAGCTTTATTATATTCCTTGTCTTTTCGCTTGAGCAAAGAAAACATTAATTAATTCTATAAGAACTCAAACAGGAATGCACCAAGTGACACAAAACACTTATAAAATAGTTTAGAGATCAATGCTCATTCATAGTAGGTCTAATTATTCCCCTCCCTTGCATATGGGTATTTATGATGAATAACTTGGGACTATGATGCAATCTAGTAGATTGTAATAAATATACTGCTGTATACGATATACATTGTACATATTGTGTTCATACATTGTATATCTAACAATATATATATATATATTTCAAATACAAGACTGCTTTTTTTCAAGATCTATAGATTTGTCCTTCTCTTGGATTGATCGCGGATTGATCATGATATATTCTGTAGTGTCTTTTTTGAGAATAGCCACAGTGAGATTTGGTCCAATTTCAGAGACACTTTAAATTATGCATGGACCAATTAGTTAGTCACCCGTTTTTTACAGGTAAATATTGCATGAAAAATACAAGACTAATTGGCTATTTTCCTTATCAAAATTGTGACACACTGTATAAAGCAGATTGATAAAGCATCTTGCCCCTGTTATCTGGTTTATCTTTGCTCAGGCTGTCTAACCTAAAAACAGTACAACACCGAGATTTGACTGTCAGGGAACTGCCTCTTAAGAAAGAATGTTATAACAATTAACACAGTCTTCAAGACAAGGCCACATGATGTGCTCTCCTATCAGGCTATTCATGTGGATCATGATTTCATTTAAAAACATCAAATATATTGTCTTTCATATCAGTAAATGAGCATGAAATGTGCCCTACCAAGCTTCAAGGGCCTCCCAACGCAGCCACAATGTATAATTTTGTAACCTTTAAGAATATCTCAATAATCAAAAACCAAACCTGGGTACCAGTCCCTCTTCTTTTTTAAAACTGGTCATAATCTGGGATGATGGTTGAAACTAGAATATGTGCTTACAGGTAGGGCTATCACGATTACAGAATTTTAAAATCGATTAATCTATGGCCTAAAATCGAATCGTAATCGATTAATCACCATTTTCCCGCCACTCCAAAAGAATAGGTAAAGTTCTGTTCTGTTTTACAAGATTGTCTTACAGAAGAGCCGAGAGCGTGTGATATTCCATTGAAAATGTTAATTGCAATTAAGACTTGACACTCCTTTCTCTCTGACCTGCTTCAATCAGGTAAAACCAATCCAATTTAAAACCCTTCCACTTGACCAATCCAGTTGCAGTTCACTCTTAACACCTAGGATGTGATAGCCATTAAACGTCTTCCAGGTACAAATATATACAAATGATAGATTAATCGATTTTGCAAACTGAAATCGATTTTTTACTAAAATCGAATCGGCGGCGATTAATCGGTTAATCGTGAGAGCCCTACTTACAGGCAAGTATTGTGTTTCTTTTTCTTATCATTATCCCCCACGAAGAGATTCTTCAATATAAAATGTAATGTGTGAGCCTTTTACCTGTTTGTCTATCCATCTACTAAGCTGTCAATCTATCCACTTTCCAATTAAAATTTCTCAATGTTCTACTGGACGTGCCTACCCTCCACTCAGAAGAGCCGTAACATATCAGTTAAAAGAAGGAGAAAGCTGCATTACTTTCTTTTTTTTTGGCATGCTATTTAGACTATTTAGAAAATAATGATAGGAAAAAATTAATGATATGAATTCTTTTGAACAGGAATGAATCTGAGTAGACAATTAGAATGAAAATGCAATTCCAAGAGCGTCCAATTCCAAGAACATTAGATGTCTCTGATTAATTTTCCTGCATATAATGTGTCCAGGTATCATCAGAGCACAGAATGGAGAATAAAGATTGCACATCCAAATTTGAACAGAAATTACAGCGGTGAAAGTAACAGTTACTTCTTCGTCAAATTTCAATGTTGTAAGAAATCTCAGTTTGACACCTGTCTGAAGAAATCCTATTTTAAGTGCTCTGCAATTCAGACCGTGACAATTCAATAAGAAATGACAAAACATTACCTACCACATATCATGAATTTCTTGACATGCTGTGTGGGTCTAGCTGATTTTAGCCACTATAAAATGCGTATTGGCCTCTAATTCATTGCAAATTGAGTATATCCAAATGCTACTCGACCATCCCTGTACTAATTCTGATAAATCATCAGATACTATATCTGCAGTTAGCAGCTGCAGAGCCAGAAGCTTAAATAAATAGAAGCGATAATTTACACATCAGATTCTATGTATCTTCGTTGACAAGTTTCTGGTGCAGCTCTGATTCTGGCTATGTATGCAAAGAAAATGAAGGAAAACAAGATTTTCTTCAGTGAAATATTAAAAAAACAAAAAACAGGGCTCATTAATAAATGGAGACTACCTCAGTTGTTAATAATATGGACTTCCAATTTCAGGCTTCAAGGCTTGATTCCTGCTCTGGCAGGGTAATTGAACTTTGTTGGGCAGTCTTTTCAATTATCCTTCAGCCATTTGTGTGTGATCCGCTTGTCTTGATTAGCTTACCATATACTGCATATTCAAGACACCTCATTGGTTCAAATCTTCAAAATGCTACATATCTATCTATATTGACCATGTGACGGCTCATTTGGAGTTTCATAGTGCAATACTGAGAACATAAAGTGGCTGTTGTGCTATCACATATCCATTGATTTATGTAGTCAATCACAATGCTGGAAACTCTTGTGTTTTTCTGTTATGTCTGTTCCATCTCTGAGCCATCACTATGATATCAGGGAAGATGAAGTGTTGTGCCGCCATAATAAATAGCGACAGAAACAGACCTTCAGATTCTGTGGAGTATCTCCGTCCTTTGGTTTCAGGACAGTGCAACCAGTGCATATATGCAGAAGGATTTTTTAACTAGACAAATCCTTGTTGTGCCACCAAGTTTGTCATGATGCAGCAGTTATTTGTCCTCAGTCAAGTTCAGTCAAGCTTGGTCAATTCAAGGACATAAATACTCAACAAAAAATAGCTGCAAAAAGCTATGCTCTACTTGAGTGTTGGTGAGCAGTCCAGCTAACAAAGTAACACGTGTTTAAAGCAAAAATTATCAATGAAAACATACATTCATTGTAACCTACTTGGTGGAAGGTTTTATATATATTTCTTATTTATTATTCATGGAATGACAGTCTTGTCACATCCATTATGACCAGGAAATTAGAGGTCCAAGAAGAATTTATTCACTGTAAAGGGTAAAATAAATACATTCAATAAACCATTTAAAATTATACTTCCTTTTGAAGACAAGTGAAAGGTTAACAAGTGCACAGAATTTCAGCAGGTGCTGTAGAAACCATCTCTAACTCTATAATCAGTAACTTCAGCATTGTATGTATCAGAGTCACAACTAGCTTTTGTTAAACACTTTTTTCAAATGGCTCAAACAATTTTTTGGGAGTCATTGGTACATGGTGGATGGTGGCTTTATGTGAATCATTTTATTTGGGTAAGGAAAACACAACTAATGAGATCACAACCATAAATGCAAATTACATAACCAGTGTGATAATGCAAGTACAACGTTAAAATAATTCATACACATTACTAGTTAATAAATGTGATGAACATTCATGTATCTTGCAGCATTATAATATCATGGTAGGCATAACTCTAAGTCCAAGGAATTGCCATGTGATCAGTAGCAGGCAGATATGGGGATCTGCCAAAAATGTCTGGTGTCTCATTGTGTGATTAGATTTCCGGTGTACTGTGCTGAAATTATTATATCATCATTTTTTTTTTCTCAAGAGCATGTAGATAAGCTTTAAGAAATAACTCAACGGGCATGATAATTTCATAAGGTTATAATCAATTGAACTGCTGTGGTAATGCCATCGATATATGGATGTTGCATTAAGTTCTTGTAAATAATTGAAGATTTCATCCTTATTTCTGGCTTTAATAGTTTAATGAGTTCAGGAAAGCTTTTCCCATTAGATTTCTCTTCATTATTTGATGAAATTAGATGTCGTTTCATTCCATAATCCTACTAATGAATGAATCTGAATCTCATTCAACGCTTTTTCGAATCTCCATGACAATTCCAGACAAATGTTGTTAATTGCTCATATTATATGGAGCGATTTTGAATCATAACAAGCAAACAGAGACAAGAGCTTTTGAATCTCTTCATAAAAAGCACAACAAATAAAGAAACTATCAATAAAAGCACAACAAATGAAGGCTGCATTATTGTGATTTGTGTCCCATTCAGTTGCATGTCATCTGCAATTGGCAAAATTGATTTCAACAATGTGAGATTCTTCCTCAAGAACCAATTTGGGCCAAATGTTGAGATAATGTGGCTAAAGAGAGTAACATTTCGATTGCTTTGCCCCAGTGGTTTTTAAACTTTCATTTGTACAGCATTTTTCATGGGTCTTTTTTTGTGACAAAATATGTGGCTGGCATAGTCATTTTCATGTAAAAGCATGTGGAAGAGGGTGTTGTTAATTTCAGACATTTTCTTCTGTCATTAATTCTTGAACCTAAGGCAGCCATTCTTCATTGTGATGAATAATGAAACAAAAAAGCGCCAAATATATTCATAACCCTTCTTATCTCATAAATAATAGACAAATGAAGTGTGTAGGCCTATGTATTTTCTTGGGTAATGATGAACTCAAGATGCTGTGGTAGAGCAATAGTTGCTATCATAGCATTAAGAAATAATAAGCTTGTCAGGACTTGGATATCTAGTTATGCGCACACCCGACTGCAGACCCAGAGCTTGAGTGACAGTATCATGCATTGGGGCACTCCTATATGTAGTACATATTCTATTGTCCATTGCTATGCATAGGCAGGCCAGCGTCATTTCCTTGGTAAGCAAATGATTAAGCATTCAGCTTGTTGGCCAGATTTGGCAATTCCCCAGCTTCTAGTTTTGCTCTGTCCTTAGAGACCCGGGCAAACTTTGTTATAAGGTTGTTGCCTGCTGCATTAAAAAAAATACCAATTTATGTATGGGCCACCAGCGTTATATCACTATAGATTATTTCGTAATAATATCCTCTTGGGAGTAATACCCTTCAGGGAATGGGATTAAACTGATTCAATTATGTAGTAGCTATAACAAGCCGGAGTAGTGTGACTCTGTGTGAACATCAATTCTTGCTTCATTAAATAGAAATTGTGTTCTGTTAGTCTCTCATGTTACCTTATTATCCCTTTATGCCTGACAGCAGCTTCATATCTGGAATAGCAACACAATTCGCCATTGCATGAGAAGAAAGAATCCTACGCATCTAAACTTAGAACGGCTTAAGCTGATATAGAGGATGATGCAATGATAACAGCATGCAAAAGATATAAAACTGGAAAATAGCAATCTTGAAAACTAGAATTCCCTGTCATGAATAGGCATTGCTGGCATTGCACAATAATAATGGTGATAAGTATAAGGAAATTTTGCACCATATATTCCAGATTGAATTAACTTATATCATTTTCAATATGACCTCTCTGAGTTATGTCTGCGATGTGTGTCTCTTGGTGAAACTTGCGTTGGCCGATCAACAATCGTGTCATTCCCCAAAAAACCCTGTTTGCTGGATGATGGGATGTTGTCATATTTTTACCCTTTTGTATATCATGTATAGACCAATAATATGTGTTCGTCCAAAATTTTCATTGTTCTGAAAGGGAAATTCTCCTTCAATTTTGTTTTGTCTGTTGTTTCTTTTAAATATATGGAGAAGTTCCGAAATCACCCATTCTAAGCAACCAGTTCCCTTATCTGAATGTTATTGTTGACAGTAACACAGCCACACAATGGCCACATCCAGGATATATAGCGCATTGACAAGTGGACTCAACAGGAATTTTTCAGGATAACAAGGACAAAATAAGTGTATAAATTATCTCGCGAAAATAAAAGTGATTGACACTAAACCAACTTACTTCAATCATATTGGTTCTAGATTTGCATCCTTTTCACATGTTCATATTATGAAGTCTTTATTCATGAGGTGGAAATCTGAGATCATGAACCATGACATGGACATAGCATTACACTTTTTGGCACATGTAAGAAACAACAAAATTATGTTTATTCATCATTATGCTTTTGGTGGAACACATGAAACATGTAAATAAATCATAATTTATTATTGTAATATATATGTACATACTTTTGATCAATGCTTTGGAAGTTGAGCATGCAAGCAAACAATGGCCTATTAAATTTGTTAAACTATAGCAGACAGCAACTATACTTCATCTCCTTCTTTGACTATTGAGTTTTGGTAGACGGTCAAGCAGATGTCTCTTTGGCGGTGGTTTTCTCTGTGGTTCTCCCTGTGGTTCTCTCTGTGGTTCTCCTGGTCAATTTGGTGGTGGTAGTGGTTTTGGTTGGGGGTGTCAGGATGGTCATCAGAAACAGCTTCCACCTCATCCTCATCTTCGGATGCACAGAGGCAGCAGCAACAAGAACCACAACATGAAGTAGATGCAGCTTTCTTGCAAGAACAACTGAAGCAAGAGTTCTGTGCCTTGGGCCCTGCGAAGCGACACAGTGACAAGAAGAACATGGTGGAGAATGCCCAACTGCAGAGCATGACAAGCATGAGGAAGATGCCGAGTTGCTGGTAGCCTCTAACTTCGCAGGGCATGATGGCCGCACCTGCGCAGAACGTGGTGAATGCTGCCATGGCAACAGGAGGGCCAACAGAAGCCAAGGTATGGCGCATTCGTGAGATGCGATCAGGTGCCTTGCTGAGTCGGAAGGCCACACCGTAATGAATAGTGAAGTCTATTGAAATACCAACGGCTAATGAGATAATGATGGACTCCAGGGCATTCAACTTCCAGCCCAAGAGAACCAGACTTGCTACAGTCACAAAAATAGAAAGTCCAATGGTGATCATTGCGAAGAGTGTGAGAATGAAGCTGCGTGTTGTCAGCAGAGTCACAATAAATGACACCCCTAGTGACACTCCTATGGCCACTGGTGTGTCCTGAACAAGAGCGCGTTGCACATCATAGAATCCAAAGAGACTGGTGAACCAACCAAAGTGAGCTCCATGAGGGGCTTCTTTGAGAAGGTCGCCAAAGAAAGTAGACACCACCTGGTACAACTCCTGCATGGGCTGGTAGCCTGTGGTGAAAGGCTGAGTAGAAGTGACTCCCATGATAAAAACTTCCACCTCAAAGTTAGGGTTAAAGAACGGAATACCAAGTGGGTGGGGACCAGCCCTACTCATGATTTGGCTTTTGTAGAAAGACGGGAAGCATTTTTGGAAGCTGTATGAACTGTATGGGGCAGCATGCTGGTTGCAGCATTTACTTTTGTTAGTAACATTGCAAGGTTGGGTCATTGAGGCTTCAAACAGATCTAAAGTGCATGGGACTGCTGCCATATCAGAATTAACAAAACTTGCTTTTCGGAGTTCTTCACAGAATTTCTTTAAAAATATTTGGGATGCAGGAGCATCCAGCATAAAGGTGTGGTCAAATATCAAAGTGCCATTGTCCTCAGGGTCAAGGTAGTTCCCATGTCGGTCTGGTCTAAGCCCCACACAAAAACAAGGGGTAATCCATCAACCAGAACTGTTTGTTCATCTTTTTGGTATGGAAAAATGTCCTTAAATTCTCTATCAAAACGCTCAACAGGATGGCTAGTAGAAAATGCCTGAATAACTGTGTCGGTCGGTAACTCAAGTTTCGGAGTAACAAGCACCACAATAATACCCCCAATACCTAATCCTAGAAATATGAATATCCATAAAAACCAGGCTTTTTCTATAAGAGTGCCTAAAAAATCCACGAAAAAAGCACCGGAAGCTTGTTTGCATGAGGAGTAGCAGCTCTGAATAGCTGTGTAGAAGCAATAGCATTTGCCATATGTTGATGTTTTATTGGTGATAACTAAGGTAAAAACTGCAGGAATCAATGTCACCATAAGGACGAAGTTGCATAAAATAGAAATGGCAGCAAATATAGCGAAGCATTTGATCGCACTGATTTCGCTGACAAAGTTTGCAGCAAAGGCAGCCGATGTTGTAAAACTGGTGGTGAATATGGAGACCCCTGCATGACTCATGGCATAGGATATCCAGGCTGCCTTGCTGGCTTCCGGCCGCAGTGCTCTGGCAGTGACGAGATTTTGGTGGAAGAGAAAGACATCGTCTGCTGCCAGAGCAATGATCACCACTCCGGAGAGCAAATTGATGAAGGGGAAGAAGCGCATTCCTATGACAATGAAGTAAACAAAGAGAGCGGTGATCAGAGTGAAAATCACGTCAAACACGAGCGCAATAGTCACAATGAATGAACGCAAGTATAATCCAGAGATAATGACAATTATTTCCATAGCTAATGCAAAGTAAACAAGATCCAGTAATAGCAGTCGATTAAACAAGCCATTCTTTAAAGTGGAGTCCATCCCAGCCACAGCAATGGCATCCGTGTTTAGCGTTCGGTTTTGAAGTACGTTGAGGTAGAATGAGAGAACGCTGTGATCTGGCAATAAGGGAATGGGTAGATTGCTGAAAGCAAGATGGCCGGAGGTGGACATGAAGTCCTTGTCTGTCAAGTAATGAAGGATGAAATAGACTGCACCCTGCTTGGTACATGATGGCGGTAATCCAGGACATGAAGCAGGAGTACAGTCTTCTTTGAGGACACCACTATTATAGTAATATGAGCAATTCAAGAGTAATGACAACGTCCTTCTGATGTCAGTGTCATCAAGACTATCACAATTTTTTTCTCGTAACAAGGCAATTTGCCTTCCTAAAGAAACCCTTTCGCAGGCTCCATTGACTTATGATGATTCTTCAAAGATGTAAGTCTCAAGTTTGCAGAGATCGTGGACTGCTTTGGCATTCCACAGGGACTTATCATTGGCTGACTGGATGACTAGGTTGAAAATACTGCTATCTGAAAAAATTAAAAAGAATGGTCAGGAAAAAAGTAAATGATATGATTTGTCATGGATAATTCAAGAATAGTAGAGTAGCAGGGCTCTCTTAGGATGGAATGGATTGTTCGTATTAGGTAAACTTAAATTACAATTATATCAGTTGGCATTAGGTTAGCTATAACTGGTAATTACATCAGTTAGCATCAGGTAACTTAAAATGTTTATTACATCAGTCTCGAATGGCTTAAATGCTCTGTTAAGGCTATAGAGTATTGACAGAGATTCAGAACCATCGTTAATTGAATGAATAGTAGGTAATGTCAACAACATAGGTGATGTTGTTATGAAGTGCGACAGACTTCATCTAGATTCATTCAGTTGCAAAGCTAGCTAAGAAATGGCAGACGCTGGTTTATTGATGCAATGATTGATGCTATTCAGTTAGTTCCTGAGGTTGATTGATGCCTGGTAAGTCTGTTGGAATGCTGTGCACTTAGTATTCTGGCAGGGATCATCACAGAGGCCGAGGCACAGGTGCTAAGGTCGAGGCATTAGAGGCATGAATGACCTACCATTGATGGCACAAGCCAAGGGATCAGGGCTGCTGATTTGCCCTGCTGCTGCTACTAAAGTGGCGTTGGCTGAGAAGCTGGTCCTGTGTTGATACTTCCACCAGGATGATGCCCTGCCCTTGATAGGTGACCCTCTGGCCTCAAAACCCTGAAACACACAAGACATCCAACTTCATAAAACTATCCATCAGAACCTCACTTATACTTCCTTGATAATAATTCACTTATAAAACAAATCCATCCTTTGGGGAAGTCATCATTTTTGTAAGTGGTCTTTCTGGCAAAAGTATGCAAAATTTTCGGTCTGGAAAAACCCATACAATTATTTTTTTTGAAATAGCAGGATTCTGTGCCAATTATTTTAAAAGGCATCTCTTTAACAGTAGGTGAAATGCCTGTGATAATCTTAGCCAGCCCAATATGTTGGATTCCCTTGTCCAGATAGCCACTCCCTTATGGAACAGACACAATGGAGATTACGAACCCTTGACCACATTTTCTTACCTTGCCTTCGACCAGACGTTGAAAGACAAAGGTTCGTTAAAATAGATGAATAGATGGAAAAATTTTTTTGGTGAACTTAGATTGACCTAAGTTGCAACATTACCAATTAAGAACTTGACTATTTTCCTGGAACACACTGGGAAAAAGAAGTATGGAGAAGTAAACATGAAATATCAAATATTTAGATGACATTTCATCAGTAGTTCAGTGCTTTTCATACGTGTACCAGGTACATAAAGTTTTAAAAGGTGAAAACAGGGCAAAAAACAGCCAACTTGTCAGATTTTATATGTGACCGCTTCCTCAACTGTCTTACTTTATTTAATTAGTCTCTCCAAATACTTCCATTATGGCCAAGTAAGGTACCAGACTATCATGGGTGAACCGATATCTTAGTAATAGCCTGTTGACACTGACATCAGACCCAAGTCAACTTCGAAAAAAGGCAGAAAGATTGGAAAAAAGGCAGAAAAACAGTCTGAAGCCAATAGCTACTGACCAACCATTATATGAATTACTAAATTTAATGATCTCCTTACATTTCGGTGTCAGTGTCATCTTCTTGTGACAGCCGGGAGCTGAGACGATCCAAGGATGCTTCATAATTATTGCAAGAGCTTCTACATTTATCATGGAGCAACAGCGATGGATCAAGGGATTGGCAGTCATCATAGAGAACATGAGGCTCATTTATCTAGGCTCCAGGAACAGGTTGACCTTACATTTAAGCAGTTTTGCCAATATCATTAAGTTATAAGGTAGCTTAAGGACAGGGTATTGGCTCTCTCCTGAATCACCTAAGAAAGAGCCTTCTGTGCTGAAGCATGCTAA
Source organism: Platynereis dumerilii (assembly GCA_026936325.1). Lineage (NCBI taxonomy): Eukaryota > Metazoa > Annelida > Polychaeta > Phyllodocida > Nereididae > Platynereis > Platynereis dumerilii. The sequence goes on from JAPTHN010000007.1 coordinate 8,957,709, forward strand.
GGCTAATAACAAACAAGTATTATGTGGTAGTAGCGATCCTTCTTTTATCAGCCTGGTTTCCCATTAAAATATAAACTGCAAACAACCCTAAACAAGTAATTGTGACAGGACCTCTTTTGGCAACAAGAATTCCCTTAATATTTTGTACAGTTCATAGCACAAAGGTCTTCAATTGACTCACCAGGAGCTTTCGCCCTTCTCTCAAAAAAACTCCTGGTGAGTCAATTGAAGCTCCTGGTGAGTCAATTGAAGACCTTTGTGCTATGAACTGTACAAAATAATATGGAATTCCAAAGGCCAGGATTAAGCCTTTATAGTTTTAAGAATTCCCTTAATTTTTGTTGTGTCCACAACATAAATTGTGATGTCTTGAGCATTGTGTTGTCACTAAACTGTGGATCGTGGGAGTTGTTTTGAACACTGCCAGACCAAAATGACAGGTCATGACTTTTTCTGAGACTTGAAAGTTAAGCTAGTAGTACTGGAACATTCACAATGATGAACATGACCAGGAATCTGCAGGACCATTTCATATTCAATGATGATCACTCCTTGTATGGAATCTGTGGCAGCAAAAGTTAAAAAGAGACTTATTTTCAGTCAATATAGGACATATAGAGCCCTTGGGCAATTGTTGGCATCAAGCGAAGAAAACTTTTGGGCTGAAATTACAGTTCTCCCAGGATAGAAAGGTGCCAAATACCTTTACAAGTCTTTCTATTGTTATATTGAGGTGTCGATACCATTTAAAAGATCAAACAAAATATTTAGTGATGTGAATAGTCAGAATTGGCAGATATTCACTCATCATGTGCCACTCAAAAGGTAAGAGCTTGTGCATTTTCTTTTTGCAAAGCAAAGAGTACAAACATGTATGTGCATGTCTCTGATCACTTACTTTAATATCTGGGACTTTTGTGTCCATATTTCTCCACAGATTCTGATGTGCATTGAATGAAAAAAGAAACAACCTTTAACCTAATGATAAAGATTTGATGATCTTTATGAATGCCTCCACAGGAAAGGCAGTAGGTGAAACTTAAAATAACTTAGATAACAGCCTCTGCTGCAGCCCTTTACATTTTTGCAGCATTCAAAAGCATTAGGTTAAAAACCAAAGAGCCGACTGGTCTGGTGAGATGTGTGGCTCTTGTGATCTTCTTACTCCCTCCTTGATCTTTCAAAGTACTTTCCTAATGGAATTCAGCTTGACACAAAGTGCCAGACGAGGAATGGACACTATCCTGGTCAAAATGGATCGGATGACGACTTAGTGAAATTCTGTGTAAACAATCAGTCTCTGTTGGCATAATAAAATTGCTGTCTCATATAATATAGTGCCTTTCAGGAGACAGTGACTAATGGCTACTAAACCTATAGATCTCCTTACACTCTCATAAGGTGAATGATTGCAGCAGCCATTATTCTTTGACTAAGATATATAATACAGGAGAAGTAATAAGAAAATGTATGCATTTCTAAAATCATCATATGTGTCAAGCAAACAAATTAACATACAGAAGTAATTGAACCAACTGCTGTGTAACAGTGAAATGTAGCCTGGTAATTGTAATTTGAACAATCAAAAGAGTCTAGATTGCGGATATCTAAAGTAGCAGACATTTTTAGGCTTTCCACGTACATGTGCAAATTTCTTCTCCCAATACGAGCTGTGCAAAGCAATTGCATAATCAAGCTGATGTAGCAGCACAGGGAAGTGCGGGGAGTTAACTATAGATATTTAAGCTTGCCATAAGTAATTACTTGATCAAAGGTCCGGCTAAATAGACACAACCCTTTGGGAAGTGGGGGATGATAAAATGACCCCAAAGGTCCACCCTGATTTGATTGATGGCTTTGATGCTGGGTCATCATCTAATGAAGGGTGTAAAACATCTCTGACCTTTAAATAACTTGTCAAAAAACAAGAGAGACCTCCCCTAGCATACAAGCTCTTATTCGATATTATAGGCGCAAATGTTTGTGTGATTTAAGACGAAATAGTTGCTTAGAAAAAGTAAAAGCACATTTGTCATGATATAGCTTCCTAACTGTGCCAGAAAAACAATAAGATTTGAAACCTATTGTTTAAGTAACGGAGCTAAACCAATTCTGAGAAAATTTTTGGTGACAGAAAAGCATGAATAATTTTATGTCTGATTGATTCAGAATTTAGCTCACAATCTATGCTCTTCGATTGCATCCAGAAGGATAAACATTGTAATTAAAACTCTTAAAAGCCTCAAACATAACAGAGGCAAAAATGAAAAAGTGCTGGTAAAAATGAAATAACCATGAAAGAACCACAAAATAAACAGAGAGGAAGTTGGGTTTACCTTTGTTGGCTCATCAAAAGATGGTAAAGGTGCCAAGAAAACCAGGCATAAAGCTGCAGTCAACTCCAGAGCTGTGATGAGCACCACAATTGGAAAAGCACATCTCACAACATTCTTGCCATACCTGCAAAGAAAAGCATGAAATTGGATATTATTATGAAACCCCAAAACAGTGTATATCACAGCTATGAACATCATGAATGACAGGTCTGCTCTGAATTAACACGAGTCTGGACTAAGACTGGAGGAACATCATAATCAAGTGCAGGAACTATTCATTCTGTATGCATACATGTTGCTTTCACGCAATATGTATGGCATTCATCTACATGACATGTGAGAATATCATATGAAAAGAGGCAGAGATAAGGATAATCAGCACTCAACTTTGTCGGTGATAAGTTCTATATCCCTTTTAATGGTCTAGGTACTGTTCATATTAACCCCATTGATAATTGAGAAGAAAAGGGCCATTTAGAATTATCAAGCAGTAGATTCTCTTGAAGGGTCAGCAGCTTATTTTTCAACCAACATAGCATTTTGGGCTTCGTAAAATGAGGGAAATGACTCACCATGAGATTGTAGGATCAGCGTTGTCAAAGTCGGGAGGTTCGCTAGGTGTAGATCGTGAGGCAATGACAGGACGACCGATGGGCATGTCTTCTGTGGGGCTGACCTGGTCATCATCGCTTGATATGACTTGGCCATTCTCGGTTGTGGAAGGTGTTGGCGGTGTCTCTGGGGGCGCAAGGGCTACTGGGGCAGGGAACCCTGGAATGATATTCTTGAGAGGTAGTATGGGTACCCAGGGCCCAAGGTCATGTCGATCCACAAGAGACCTTGGTTTGGCAACCAACTGACGATCAACGCTTGAGGTGGGAAGGACAGCACGGGTGCCCCTGGCTTGGTCTGATGGTCCCAATACGTTTAACGTTGCAGGAGGACGCCCTAATGATGTCACGTTACGATGCCTTGGAAGAGTGACGCTGCCCTCCAACAAGGCGGATGGACCTTGTGAGGCACCTTGACCTTTGATCCCATTTAAAGATGCAACATCCTCCTCCTCCTCTATCTCCTCAAAAGCCTCCATCAGCTCCGGGGGAGGAGGGGGGAGAGCATCCGGGTCTTCCATGACGTCATCCTGCACATGTGACGTCATTACGTCCTCTTTACATGGACGTGACTCCCTTTAAATTACGTCATCCTGCAAAAGAGCAAAAACTTCTTATTTATCACAAGTGCCTCTAATGACAAACATACATGTAAGACATGATAATGTAGACTAAGTATGCAGGTGGTTCTATCATTTCAAAGGCTGATAAGATTTGTACTCCATAATCCAAACATGCTGACTGTATGCTGCAGTTATTTCTTATCCATACTGGTAAAATCTTTTCCATAAAACTGTAGGTTGGATCACAAACGTCAAGTATTTATTAAGTCAGTAATTTTTGAGAGGCAGCAATAATCCTCATGGCATACTGGTAGGCAGTGATGGCCGGTCTGGAAGAAAATCCAACCAGAACAGGAACGGCTTGAAATCTGTATGGCCATTCACTTGTCCATCTCCTGCAGAGCAGTCAAATAGCCTTAATATAATATATACTAGCAATAAGTGCCCATGTAAAAAGTTTTAAGAGGAGTTTTAAGCTTTTAGTCGCATGTATGGGATTATGACAACCTCGGGTCAATGGAGGATGGTAGAGAGCTTGCAGCTGCTGCCCTCTTGTGTACTGTAGAGCCCTGCGCGGTCAGACCGCAATGTGGTCGCCCGCAAGGACCGCAGCCCGCGGGGCGGTGCGGTCACAGTTTTCTTGACCGCATGCGGTGCGGGGCGGTCGCGGTCAGGTTGAGACCTTTGCGGGGCGGGGCGGTCATGGTCACACTTTTGGCCAAGCGGTCGCGGGGCGGGGTGGGCAATTGACCGCAAACTTCAGAATCTGTCAGTATTTTACATTACATAGGTATATATATTTTTTAATTTAGGGGAAATATAGTGATATAGATGACATTCAGTAATTGGCATAATTTACATTGTTCCTGAACTTGAGCATATCAGTTTATGTAACATCAATAATATGTGTAGGCTTATTAGTAAATCAAATTTGTTGTTCTTTTCCAATCGAAAATTAATATCCAAAATTGTTGGACCTTCCATCTGTTCTCAGTCTCAAGTATACCAAAGTTAGAAAAATCAACCTTCTGCATTTTTGCAGAATTGTGGAAATATTCTAGAAGAGAATTGCATTTTAAAATAACATTAGAATGTGATATTAATAGACCAACATTACTTAATGGACAAGAAGTGTATAATATAGCTGCATAAGGGTATCTATTGTTGGACCACCATTGTTGTCTCAAGACAAAGACAATGCAATTGGGTCAATGCCCCTATATCAAGTGGCAATTCACCTAAAGTTTGAGAAATCAAGATTTAGTGGTAGAAACATTAATAATAACATAAGAATGGCACACTAAACCATGACTTTATAGACATGTAAAATATGAAATATTTTTCTGTACAGTTATTGTATCAATACCCCCACATAAAATAGGAATTCCCCTAATTTAGTTATTAGTATGCAACCTGGTAATAGTAAGTACAGCCTAAAAGGTAATTGTAATTACGCATTAATTGTATACCATGGCCTTTTTCTTTTCAAAAAAATATTTTTTTTCCACAATCATGTTAAGCTTATTAATAAAACTGGATTTTTTTACATTTTTAAATAAAAGCCTGTAAGTAAACTGTTGGATCTCACCTGTAGCTAGTGGAACCAATCATGCATTTCTACTATCATCCAGTGCTTGTTCAAACAGTGTCATTCCACTTTTAACCCACAAGGACCAAAATGTAATAATTACTTGCAAAATAATGCAATTAGGAATCTTTTCAATACTTATAGGAAAAATAAATATGTATATTTGTTATTAGTATTACATGAATGACTTTAACCATTGTAACACACATGTGAAAATCTAGATTTTAGTACAATGAACTGAATAAGATGCATTTTCAGATTAACAAAGTAATAATGAATGGTAAATTTTCTATTTTTAAGTCATCTAATTTCAAAGTTTTAAAACTTGTAAATATATCTTATTCTCTAGATAATATCTAGAGAATAAGACGACAACATCATTAGTCATCTATTCACTGTTTCATCATTATATGATTAGTTTCATATATATAACACCCAAGTCAGAAAATTTTTTGAACTGCGGACATCTTCTGTCATATTGCGGTCAAGCGGGGCGGTCGCGGTCAAGCATACCATGTCCGCAAGCGGTGCGGGGCGGTCGCGGTCAGGCCTCAAGCATGTGGGGCGGTCGCGGTCGTGGTCAGCTTTTCAGCAGTGCGGGGCGGTGCGGTCGCGGTCAAGCTTAATCCATTGCGGGGCGGGGCGGTCATGTTTTTGGGTGACCACGCAGGGCTCAAGTGTACTGTATACGAAACAGCTTAAAACTAATTATCATTAATTAGGACATTTAGAGGAAAGTAATTTGGATGAAAATGCGGCAGTGGCTCCCTATGAGCACGAGAAAGACATGGGGAAAGTTAGAAGGCCAGGCATTAAGTAGGAACTGAGATAAATCCCGGACACTGTTATTTTATTATTAGTAAGAAATATAGCAAGATGTGCATGTATATATCGAAAGGCAATATGCAGTGATATTCCTGTTTGATGCTCCCACAAGGCAATTTCATGTTTTCCCAGATACATTATGGCCAAACACTCGTAACATGAAGCCTAACAAATATTTAACTTTCATCCACATGTGTACAGACGTAAATATAATTAAAGCAGCAATAGTGAACTCCATGTTCCTTGCTTAATGTGCTGCTAAGTCAGCTTGCTCTTACATGAAAAACAATGAATCAAATGTAGCTGTCTATACAAATGTTTGTGAATAGCATGATATGATATTTACAAGCAGCTTAACATCAATTTTCCCTTTCAGTCAAATCCTGCCTTTATGGCTTGAAATTGCATTTAAGCCAATGCCTTGGGCAACCTATTACTCGCAGCTTTGGTGTTATGTTCAATCAGACTAGACAAAAGCTCAGGAGTCTTTGTGGTTCTTTGGCGCTACTATACATTTTATAGTTTGAAAAATAATTAAACATGCAAAGAATCTTTGGTCTTTTTATGGTTTAAATTGAGATTCTTCAAAAGGTTGGTTGTCTTCTTTCAAAAATTATGCAGTAAAACATATTATATGTACAGTTCACCAAATGAAAACACAACAACCTGATATCATGTCATGACTGTCTTTGGTAAACCCACAGCACCAATGGCTTCCACACTATGTGTTGCATCATTCTGATCTACTTGATGAAAGAACTGAAGCTACATTTATTCATTTGCTTTTCTTCAAAATATAATGGAAGCCAAGAAAGCTGGACAAATCCGAGTCTGTTGAGGTCTATCGCATAAAAAAATGAAAGAGCATAACCTTATAGCAGTTTGAATTGAAGGAATGGCATGACAATTTCCAGCATACACCATATCTCCTCTTTTCGTCAGCTCATATTTTAAAAAGTTTGGCACCATAAGTAATGCAAGACCAACTTATTTATTGAATTATCCCAATCAGGCTGGTCAGTTTAACGCCAAGGAAAGTTAGGCAGGCATGATTTTCCTTCCACTCTGCTTCTTCAGATTTATAGATCTTTTGCAGGAATAATTTTTTTTCTGATTGTTTTAATCGCACTGACCTCATCAGTCTACTGTGCCTACAACAAAAGATGGACAATCACTAAATTGCAGCTAAGTTAAAAAGCATTTCATTAAATAAAACAATAACCCACCTTCTGTTTGTGTATCAATTGCAGAAAAGACATATCCGCGATCTCACACATTCTCAAAAATTACAAGTAATAGTTTCATCAATTTCACACTTTATGAGTGTTCATCAAGATCAACTTGGCAGTGTTGACTAATGAAGGTTGTAGCTTGTTATGAATGCAGAAATCTGAAACATGTCTGTGTTCTGTACCAGGTGAGAATTAGACGCATTCATGTGTTGTCTGTTGTGAGCGGTGAAACACACCTTTTGAACTCTAGCTCTTTCAAGTTTTATAAAAAGGGCCCATGTCACTGCTCTGTAAAAATTTCACTTTGAGGAATTTCATCACCGGCAATATCCAACGGCAATGAAGTAGGCCCAAGCCATGCACAGGAAGCAATGCAAGAGACATTCAATGTATAGGACCAAAGGTTGTCATTTGGACCACCAGCAATGAGGTCACCAGCCTCAGGATAATGCTCTCTAAATCCATCCACCTGTTTGTTCTGGGTATTGTATTATAGATATAAACATTGTTTTAACAGACAACTATATATTGTGCAAATAAAGCAAGATGAACTATTCCAATGCAAATCAGTCACCTAAATGACCTAAACCACAAAAAATACATCACCAAACTTAAAAGCCACTGCAGCCTCAATGCGTGTGAAATCTACTGTCAGCCTGTAAATGCAATTGAAAGGACCACATATGGCTTGGTATCTAGTTTTGTCTAGAGCCTACACTACTTAGCACAAAAGTTGTGGTTTTAGAAGGCAACAAATTGGTCACCTGCCTTATGTTGGACCACTGTTTTAATCATCTTCTGCTTCATTGCTGTGTCCTCCTCCTGTCCTCATTAGCCTACCAACTGCACAAATAAAGAACATAAAGCCGCCTAATATCCACTGAACAACCATTGACATCAGACTAGATTGTCATTGGCAGATGTTGTGATCAATATTGACTTTACAAGTAGCGGATTTGAAAGACACAAATGGTTTACCTTATTGACTGCATATTTCTCCATCAAATATGACCTGCCAACTTATATGAAACGCATTTTCATTTTAGTACCTTTTTGGGTATATTTTGTCATACTCAGACAAAAAGACTGATGTAAAAACACAAAGCTATTTATACATTTCAGAGAAATATGGACAAATGAATGGGCAGGCACAGAGATCAACTGAAGGAAGAAAGCCTACAGGATGGACTGACACATCATCAATTCTGCCGCTCAAAGAGAACTGAAGCCGAAGTAATGAAGCTGTAATAAGTTCATCCTCTGCTGTCTATGTTGGCTGTCAATCTAAACTGAGCCAATGCTGTGATTAAACAAAACTTATTCCCTTTAATTGACGATCAAAGGTTGAGGTTCTTTGCCAGTGCCAGCAGATAGCCATAATTTACAAAACCCAAAGGCAACAACAGGTGCAAGAAAAAAGCCTTTAATGATGTAAGGTCTGCTTAAAGTAAGAATTTTGAACTTTGAATAAAGTTAATGAAATTAATTGATTGTAAGAAAAACAAAAATTATTCAAAAAGTTGACACATTATGAAATGTAAAAAAATGAAAAGTTTTCTAAAACAAGAGGCAAGAGAAAGAAAAGCCACAATTTAGGCTAAACTATTTTACAAAATTTCATTACATATAAAATCACATTATTCATTTAGTGGAATGTTGGCATTCTGAGTTACTAAGCTGGGCTTATCCTGTCTCAAACAATTAGATTACATTTTAATTGTGATTCCACAATGGATAGAATTCTTTAGACTTTTATCCTTCGATTTGTTAAATTGCAAGTTCAGACCGATGAAAAATCCTTCATTTTGTCATTCGCCAGTTGACGTCTTCAGGTTGCAGATGAAATGTTTTATGAAAATCAACATCTAGTAATTTACTTTCAATTCCCCTAGCTTATTTGCAGATATATGGATGAATAACTGGAGCTTCATGGTCTGTTTTGTGCATTCCAGTATGATTTGTTTATCCATAAAATAACTCAGTGATAACCTATGTTAAGTGACCATGTGGGAGATATTCTGCGTCAAAAATCATGCTTGGCTTAACTTATTCTCTCATTCACAATGGATAGCGTAAAGAAGTCTCTATTGCTTTGAAAAAGTAGGATGTTGCAACTTGCAGTGGCTTAATTGAATCACAAATTATTTTGGTGTGCATGACGAAAAATAGGCAAGGGCCAAATTTGCTTGCCTCAGTCTAAATTCTTAATAATCCCATTATAGAGACAGATGAATTTCCTGTAATTGCCAATCCCCAGTGTTAAGCCAACAGATCCGGGTGGAGCCTTGAGGATCCAAAATGTTTTAATTCAGTTATTTCAAGCTGGTCTGTTTAAATCTTCAGCCTCCCAGTTATCTTAAATCAGCAGACCATCAGCACTCTCTTGCAATGCAATAACTGGCATCCTGAGTCTTGCTTAAGATTTAATAAATAACAAGCTGCAGCAAAGTTTTGAAACTGCTTTGGAAATCTGAGCGAAGTAGAGTTTTCACTTGCCTTCAAACTGAAATCTTCTCAAAATGTTTTATCTATTTCAGAGAATATGTATGTAACACCATAAATTTGACAATATCAAAGGAAACATTTGTGCACCATCTATACCAAATAAATTATTGAGTGAAAGGCAACGACCTTTGCACCTTCCACATAACCAGGACTGTAACATATATTAAAGACGTCAAATTTACAAACTGTTAAATATCTTCCTATTTTGACTCTGTGGTGACACTGTGGGGACACCGCTAACATGAACTGCTGCAAAGTTGCAGTTGGAGTTTAACAGTGCACTACTGAGCCTGTATAGGGGCTGCAGAGACATCACAGATCCATTGTGTGTGATTTATGTAGTCAATCACAATAGCTGGAAACTCTTGTGTATTTCTGCTATGTCTGTTCCATCTCATGCCAATCTCTATGATATGAGGGAAGATGAAGTGTTGCTTTCATAATAAATAGCAAGCAGAAACAGACCTCCACATTGCTACAACTCCATACGATTGCTGTGTCTGGATATTACAAGATCAAGAGTAGAAGATTAAATCACTCTTCTTTCTGGGGTCTTTATCAAGTCTTTCCTTCAGCTTGCTTAGCTCTCTTGCAAAGCGGCAACCAGGAGCAGCTTGCCAAACATTGAACTTCCTCAAATATTGTAAGATCTTCAATCTCACCCATTTCAGGCCATCGCGTGCAATTAATAATTCATAAGAAAAGGAGAAAAGCAGTGGGTGTTTATTTCTCAGACATTTGCGAAAACAAAAGCCAAGCACTGAAGTGTTTGGTCTTAATGATAAGAATTATAACAAATGTAGATCTGGTGAAGGCACAAAGGTTGTTGCGAAAGATCTGTGATCTTGTCCCTATAATATAAAGATTGCACAATGACAAAATTTAAAAGGTGACATGTTCTTGAATAAATATTATATATTCTTGCTAACACAATATTATCATTTAATGTGCTATGATTCACCTGGTTATATAGGAACAATTTATTTTAGGACATCAGACACAACCAGATGTGCAATCACTCCACTTCCAGGCTAGCCACTATTTATAAATGCATGATCCAGCACCAATGCCAAACTATTGATTCTTTATAGTATCTCCAGCCATTGGTTTCAGGACAGTGCAACAAGTGCATATCTGTCATAGGATTTTTTAACCTGACAACTCCTTGGTGTACCCTCAAGTTTGTCATCATTCAGCAATTATATGTCCCCGGTAACTTCAGGGACATAAATACTCAACAAAAAATAGCTGCACAAAGTTATGCTCTATTTGAGTGTCTTTTGTGAGCAGTCCAGCTAACACATGCCTAAAGCAAAAAAAAAAAAATCAACGATAACATACATTTATTGTGGCCTACCTGGTGGCAGGTTTTTTGTATGTTATTCATGGAATGACCGTCTTGTCACATCCATTATGACCAGGAAATTAGAGAACCAAGGGAAATGTAAATTACTTTCATTAACTAAACTATGTAAAATGATACTTCTTTTTGGAGACGAGTCGTAGGTTAACAAGTGCACAGAATTTCAGAAGGTTCCTTAAGAAACATCTCGGACTCTATATCAGTATACAGGTTCAACAAGTATGCATTGATTGTATCAGAGTCCAGCTTTTGTTAAACACTTTATTCAAATGGCTCAAACAATTTTGTGAGACTCATTGGTATACACCATGGCTTTATGAGAATTATTTCATTTGGTAAAGGAAATCAAGAATACAACCATCAATGCAAATTACATAATTGGTGCGATAATGCGATAAAAAAATATAATAATTGGTAATGATCAACTGAAGATGCGGTGGTAGAGCAATGGTTGCTATGATAGCATAAAGAAACAATAAGAATGTCACGACTTAGATATCTAGTTATGCGCAGACCTGGCTGCAGACCAAGACCCAGGTCTTGTGTGACAGTATCTGGCAGTGAAGCACTCCTATACATATTCTATTGTCCATTGCTATGCATAGGCAGACCAGCGTCATTTCCTTTGTAAGCAAATGATTAAGCATTCCGCTTGTTGGCCAGATTTAGCAATTCCCTAACTCTGCTCTGTCCTAAGAGACCTGGGAAACTTTGCTATAAGGTTGTTGCCTTTTGCATTAAGAAAGATACAATTATGTACGGGCAACCAGTGTCATATCACTCCAGATTAGTTCGAAAAAATATCCTTTTGGGAGTAACACCCTTCAGGGAATGGGATCCAACAAACTTGATCATGAGGTGGCTATAACTAAATATTTCACACATGTTTTTAGTTAATAAATGTCAATCAGAATTTATGCATAAGGCAGTATCTTAGTGTCATGGAAGGCATTAAACAAAGTCCAAGGAATTGTCATGTGATCAGTAGCAGGCAGATATAGCTGGACATTAAATTCATTTAAATAATTTGAGTTTTAATCCTCATTTCTGGCCTTAATAGCTTTAAAGAGTTCAGCAAAGCTTCCCTCGTTATATTTATCTTCATTATTTGATGAAATTAGTTGGAAATAGCTTCATTCCATAATCCAATTAATGAATGAATCTGAATCTCATTCAAAGCTTTATTGAAACTCCATGTCATTTTTAGACAAATGTCGTTAATTGCTGACATTATATGCACCGATTTTGAATCATAAGAAAAAAGAGACAAGAGCTTTATAACCTCTTCATAAAAAGCAAAACAAATAAACTCTCCATAAAAGCACAACAAAAAAGGCTGGATTTTCTTGATCTGTGTCCCATTCTATTGCATCTCATCTGCAATTGGCAAAATCGATTTCAAACAAGTGGGATTTTTCCTCAATGTTTAGGTAACATTACCAGAGAGAGTAACAGTTCCGTTGCTTTGCCCCAGTGGTTTCAGAATTTTTTATGGGTCTTTTTTTGTGACAAAATATTTGGCATGGTTATTTTCACTTTGAAGCACATTGAAGAAGGTGTTCTTAATTTCAGACATTTTCTTCTGTCATTAATTCTTGAACCTAAGGCATCCATTCTTCATTGTGATGAATAATGAAACCAAGTTTCAAATATATATTCATGACCCTTCAGATCAGATAAATGAGGTGCATTTCTATTTGAATGGGTAATGATCAACTCAAGATGCGGTGCTAGAGAAGTGGTTGCTATCATAGCATTAAGAAACAATGAGCTTGTCACACCTTGGATGTCTAGTTATGTGCAGACCCGGCTGCAGACCCAGGGTTTGTGTGACAGTATCAGACACTGGAGCACTCCTATACATATTCTATTGGCCATTGCTATACATAGACCAACCAGCGTCATTTCCTATGTAAGCAAATGATTAGGCATTCCGCTTGTTGGCCAGATTTGGCAATTCCCCAGCTTCTTGTTGTGCTCTGTCCTAAGAGACGTAGGCAAACTTTGTTATAAGATTGTTCCCTATTGCATTAAGAAAGATACCATTACATGTATGGCCAGCAGTGTTATATCACTCCAGATTAGTTCAAAATAATATCCTTTCGGGAGTATCCCTTCGGAGAATGTGATTCAACTAATTCGATTATTTAGTGGCTATAACAAACCCGATCAGTGTGATTCTGTGTGAGAACATCAATTTTTGCTCCATTTACTGGAAATTATTGTTACCTATTCGTCTCTGATGTCATCTTATCCCTTGATGCATCACAGCAGTTGCATATCTGGAATAACAATGCATTTGCCACCACTGCATTAGACAATATATTCCTACACATTCACACTTAGAATGGAGGATGATGTGATGTTAACAGCATGCGGGAGATAAAACTGGAAACATAATTGTTGAGTACCTGAATTCCGTCATGCATAGGTTTTACCGCCATTGCACAATAATAAATTGATATCTTTGTTATGATTGTGATACATAGCAGTTTGAAGGTGAGTGTAGATGAAATTAAAATGACAAAAACGTAAGCTAAATATCTGTCACAGGACACAAGGCAACTGTACGCTATGTATACTATATGTGTATAAAACTCATTATAAATCATCAAAGCAAAAAAGAGCGTAGTGCTTTTTGAGTGTCCTTAAACTTCAGGAATCCTTGGCGACTGTTTGATCTTGGTGGTGCAGATGCAGCAACTAATGAGCTCAAGGGACAAGAGGGCTTTCGTGCTAAGTCCTTGGAACAGCAAGCAGTGCATGATGTAATTCTCAACCAAGGTTCCAAAGCCAATTTCTAAGCATTAGATGGATTTCCTGCATTCCCCACGACACTTATTCTAATTTCATTGATTGGAATTTGCACAAGGCATTCAAGCAATTAGTTTTCAATGTACATAGGTGGAACACTGGCATTTGGCTACACAAAACTCATGCTGAAAGAGCCAGTGGGACATACTGTTGCAGATTAAGAAGAACTAAGAAAAAATCAGCTTTGAACCATGTGTTTATAGTCTACTAACAAGATCAAATTATAAATCACCTAGTTATAGGCCTACTCCCTTATTCTTCATTGAAAGGCTAATAGATTTATAGATTTTGCATGAATTTGCGTTGGGCATATATGTGACTGCCATGAGCGCTACTCAATTTCTACATTAACATTGTTGTTGTTGTTGTGGTCGTAACTTATGTGGGACTAATGTTGAAACATAAGTGTAATAACAATCGAGTGCCCCATCAGAAAGTTGTCTATTTCTACAGAAAAAGCTAATTTTATTCCAAATCTTTATGCTCCAGAGTGTATGCTGAGGAACTGCTCATGCACAAGGAATCAGCCAATAACTAGTATGAAGCAAAATTGGCACATGAAGTAGAATGATCAATTACATTACATCAGGTCACTAATTGGTACTATGTAACTTCATCGTTAGTGTTATGCATCATTGAAGATAATCATTTCACACCCAGTCACCTTTATTGATTTGTGTGTTACATCCCGTATTATGGTGGCATGCCATAAACACAGATCTGGGTCGTGGCATTATTGATGATGGTCAAAGTGTACAGGTCCAGAAATCATTACAATCTTCAGTTAGCTGTTCAGTGAAATTCTTTGAACAACAGGATTGCTTTGGAACAAAAGAGATATATCTTCATCAGCTCAGGAGATATTCACAGAAGTTTGACTAGACAATGGATTGTAGCAAATGACAAGAATCCAGTCTAAGTTTGTCAGAAAAATGATTAATTCATGTCTCGTTTTGTGTAAGAACATTAATGGTTGATCAGCTAGTGTGATTGATGTTTAACTGTTTTCAAATGGATTTCAGTTGATTAATCTATTTCTGACTCATTTGCAAAATCAGTTTTATGATTGTTTCATTTACGGATCATTGTGAAAGCCTGTTTGCTTCATACATTTATTTAATTCTAATTCTGGGAAATCAAAAATGCTGAAATGATAACAAATTCACAGAATGGCATCGACTCCTAATTGTTCATTTTTTTATCACATAAATAGTGAATTTAACTATAGGAAGCAGAGAGCCTTTTACAATTCCAGATACCAGTGATGTAATCGAGGCAAGGACCGAGACCAAGGCCTCCGAGACTGAGTACGAAGCTGAGGCCATCAAAATGTGGCCTCGAGGCCGTCTCTCGAGAATAAGGGCAGTCCTGCGGCTTTAACACTGGCCCAAAGACGCCCAAGACCGAGGCAAGGCCAAGGATTTGGCATCAGAGACCAAACCAACGTCGAGGCAATAAAAAATGACCCTGATGCCGGTCTCGAGAGCTCCAGCACTGACAGATACATATATGTATTCTCCATGACCTTAGCATGGTGTTGAAAATAAAATTCTAAGTTTGAGTTCAAACAAGAAGTCCTTTTTCTGTGTACCAAATAAGTTTAAAACTTTTGCATGGCTTGTCAGTTTTTGCAATTTTAAGCCAGGTGCAGGATGCCGGTTATTGCATATTCAGCCAGTCTACAAGCCTGGCTGATTTAACATAACATGGAGGCTGAAGATTTAAACAGCCCAACTTGAAATCACAAGATTAAGATGATTTTGCTTGCTCGAGGCTCCATTCAGATCTGCTGGCTAAACATGGGGGATTGGCAATTACTAGAAATTCATCTGTCTCTATAATGGAATTATTAAGAATTCAGACCGAGGCAAGCCCATTAGGCGTTTGCTTTATTTCTCAACCATGCACACCCAGCTAATTCCTGATCCCATTAAGTCTTTGTAGGTTGTTACATCCGACCAAGCTGTAGCCTAACAAAGCAAGTGAATTACTCAGCTAACTGAGTGTTGATACTTGGAATGATAGAATTATACTAATCTGTAATCTAATTATTTGAGGGAGAACATGTCCTTTTTGCAACTCAAGAGAGGTTAGTCTTCTGTTGAGTTTTTTCCAGAGCAGACATGCAACAATGTTCCCGGAAAGGAGCAAGCAAAAATAAGACTAATAACTCCAACATTGTGACTCAAGAGAGGTCTTTCCTTTTTTGTGTGCTGAAAATTTCAGACCTTCCTTCCCTATACCATGTGTTTGATTATCTGTCCTTACATGTAAATCTTGGCTATTCCTACAACTCACACAAGTCAATTAGCTTTTGTTAAATGTTGTATCTATTTGCTGAGGTGATGGTCATTCAAGGATAATTTCTTGCACCTGGCTCCTTTGTCAGGATGCATGGCATCTGTTGGGATGTAACAACCTACAAAGACTGAACAGGATCAGGAATTAGCTGGGTGTGCAAGGTTAAGAAATAACTATCAGGTAAAATTCTTAGCTGATTTGGTCTGCGTGGGAGATGCACAATGATGTATTTATAGCTGTGCCTTCATGCCAAAATATACAAAAAAAGTGATCAATGTTAAAGGATGTTGCATGCCTTGAGTGCGCTATTCATATTTGATGAAGCAAAATGCAGTCAATGAAGTAGGCCATTTATGTCATTCAAAACCAAAGCTGTGTTAAATGGATATTGACAGCAATACAAATTCTGTCAATTTATTTGATCTGAAATATGTTTATGATTTGCAGTGAGCATATAGTATTGGAGGGAACATCAAGTGATCAAGCATTCAAGCTGAGTGAAAATGGATAGGCCTATATGATGCATACAACAATTAAGTCTCTAAATTGGAACAATTTTAACTAGTATGGTGTTTGTATGAATTTGTTCAAGCAACATGCCGTTAATTATTTTTACCTAGTGCTGTCTGGTTGGCATTCAACTGGGTCTGAGCTGGCCAGCATAACCAGATTCTGTGCTGGATATTCCAGATTGAATTAAGGTAGATAATAAGATCCTCTCTGAGGGAGGTCATGTGATGTGTGTCACCTGATGAAATTGCATTGGCTTGTTTACAATCATATCGGTTCCCAAGAAACTCTGCTTGCTTGTTGATGGGATGTTGTCCTATTTATCACTCCCTTCTATATCTTTTATACCAATAATGCATCTCCCTCCGAAATCATCAATTTCTTGAAAGGGAAATTGTTTGTTGTCTCTTTTTGATGTGCAAACCCATCCTTCACCTAAAATTGATGTGTTTATACCATTTGACACCACTATTAGCCAATCACATGCCAGTATCTCAGGGAAATAATTCCCATATTCTTTGTTGTCCAGTTATCATTCTCTCATGTTTGACTGTTTGAGTGTTTGTCTCATGGTATAAGCCAGTTATTCACCATGGGATCAGGAATATGTGTTTCTCACACCTCGGGCTAAAGCCCTCGGGTGATAAATCACATATTCCCTCTCCGGTGGTGAATAACCTATACTTATCAGCCTGTCCCATTAAAAATGATTGGTGTGAGAAACTGCGATTGGCACATCAGGAATCTAATGATTCTTTGTAATAATAGATAAGAAATCATCACCAGTGATCATCCACACATAAACAATATTTCATATCAGTATCTCGAAAAAAAATTCTCTTTTACTGAGCATGATTTATAGTCAGCATTTCTACGCATCACAGGGAGCAGGCTAGTAGCACTTTGTACCGAGATTAGTGAATTCGGTTATAAAAACCCACATATGATATTGTTGAAGAGATGCTACTTTGCAAGTGAAAAACCAAAAAGCAAAAAAAAAAAAAAATCTCAATTTTTCATCTGGTCTTTTAATAAGACTCTAATCCAAAGATAATTTTCATAAGCCTCTGATCCATAACATTCATGGAATCCAAAAACCACTTTCTGTTGTACATAAGACAGAAACCTTTTGTAGTAATTCCAGCTTTGTTTCACAGTGCGGTCTCAGTTGTCTTCCGTCTTAACCGGAAGGAGATATCACAAATACATTTTGTCAAGCCCTGTGTCGTACAACTCGCCTGTCAAGCTCTATCATGTGACCAATCAGGATGCCCTCTTCTGGGAAAGTCTTCTCTTATAAGGATATAGAACATAAAAGGAGAAACAGAACAACATACTGTACTACCATCCGCCATCAAATGTTATCATAATATGTTTGCTGACATACAACATTACTAGAACATAATTGGGAGCTGATGCAAACTCTCCTTTCACTATCTATCTATCTATCTATCTATCTATCTATCTATCTATCTATCTATCTATCTATCTATCTATCTATCTATCTATTAATCTATCTATCTATCTATCTATCTGTCTATCTATTCATCTATCTATCTATCTATCCATCTACCTACCTATCTATCTATCTATCTATCTATCCATGTATTTATCTCTTTATTCAACTATCTATCTACACGTACACCAAAATATCCATCTTTCAATTTTTCTATTACAGTTTCAAACATGTTCTGAAAGTCCTTTAAAGTAGTCATCTATTTTTCCAATCACCTATCTACACCTATATAACCATTTATCATTCTATCTATCAAATCTATCTATCTCTCTATTTATCTATTTCAGTTTCTAACATGTCCTGAAAGTATTTTAAAGTACAAGCATTCTCTTGACCTCAAACAACGTAGACTCTAAAGCCAGTGCAGTAAAACCAATACGAAAAACTAACGGCAGTGGTGTGAAATGACATAAACCAAAAAGACACGGTGATGACCAAGTCTGATAGTAGTCACCCTTTCAATTATTGCAGGAGTGGAAAGTCATTTTCTCAGTGCTACAGTATGGGACCTGTGATGGCTGGATCTCATGCCAGGAGGACAGTAGCACCTTGGAGCCATCCATCACTCGGCCAGACATCTATTCACTGCAGCTGCCCTGTCAACCTTAGGTCCCATGCAAGTTGCAACAGCAAATACACCATTGACCTAAACAGCCCACTAATACTTAGAGCTCAGAGTGAGGCTGCTAAAGCTGCTTGAGTAATAGTTCGTGTTCTGTATAGTCGTGAGACTTCGGTGAGACTTAGCAAGTCCCTCTGAAGTTGTCACAGAAATATATGGGTAAGTCATTGACTTCACTTTGCACTCTTCAGTTGACTTAGGTCTCATTTAGAATAGAATCCATAGCACACTCACACTGCTGGGTGGCTTAGTGGTTATGAGTTCCTGCCTGCTCCACTGAAGGTTTTGGCCTGCATGGTCTCAACTAAAATTTTCCTTGGACCTTCAAGTCCTTCATGGGCAAAATCCCAGCTGGGTATCATTCAGATGAGACATTAAATTGGCCGCCCCTTGTGCCTGTGTCTCTGCTGGGCAACTGAAAGATCCCTCACATTGGGTAAATTTATACATTTTGCAGGTCTCTGTCTGTCTGTCTCTCTCTCTCTTTGTCTCTCCGATCTAATCAATCCAACTCCATGAGTGCTCAGAACTGGGCTTAGAGGCTTGCTCCTGCCACATCTATCTGTCTATCTATCTATCTATCTATCTATCTATCTATCTATCTATCTATGTATCTGTCTATCTATCTACTCGAGAAAGCCCCAACCTTACTTAATTTTATGAAGGACAGATGATCCTAATTATCGTAATAATTATTTATCACAATCAATCTGCCAGTGCGCTATACTGGTATATATTCTCCCTGAATTCTGATGCTGTAAAGATGATGCCACCTGATGAGGTACTGATATGTAACAATCTCAGAGAAAATTGAGCAATCTCAGGTAATCTCACATACAATTATCTCATAATTGGCAGAGACTGCTACAGTATCAGGTATTCCAAGATGCTTCATAAGAGAGCCCAAAGGCTCTACAAACAGATATAAGCAGGACAGGAAGAATCTAGAGGGGTGTGACAGTTCCATTGTTTTTCAATAAATCACAAAATGCCAATACAGCATATCTGGCCAAGACACACCCACCGCTGTCTCCGTCTTCTAGCTTTAATCTATTCTTTGTCTGTTCGCTTGAGCCAAGAAAACATTAATTAATTCTATTAGAACTCCAACAGGAATGCATTAAGTGAAAAAAAAAATGTATAAAATTGCTTGGAGATCAATACTCTTCCATAGCAGGTCTAATTATTCCCCTCCCTTGTATGTGGGTATTTATTGTGAATCACTGGGGATTATGATACAATCTAGATTTTGATAAATATCCTGCTTCTTATGATATTTTATTATGATTGATATATAAACATATTGCGTTCATACATTGTATTGTATATCAAATAATACATATTATATAATTATTATAAATACAAGATGCATTGAGCTGAGCCTACTGTTGAAATGTTCCAGTCATGTTATTGAAAATACCCTCATGACATCCACAAATACCCCACTCCCCAGTCATGATAAGGTCAGATTTGTGCCACGTTATCAAATATGAGGGGGGGGGGGTAGAGTTATGCTTGATCCAAGCAAACTTTACCCTTAGTATTCCCCCATGTTTCAACAAATGCCAAATACCCCATTCTGCAGTTTGTGTATTTATAATGCCATGTCAATATTTCCACAGAGAAGCACTCAATATTCAGGACATTTAATGTCATGTATATATATGGTCTACTGCACTGGCACCACTGTGAGTATGCAAAAAAAAACATTGTGCTGTATAAAGCATAACTCAGACATGGATCCCTCAAAGCAAAAAATTAGACAATGCTCTACATTTTTCTCGATGACTCATATACTTTTTGGTACACACGAGATTTGAGGTTGCTTTGAAAAAAACTGTCACATTTTCTAATTGTCCCTATATTTGTCCGTATATCATAAATCATCCGTGCACTGATATCTGAGAAACTCACATAAATATTGAATAGGTACAGCACATTTCAGCTAGTTGTATATATTCTCAGAAAGCCATACCATAAATATGCATTGTATTGCAATGTTTTTAAAAATACAAAAAAAATCTTCATTCATCCTCTCTGAGACATTGTATAAATATAAACGTAGATGTAATATTAATTTTGAAAGATATATATTGCGCCACATTAGGTTTTTCGTTTTTTTTATTATGAAAGATGCTAATAGTAATATTGTAGCCCACACTTATGCAATCATTTTGACATTGACCTCTCAGAAGACACAGCCTTATTTTTTTAAAGAGCACAGGAGCGTGACTTACATGTCCATGATAGAATGAGTTACAATTTCCAAGTGATAAATTATGGTCTGGTCTTCCATGCTTCATGCCTTATGAATTACATATAATTCAAATGTAAAATAAAATAAAATAAAATAGACCTTACATGAATGATACAACTTTTTACTTTTAAAAATGGAAACCCATGTTCTTTGAGTCAAAACCATAATGCAGATTTAGTAAACTTGCACACATGCACATAGAAGCAATTGAGGATATGTATAGGCCTGCATTAAATCAAAGTTGTATGAATTCAATTAGTTTTATATCTCATGCACACGATCAATTCTTATAAATGCATCTGAAATGTCATATTTCATGCTTCATTATCAATTTTAACATTGAAGACATCATATTACCTGTACAAGTAGTTAGTAATTGATAGATGTTTTCTTGGCATTGATCTTTAGGAATCATAAATGGAAATGCATTGACTGCAGCATTTAATGATCAATTTCCAGTTGGCAATATCACTAATATGCATTAATTATATTAGCCAATTCTAGTTCTTACACATAGAGTCATTTACAGTGTACCTGTCAGTGTCAGACGTCTGAGAAGTAACATGTGAAAAATATAATTTACACATAAGAAGAAACTATTTGCGACTTAAATATGCCGACCTTGAAAAGGAAATTACTTTTACTGTAGATCCAAAGCAAAGCACTAAAAAAATTAGAAGTATCTTTCTCAAATGCATAGGAGTTACCAAGTAGCAATTTGATAAATTAGGACAAAAACTTGTCTATTCATATATCGTATTGGTGTAGATTAAATGCATTTTGATGTTGCTTGGTCAGTGAAAAAAAGATAATTATAATTTCAAGTTAAAAACACTTACCTACTATAAACTCTATATATTCATTATATTGGTTGTGTACGTATGTTGCAGTCTGTGTAGGCCTATGGGACATAGAGCATCTGCCTCATTAATTGTAGAGCACATCCTTCATATATTTATGTTAACAAATAGTTTCAAGTGTTGAATTAGTGTATGCTGTAAATCAGAGGGCTACAATGTTCAAATAGTCAAAGGTTGCTAATCTTCAAAGTGTTAAACATACACCAGTACGGATTACATATCAGTGTTTGGTCACTTTGGTATTCATGTGTGGTCACTTATTATCAAGTAATCTGGTATTACACGATTGTATGGAACATGATAAGATAAATGCCATAGCATCATCTACAGCATCCATGTTATCACAAACATTGTAGAGCCAAAGTACAGTACATGTGTACTTGCAACCTAACCAAAACATGGTGACCAGAAGGGGTGTGTACACTCCACACTGAACCCCAACTTTTGTTGTTATTGCTTGCCTACTGTCTATCTACCCTGTGTTCAGTGTTGTGTACCTGTTGTAAACACAAATCACATGTATCTAGTCTTCTGGTCAGCATAGTTAGCATCCTGATTTGCATACATCAAAGTTAGTAGACATACCTGAACTGGAAGTTGGGAAGCTGTATTTATCCAATGTTGAAGCTGCAGCAGCAGTGTGGGATCCAGTGTACTGCAGTTTAACTGCTGCCGAAGTTGTGTTTCTTCCATGCAGCTATCTTCTAGCCTGTGCCAGTGCCTCAACAGCCACTAGCCTGCCCAGGACCGGTGAGGCTTGCAGTTGTTACAGCCGATAGATCTACATGCCCGATTTGCAAATCGGGCTGCCTTTTGCATGCCAGACACTAAAATAGGTCTTTGTCATAATATCTACTCCCCTCACCATGCTTTGCCAATATCCCTACAAAATATCCAAAAAGTGCAACCAAGCCACATTTTCTACTGAACTTTTCCATAAGTTCTAATGTGCTATGTTAGAAACTTTGTCATAATATATTTGACAGCCATCTCTTCTACATCAAATAGTGACCAAATAGTGCCTCATGGTTAGAAACTATTTTGACACTATTTGTAGAAGATATGGCTGTCTAGCACTGCCATCTCTTCTAACTACACAAGGGGGCAGCACTCCCGAAGTGCGCAGGCACAGGAGAGACACCTGGTGACAGGCGGTGAAATGACATCTATTTAGCCACATTTACTTAAATTAGCCTGTCTCATGAAATTCCTGATCTTTTCTCAAAGGAAGTCAAGTCATTGTCAATCTGAACTGCCAGGGATGGGTTGAGTTCTAGTTCAGTGAAGCAGATATTGATAATTTCTGTCCAGATTCATTAAAAAATTATTTCCCAAATGATGTGAAAAAATTTTTTTGAAGGGGTTCTTAATCCAATAATATTGACCAGCAAGCAAACAAATGCACTGAAAACGCTTGCAAACAAAACAGTCATTGCAAACGAAGTGACGTCAGGCCATGAAGTCACTTGATGACGTCACTTGATGACGTCACGGGCTGGCCAGTTCATGAATGCCAAGAATTCGCAAACCGAAATATTCTTGGTGCAGATAATCATTTCTTAAAAATAGCATTTTAATGCAATCGTCATGGAACTGCTACACAATGTAGCCAAGTGATGTTTGCATCTACGCTGCAAATTAAGGGCGTGAAGATACATTGAACAAATTTTATTCGCCAGCCCTCTAAATTTAGACATGCGAAAAATTTGTTTTTCCGCGGTCAGAGTGCCGTATTATACAAACGGTTTACCCGAAATTACTGCCGTGTTCAGCGAAGACGCAAGAAGTAACCAAGAAGGTGCTCCATCAATTTCAAGGCTTAAACTGCAAAATTGAAGGAGCGAGGTCATTTTTACTGTCATGGAAATACTTTTTTTCTGTCTTTTTTTTCCCATGTCAAATGATGCGAATATTTTTGGGAAACCCCTGGGAATCAACGTAAAAATTGGGTTAATTGTCCCTCATAACAATAAAAAGACCTTAACCAGTTATTTGTTGATACAACACAAGCCAATTTTGTAAATCCGGTTAACTAACAGAGAAATTCACTAACACAGGTAGATACAATCTAGTACAGAAGTCACAGTCCCCTCTCCTTGGAGTACATCTATATTGATAATATATGTCCAGATTCATCAAAAAATTATTTCCTAAGTATTCCCTGGCTTTCATGATTTTCCTATTGATAGTCTGTGAGTTTCACGGCACTGAACATGGTAGGCCTATATGTTTTGCAACAGAGAAATAAGCTTTTTCGGATCTGAAATTCGAGATGTTTTGGTTTTAAACAAATGAAGTTTTCGGCTGCTATAAAATTCTTAAACAAATTCTGAAAGACAGGTGACAAAATTCAAGTATTGACTCAAGTATTCCCGTGCTTCCATGATTTTCATATTGATGGTCTGTGAGTTCCATGGCTCTGAACATGGCAGGTTTTGCAACTGAGAAATAAGCTGTTTCGGATCTGAAATTTGCGATCTTTTGTGTTTATACAAACGACATTAGACGTTTTTGGCCACAAAATGAATTGTAGAAAATTTCTGAAAACCAGATGACAAATTTCAGATATTGACTGAAATATTTCCCAACTTTTATAATTTTCCTATTCATAGTATTGGAGTCTCAGGTCTCTGAACATTGTATGTTTTGCAAAAAAGTTAGCAGCATGACGCACATGAAAATCGTGATCTTTTATGTTTAAAAAAATGGCCTTATTGACTGTTAAAAAAATCGTGGATAAATTCTGAAAGCAGGTGATGAAATTCAGGTGATGACTGAAATATTTCCCAACTTTCATAATTTTCCTTATCATAGTATTTAAGTTTCAGGTCTCTGAACATTGTATGTTTTGCAAAAAAGGTAGCAGCATGTTTCACGTGAAAATCGCGATCTGTTACGTTTTCAGAAACGGCCTTATTGACTGCTCAAAAAAATCGTAGATAAATTCTGAAAAGCAGGTGATGAAATTCAGGTGTTGACTGAAATATTTTCCAACTTTCATAATTTTCCTGTTCATAGTATTTGAGTGTCAGTTCTCTGAACATTGCATGTTTTGCAAAAAAGTTAGCAGCATGACGCACATGAAAATCGCGATCTTTTATGTTTAAAGAAATGGCCCTACTGACTGCTACAAAAATCGTAGATAAATTCTGAAAATCAGGTGATAAAATTCAGGTATTTACTGAAATATTTGCCAACTTTTGTATTTTTCTTATTCATGGTATTTGAGTTTCAGGTCTCTGAACATTGTATGTTTTGCAAAAAAGTTAGCAGCATGACTCAAATGAAAATTGCTATCTTTTATGTTTAAAGAAATGACCATATTGACTGCTAAAAAAATCGTAGATAAATTCTGAAAATCAGGTGATAAAATTCAGGTATTTACAGAAATATTTTCCAACTTTCATAATTTTCCCACTCATGGTATTTGAGTGTCAGGTTTTTGAACATTGTATGTTTTGCAAAAAAGTTAGGAGCATGACGCACATGAAAATCGCGATCTTTTATGTTTAAAAAAATGGCCTAATTGACTCCTTAAAAAAATCGTAGATGAATTCTGAAAATCAGGTGAGAAAATTCAGGTATTGACTGACATATCCCTAAAGTTTCATAATTTTCCTGCTAGTCATAAGCGAGTGTCAGGGCTGCAAACATCACATGTTTTTCCTGAAAAAGAACAGCAACTCTACTGCATAGCATGGTAATGTCACAATAGGACCCAGAGAATAATTGGCAGCAGCCAAAGTACCATACGGTCAGCCAAAGCTTCAGATGGTAAGGCAAAGCATCTGATGGAATATCATCTGATGAAAAAGGGTCTGATAAAATATCCAAATAGCATCTTGGGGGATATTTGATCTTTTCAAATATCCTCATAGTGCTATTTGGAATATCCAAAGTCTTTTGAAAAGCACTTTTTGCTATTAGACACAATGGCAGTAGAGACATTGTCACAAGCAGCAGTGCAGTGCAGCTATCCTCGCAGATCTTTATGTAAATGCCTCCAAGCATACACTTAAAAGTTCATTTGAGCTGTCTGCCATTAACAAGGGTTTTGATAGATGCATTAATTTATAATATAGTAAGATTTTAAAGTATTTATAATTATTATATATCTGTTGATCGAATACATTTTAACTTTTATAAAGATACAAAAATAAATAAATGTTACATGTTATATAATTATCATCGCTTTGAGTGACCCTATAACTTAATTTTCAGTTGTTTTCTCACTCCCTATATATGACATCTGCACATATTTTTCCATCTCTTCATTTGTAAGTGTATGTATTCATTGTCTTTAATCTGAAGCAAACGAACTGGTTCTTGCTGATTCCGCTTTGTGTGTAACATCCAACCTTAAATAAAGATTACTTTATTATTTATTTATTATTTATTTACTCTTCTTTACTTCATGGCTGACTATAGTTTTAAAAAAAAGTTCATACGTCTATTCTTTAACAATATGGTATACCTGTTGATCAATACGTCCTCATGACATCATTTCCTTATAATTTGTACTTATAAATCGTTTTGTTGAATTCATATATAGTCTATATTTTCTCAAATAATGGTCTGTTAATGGAGTTTGAATGAAGGTCATGACTAAATATTGTGAAGGTCCAGTTATCTTCCCTAATCTCTCTTTGAACGCACTAAAGTTCTATTATCTTAGCAAGATTTTGGATTTTTAGGTTAGACACCTTTGTATTGCATTGTATCATCGATATCCTTAGAAAGTGGTATCTTTGGGGACTTTTGCTGTAACAGATGATGGTCTGATTCAGCTACTTCCAACGACTGCCTTTTAAAAAAAGGAAGAACATGTCACTGTTAAAAACTCATGATACAACGTTAACCCGGGTAGAGCAACAGCAGGGTGTAATATGCTAATTCTTCAAAGTTCATTAGTTTTCATTTTCCAAGTTCAACTCGTTAACTTCCGTTCCAGGCTGTTAATCTCCTCTTCTTGCACTTGTTGGTCTTACCTTTAAATACACACAGAAGGAGGTGCATGTTTCTCTTGTATTTAAAAACAAAGACAAAAAAGATAGAAAGAGAAGAACAGGAAGCTAAAATCAAGACAGTCCTTGACCTAGTGAAAAGAATAAAAAATTGTTTACTGTTTGACGGAATAAAAATATGAAGGTTATTGAGTAAAACTCAGTTATCACAACCGTACGTAGGTGCTGATTCATATATTTTATAACAGACTGCAATACACACCTCTTTCTTTAATACTGTAATTAGTAGATTTTGGAGAATGCACCACTTCCTTAAGTTTCTTTCCTGTACTTGTACATGATTTTGTCTGAAAAAGAAAAATATCTTATGTCAAGAAATCATAACTGGCAAAAAACCCTGCACGCCAAAGGACTGCGAAGAGTTGAGGTACCATTAAGAGCAATAATATGAATAAGTGGCAATATGGAACTGCGGACCTCATGGATCCACTTTTTGAACATTATCCAGAAAAGGCAGATATTGAGGTCACATGACCTGGCGGAAGTGGATCAGACGGATCACGTGACTTCATAAGGGTGAACCAATATGGCGGCCTCGCACGTGGCTTGGAAAATCGCTGCTGTAGAAGTTAATGAAGCTAAGTGGCAGAGAGGCAGTGAAAAGGCAAGCCCCATCAAAAATGAGTTATGCATGACATTTGTAGCCATTCACACGGGATCTGGGAAGCAGCCATCCAGATGTGAGCTGCCTGATATTTTTGGATCAGATTCATGTCTGTGGGCCCTCCTTTCAAGTGGCAGCTGCAGTTGCAATTGCCTAACTTGTCTTTTTATGTGGCTCAAGTTTGAACATCAGCATCTTGGCAGCTCATACTTTTGCGGCTTATGGTAAGTTGGGCTAAAAGCAGCCACACTGTGGTCTTCGCTAAATATCCTCCTTTTAAGTACAATCAAATGTCATTTCAAGATCTCATTATGTCACCTATTCATTGTGTAAAATACTTCTCAAGATTTCATTAATCTCCTCGTTGCGTCAGACTTTTTTTCCTTAACATTCTAAATATGTATATGACACAACATTAAAAATGGCAAGTGTAAAAGCAACACCAAACAGGGTTCACACACCTGATAAGAGGATTAATACAAAGGCATCATGCAGAGTTATACAGATTTGGAAAATAAAGCAAATTTATATGGATTTACAAGTGCAGTCTTTCAATAACTTTCAATGATGGTCTGCATAGAACTAAGACGTTGTGTATAAACGAAACTCTTTGAGGACATCAGAATTCTGTAGCAATATATTTGCTGTCCATGATAGTCCAAGCATGTAGGAGTCTGACACTTGGCAAACAGCAGCAAATGCAGAGTGACCATCTGTCTGACCCAAGTGGACATTTAAAGATGACTGGATTCCAGTCAAGGCGATTCCTTTCCTGTTAGAATAGCTTAAGAGGCCCATGTGGACAAGTGTCCCCCCTTCCCAGGTCTGTGATGTGAATTCCCTGCATACAAATGGCCCTCTCCACCAATTGGAAAGCTCCCTGCAATCAGGGACCTTTTCTGGGGCTTTTCATGCTCACAACCTACTCCTCTAATCGATTTGCTGGCTGCCAATGATGAAATCTAAGCTTATAGCCTGATACTATTGGTGGTATGGACTATCAGCACTATCAGAATTCTAGATCTGTACGGTATGGTATTAACAATTAAAACCAAGAAATTGCAGCTCACATCTTCTTTTAAAGAGTGTGCCATTTAAATTGAGGTCATGAAGCGAAGCCTTTTATGTGAATTTCCTTCGCTTCTCGTCTTTGGTTTGAGAAACTGAGAAGACCTCCTCGGTTTAAGGTCAATCCATCTTGTGACGTTCAGATCAAACTTGTGACATGGAGAGCCTATATGAAGTTACCCTTGCATTCTGTCTGAAATGAAGTTCTTCAACATCAAAGGAAGTGTAATGGGCATTCTTCGAAGAGCATCTACAGCTTGATCCGGGGAATAAAAGGGCCCAGAGATTGCCAAAGGAAGCACCAGCAGCACAGTAGCTCACATTCCTCTACAGTCTCACTGCTCCCCTTCATTGCTCCCCCTGCCAGCCCTGGTCCCAGCTGTATTACTATGGCAGTCACGCAACATGGACAAATTGTTCCAGTGGCTTGCGCAGTCTACAGTTAGTCCCTGGGCGCCAATTTCTCACATGGTCTATCTGTATCTGCAACATTAGCATCAGCACGGCCATTGGCCTGCAATGATATTTCACTTGGAAATGATAGGACAAGATGAGGATCGGGCAGGGCCTTAGGCACATCTGGGCCCCGATCTCCGCCCGCCGGATTACCCGTCTTTGATTGAACACTTTGTGGCTTTCCGAGCAAATGCACTTTGAGAGCGGCCTGATTTACCCACATACCACTGACAATGAGGCGCAATTGTCTCCCCTAAGCCAGGCCGCTTAGTCACTGCTTCCTATGGAAATGTTATTTTCTCAAAACCGACCAAAAGGGCCCATTACTAACCAAAAGGTCGGCACATCAACCGAAAGCCTGAAACACCCTGAATGCCCGGTTGGCCCCTAATGGTCATCCTGAATCGAGTTAGATCCCTCATGCACTTTTTCGGGCTGTTGAGGATTCTTTGCACACACTGCCTCAATCAGGCTAAATGATAAATCAATCAAGTTTGCATGTCATTTTGTTCAACCGCCCAAATTGCTTGTACCTTTCCACATCCATGGACAGACTGTGTTGGTCATAGTCATAAGGTTACAAAGCTTTTCAGACCTAACCATGAAAAGAAAGAGAAGAACTTGGATTACATGTTTGCCTGAATGAACAGCTAGGTACATTAGAATTTTTTTGAGATGGACATGCTTTTTCAAAGCTTATTAATTCATGCTACACAAATTAAATTTTAGCTCAATTTCTAAACGCATCAATTGCAATGAGCGTAAGAAAACCCAAATCCTCAAGATCATATGCACTGGTTCTTCTGCGCAAGATGGATGCTCAGTGTTGTGAATCGAAACAAACTGAACTTTAGCCTGAAGTGTTATGACTTTGATTTTGTTTTGTTCCTTGAGGCACCATTGCAAGAGACCTGATCTTCCTCTTTGCTTGAAAATGACAAGTTCTTAATGGAATAAAAAGCTCAAGGGGATGGTTTTAGATCGATGTAAAATGGGAAAACCAATACAGGAAAAAAGGAATAGACCTGCATGGTCCAAAATATAACTTCACAGTATAAGTAAGATAAGGGGGCCGCTATTTAATCTCAAGGCTTTTTTAAATAAATAATTCTTGCTCAGTTTTGGTGAAATAAATAAATTCTTTTTGGGCAGTCTTGAATAAAATATTTCTGGTGGAGGTTTTTCTTAACAGGGTATTGCTTGATTCAGGAATGAATATTCGGCGCCTTCGCACACTTGAAATAAATTATTATTGCGACCGTTACTGTGACATAAATAATTTCCTGTCGGGGAAAACTCAAAGCACCCATGGAAATTAAATGGTCGCTCCTAAGCGTGTTGTGCCAGTAGTTACCGGTGTCTGCCCCTCCTGTCCACGATGATGGCACGATCACATTTTCTAGAAGCCAAATCCAAGTTTTGAGAGAGGATGGGAAAATCAAGAAATAACATCTTCTCCGTTTGATCTCAAGACTTCATAAAGTTGGCTATCCATCATCCTGGTGTCACAGTATGAGGTCACGGTGTAGTGTGACCGTGATATCAATGTGATCTCTCGTCTCTCATTATCGGTAATCTCGGGCTGGACTAAATTTTGAGGTTGCGAAGTGTGTGATTTCAAAGATGGAGTGTCAGATTTCAAAGATGGAGAGTTCCTTCAGCACCTATATAGTCCCTCAGCTAGGCTTGGAAAAATCTGACTGACCTCATCTCAAAAGGTTACTGCCTTGACGTTACCATTTTTAAGGACAATTCTGTAGTTCCTGACTTGGTAAAAATCCTCAAATCAGGTTAAGTTTTGCAAATCAGCTTCGATTGCAACAAAATCAGCCCAGTTGTGACCATGCATTGCCATGTTATTTGTAGTAAATTTCAATAATATAATAGGTGATATTAAACTTGGCAAATAACTGACTTGCAAAATGTATCTCTGAAATACTGCAAAAGAATTATTTGAAATTCCTGCATCAAAATAACGGTTACAAGTAGATTGCAGCCACTGGAATGTAACTTTCTTGGCTATCCAATCAGTGTCAGTTGCAGATGTTATATATTCTCTGACAAGGAAATTGCCTCCATTACATGGGAAGGGAAGTAGTATCCAGTAGACCACCCATGGGTTTACATGTAGAAAGGAAACAGCTCCGCAAGAAATGTGAGTGTTGAAAGGGGGTTGCAACCCCCACCCCAGCACTGTGGCGGGCAATAAGTAACTTAACGACAAAGCAAGCCGGTGAGCCGAACGAGATTGGATTATTACGCTCAAGCAGATAATTGATTAGAAGTCAGTCGAAGCAAATCTAGGATTTCTGGTGGCAGAGCAAACCTCCGCCGCTTCAGCTCAACTACGTTGCTGTGATTGATGCTACACGCCCGAAGATGCTCGATTTATTTAGTGACAAATCGAAGTTGTTACTTCCCCAGAATTCCAGAATTCTGCAGTCTTCGCTACTCTGAATATTGGAGAAGTTCAGAGTCCCAAAAGTAATCTTAAAGAACAAGCAAGTGATTATGAAACCAGGCCTGGTACATTCAAGCCAGAAGATGTCAGCATAAATGCGCATATATATTACTTAATTGACTTAGAGTATGTCCAGAATACTGTCTCCCAGATGCCAAGTTCAACTCAAGTCAGCTCAGCTGCCATCCATCAGTATGGTTCTGGTTTCTTTCATTACTGAGAGGGGGCACCCTTATCATCTGGTGACTGACCAGGGTGCCCCCTTGGGAGTTCTTGAGCAAACAAGATAGGGCTCCTTTGCTCCACTTGATGGCTTCTTCATAAAGCTCTTCTTAAGGAGCTCAGAAGTGGACACAGTCAGTCACATGCTGGGCCTCCTAGAAATAGTGCAGGCCAGAACATAGTATAGCCTATATGTCAAGTGGTTGATGACAACTTGATGTAAGAGGTTTCTGACGCTTGACAGATCCATGGGCTATGGAAAATATGTTAGGTGTGTATGTTTTTTCAAGAATAAGTTCATATTTCTAAACCTGGTTTAGTGGTTATATTAGATTATCACAGATCTCGTATTAGTGTGCCATGTTCTTTTCAACTGCCACAGTGCTCTTGTGATGTCAGTATCAGCATAATGATTTCACAGTTGGTATATTTGCAGTTTCGGCTGTGTCACTTGGAAACCATACTGATCACACCATTACAAATCCACAATAAGCTGTTAGATTGTTGCTCAACATTGTTTATTCAGTGTCATGTTTTGAATAAATCCAAAAGTTACAATAACCAGCTATATACAATGCATGGATTTTGTGTATGACTGCTATCAGTTTTAGCACTTATACAACAAAACAAATTCATTCACTCTCACATTCATTTGTTGGTCTGAGTGGTTATCATGTGCTGCTCTGGCAAAAATTATATACGCAGGAACCATTCAGAATTTAAGGCCTGGGGGGGGGGGGGGGTTTGCCTGGAGGCATCCTTATCACTGATTTCCAATAATGTTTATTTGATGATCGAATTCTTAGCCTCCTTGTCTGGCCTTTTCCCAAATTTTTGGGGAGCAACTACCACCCCCCCCCCCCATTTCTCGTCCTCTGGTATGCCCATGCAACACCACCACATTCACTTCCAAAAAATCTCCCCATCATCCCCATTCCAGTCATCAATTCCAATTCTGAACAGTTTCTTTGGCGCAGATCTCACCTAAAAGGCCTAAACAAGCTAGATAATAATTAATCTTAATTGGAAATTAAGGTTGACAATTCACAATCTGATGTCGTTAGTTATGCACTCACACAAATGTGGTAATAAATAAACACAGGATTTAAAAGAGTGTGATTCTAAACGAAGGGATTATAACAAAATTATAGGACCAACAAAACAAACAGGAAACAAATGGTCTTACAATTAAATCCAAAAAATCCATTCATTGACCTCAGGTACACCAGGAACGGAGGCAGGGGGGGATGGGGGAGATGCACCCCTGCCCCCCCCCCGACCGAAATTTATATATTTTTACATGTTAATTTTATCCGTGCGCAGTCGCGTTATGTGGCGAATCATGTGTTCCGCGACGCGATAGCCCGATAGACCCACCACCGGAATTTTCTGGATCCTCCCCTGGGTTACACCTTGGTATAAACGGATAGGTATAATCCGAGATTGTTTCATCTAAATCTGCGGTCACAAGCACAAACAATAAGGTCTATCTCAAAAATAATGAAGCCAAAGTGTGACATGACCATCAAAATTTTAAAATGTATTTTTGTATGAAATGACCTAAGCATATTGTAAAGAACATATTTAAGTTCCAGAAACTATATTGGCCATGGTGCTTTGATGAGTGGAAATAATTGATAACAGCTGAATATTACAGAATTTTTAAAAGTTTGTTTTTCATGGCAGTGAGACATAACTGGACTGAATGGTAATTTGTCATGAACTTAAATCCGTTTTCTTTATTTGACAACAACTGGCACATTTTTAAAAGTCTTCTGGACGATAGTCATTCAAATACACCAAATATATTTTGAGAAACACCCAATTTTTCGAAATTTTTCGGAAATTTCTTTTCAAAACTTACATATATTAACCCCAGAAGCATATTTTTTTGTTTAAAATTATTTTAATTGCCCTTTGTTATGCGTTTATATGTGGGCTTCAAATTGATACCAAATAAGTGCCACCGAAGTTAATGTCTGCTCAGCAAATGATGATAGAAGTGTGATTTTTTGCCCATTTTTCAACATAAAAAGCTGATTTTAAGTACTGGTGTGATATGAATCTTTAGAAAATGTTCTGGTTTTGACTCAAATCGATTTCATATTAATTATCAATCATAACTGGGGGTAAAATACAACCATTTACAAAATAAAAAATATTTTGTTACTGTTTATTGCCTTTTTAGACAATTTGGCCCAAAATTTTAAAGAATGCTCCATAAATGTTAAAATTTTTGTAATTAGGCAATGAAATGTACTCGAACTATTGAAATTAATTTTTAATTTTCACTCTAAATAATATTAGAATGATCGCTTCACTGTTTGTCAGAAAAAAAATTGAATACGCTCATAATTTTTCAGATAGTTACGCGTGCGACGAACATAACTTTTTAATTTAATCACAAGAAACCAGTCAAAAACTTGGGTTAGTTCATAGATTAATAAAACGACATAGATGTACTATATTTTAAGCCAATCCTGATTAAAAACAGAGCTTTCATAGCTCTGTACCATTTGAAAGTACTCTCGGCGTTACGCGTGCGACACATTCACCTTTCCAGCTATTCATTGGAATTTTTCCGTGAACTAGATTTTCCAGAATCATAAAAAGCTCCAAAACAACTAAGTAGATGTAATACTAGATCTCAATGGCAAAACGATTCAACTGAAATATGCTAAAGGGAAACTAGAGCATTTCTGATCAGGAACATTCAAATTTGACTCAATTTTACAAAGTCAACCTTTGAACCCAAATAACTCCAACATGTCAAAATAAGTGGATGGATGTGCTTGTTTCAATGGATTTATGAAGCCTGGGGATGTAGGGATTCCAAAAAGTAAAAGGAAATAGCAATGGAACTTGTGAAACTTTGTAAAATTGAAAGAATTCATCAGGTGAAAAAGTCCATGTCACGTTAGATATGTAAAAAAATGCATGTTTTCCGATATACTTTCATCTCTATCTCAATAACCTTTTGACGAATTGCCATGACATTTTCAGGATTTTGGCATAAGAATGTATTTAAGGCAAGACTGTAATATGAAGTTGTTTCATACAGCTGTTATCAAAATTTGTGACCCTCAGTGAAAACCAGCTGTGTGGCTTCATTATTTTTGAGATAGGCCATAACTGTGGAAGGCAAACGCCTATTGTTCTCACTCTAAAATTCAGATTCAGTTCATTTATTTATTGATACCAATAGATTTAGAACTTGTACAAATGCCACACATGTCACTGTTGTTCTGAGAGTTCATTGCTGGGTCAGCATGAGCTGCGGAACCTTACTTTCTTGAACACATGGTGGCATGTTTGTGGTTCGTCTGCAAAACATGGAGTTTGCTGACATCTGGTGGATTCTAATGCCGTGGGTCCAATACGATGAAAGAAGATTCATGTGAAAGAGGTTTTGATGCTTTGTTTCTTTTTCCAAATCACCACGCTCATCCTGACAATTATGTAAGAACCTGTGCAAAAAAAGGTAATTAAATAAATATATTATTATGAAGTGACACTTGTAAGTATGTGAAACAGGAGCAATGACATTGGGTCACAGCTAAACATGCACAACCAAACTGCTTGTGGAAGACTGAATTCTCATCCGATGAGATCAAAACATATGGGGTCATAAAGGGCGATATTTGAAGTATGATTGATAACAATGGCTGCGCACAATTTTCATTTGCAGTTAGGCAACATGGGTCAAAGTCTTTGATAAATGAATGAAGCACAAGGCCAATGTTATTTCAATGTTGGTTCACTTACTTAACGAAGATTTTGACCCATGAGTAACTGTTTGTAGAGCAAATACATTTGGTAGCCATTTGTATCCCACATGCTTCAAATATTATCCTTTATTAACCCATATGTTTTCATCTCACTGGATGAGCATATGAGCATCCTTGCTTTCCACAAGTAGTTTAGTTGAGGATGTTTAGCATTGGCAACATCATTCATTTCACTAAGAGAATGAGATTGCCATCTCTAAAGATTGCAAATCAAGAGTATAATGATCTAAGCTTGGATTTGCCACTTCATGCTAAATGATATATGTATCAGTCAATAGCAAGATGAATTCTTAAAA
Source organism: Platynereis dumerilii (assembly GCA_026936325.1). Lineage (NCBI taxonomy): Eukaryota > Metazoa > Annelida > Polychaeta > Phyllodocida > Nereididae > Platynereis > Platynereis dumerilii. The sequence continues at coordinate 8,993,531 of JAPTHN010000007.1, forward strand.
TGAACAACAACAGACAATGGCTTATGCTGAGACAGCCATCCACGAGCCAGGCCCGGCATGGGTGTAATGGATTTGTGGCTGAGGATGAACATTGCCTCTCTTTCATGTTGCAGAAGTCGATAAGAGCGCCACCTACGTAGCTGTGACGTTGATGACGTCATCAGGTGAGTAACAGAACGCCGCGCTATGTACGTCAAAATCCAAAGTACATCTACAGGGCTGTAGGAATTATGCTGTGCTTTGCATCTGTTTAGCTCTGTTTGGCTGACAAGACCACTTCCTAAGTGAGCTTCGACTCTCAGCGGAGACCCCGAGGACCTTTGAGGAGACCTCGTTGCTAAAACGACAAAATAGTCTAATGGAAACGTCATCGTCACATGACTCCTTGTCACAATGGCTGACCGGAAGTGGCTTATTCCAACTCCACAGGAAACGTTTGTAACAGGAGTTTGTACAGCTGCTTGTTTGTCACATGTGGCAGTTCTGTAAGTTTTATGAAGAGTGTGGGATGGACCTCAAATATCCTCCATGCTGTTTTATGAATCATTGACAACAATGTAAATTTTGGACTACATGTATGTATGACAGAAGCTCTTACCTCAGGGATGAATAAGCAGTATAAAATGGTTAAGAACATCAAAATTGACACTGGATTAGAGAACTCAACATTTTCTTTTAATATTACGGCTTACATTAAGACGTTCTGTGGCATCCGAGATAAATGAAGCTGTTGCAGCAGTAGCTACACAGATGGACCTGAATCCATAGAAGATGCATATGCCGCTGCTACTGCTGCTGATGCTAGTGCAGACATCGCGATTCCTTTGAACTGCATTCTCCATTGATGCCCTGCGTCTGATGCACACCGTGCACAATGAGGATGCCTCTCTCTTGGGCTTCTATGTAAGCTGCAGCTAGCAGGCTTTTAACAGTCGAAACGTATGTGAACAGCACTGGACGTGACAAAGGATAAAACGACAAATACGACTCGGTTGATGCCTGATGTCGGTTGATGGAGTGGCTTCTCACTGATGGACATGTGGAGTGTGGACCTGTTGCTCAAAGGTCTTCTATCTTTTGAAATCAGCTTTCAAACACGGATTACGACCTTGGCATATCTATTCCGTGCAATTCAGTTTGCAGATTCATTTGCAGATGCATTTATTTCACATGCAGATTGAATGTTGACATGCATTGTAAAAGCAAGCAGACAAATCTGCAAAACATTGCGACATTAATTTGATGTAAATCTCCAAATGCATCCACCCTGCTTGCACTACGTTTACCATTGCTGCGCCAAAACTGAATGGATTTCAATGCTCATACTGTGATCTTCACCTTAATATTCCGGATGAGGAAGTGAGAGTCTGCTTTTGTTCATGTAATGATGAGTCCCTTCTGAAGATAATTGCCTCTACCTCACAGTGCTTTGGACCTAAACAATTTTCCAGGTAAGCCTCATTTCTAAACAAGAAAAGTCTTCTGGTAAGCCTGAAAGAGAATGTGGGAAGTTGCCTCGTCTGTAAAGTATAGCTGTAGGCCAAAGAGCTTATAATTTGCATCAGTGTATTAAATACGTTTTCATATACACAAGGATCATATTTTGCATGGACAACATATTTCAATGCACCAAGGAAATATGAAATATGATTCACCTGAAATGTATATCCGATATCAAGATTTGCTGACCTGGAATAATCTGTGGTAACTTTTAAGATATTGCATAGCATTGCATTACAAATGCTTAACCATATTGCGTATGAAGGAATGATGTTCAAGGCAACATAGATTTTATGCGGTTGAAAACAATTCATCTCCTAAATTACATGACTCCTTGCCTAAATGTTTGAACATGTGTTTTGCAACAATATATGCTAATAAATACAATTTTTTAAGAATACTTAGTTGAAGGTCAGAAATAGGCTGGAATGCGTGTCAATTTTATTCATAATTTTTTTGTTGGACAGCTCAGTTAACCTATCATTGAGGATGACAGCTTCTTTTACTCTTGTATAAACTCAATGTCAAAATCAAACATGATTTAGAGCTTTCGTTTTTCTTGACATAGATGGCAACATCATTTTAAGCACTGTCTTTATTCTGCAAAGAGCAAACACAATTTGGAGTTCCATTATCTCACCATTATTGGAAAGAGATTTGAGGAGCTGTGTTTTGACCATGCCAGAGGCAATGTAACTGAGAACCAACTTAATCTGAGTTTTGAGTGGTTTCTCAGGTAATCTGAATCTCCAGAGACCTTCAAGAAATCTTTTCCGGCAGACTAAAATCCTATCTTTGAAACATCACTTCCCCCAAAGCTACAGATTTTAACTCTTATGATGTGGCAAAATAGCATTTCTTAGATACGCATCTGGCTGCCAAAAATGGCTGTTCTAAACATTATTTGGTATAGAATACTTCGATTTTAAGTATCTTTACAAGATAAAAATTTTTTTGACTCCCTGAAAAATACGCCTATGCTTGCATTTACTCAGCTGAAATGGGTTAAATTTAGATTAATTTTTATGACATTTATGAAATTGGTAAATTGATAGAAAACTAACTGTAGGGAATCGATATCATGCATATGCCTTGCATGGAAGCCATTCCCACAATGAGCATACATTTTACATAACAATGCTGAAAATAAAACTAAATCCCATCTGAGCTGATGCTTGACGATTTAATATTTCGTCAGCCTAAAGCGAAATTGGCCTAATGCTAAGATCTCACGGCACGTTACGGAGAACTTTAGGCGTCGGCGGGATAGTATTTCCTGGAAATTTGGATGAATTTGGGTGATCCGCCGTCGACTTTTCACATCCCCCAGGGGTAGTTTTTGTTCCCCTCAGGGGTTCCTAGAAATGGAAAAACTGCGCCATGGATGTAAAAAAGATTCAACAGGTTCAAACTTTTTTTTCATGACGGCGGAACAGAGCCCAAAATTTTCTTGATTTTTGGATGTCCGGCGGGGATTTTTTCAGTGAGAACGTCTCAAAAACATCTCCGGTGGGATATTAGGACATCCCCTGCCCCTGAGGGGACCTCTCCTGTCCCTGCGGGGACCTCTCCTGCCCCGGGGGGGACATTTGCAGCCTCGCCGGTAGTTTTTGACATCCCGCCGACGGTCTTTTGACATCCCGCCGCGGTGAAATAGCTTCCTTGAGGGGCAGTTATAGGTTCCCTGAGGGGTACTTTTTATATCTCGGGGCGATATAAAAGTATCCCGCAGGAGGAGGAAATTCCTTTCCCCCGGCGAACTTTTGGGGACGGCGTACAACTTTTCTTCCCCGCAGGGAACAAAAAGAACCCCGCCAGGCCTTTCGTTCGATTAACCTTAATTGATTACATAATTGCCCTTCCCGCCGTCCTAACTCAAAATCTTCCAAGAAATCGTCTGCCTCTGCGCCGCCGGCAACAAAAAGTTCTCCGTCATGTCCCGTGAGATCTTAGCATAAGTCGGACTTAGGGACTGTTCAGAATTTATGATATTATTATATAAAAAAAAGAGTACCGCTATCTGTGTAACAGCAACCACAATGAAAATAATCGCAAATAATTAAATTTTCAATTTTTCTACATTTCCATTTAGTTTTTCTTTCACACTACTTGATTTTAGAACTCAAAACTCATGCGAAATGATTCCTATGAAAACAAATCCTGTGCAACACATTTTTGACTTCAAATCAAGCAATAAACGCTCCGAAATTAGCTATTTCTGATCAGTGAATCTGCGACGTTATTACAGATCTCTTATTAGTGTGCCATGTTCTTTTCAACTGCCACAGTGCTATTGTGATGTCAGTATCAGCATAATGATTTCACAGTTGGTATATTCGCAGTTTCAGCTGTGTCACTTGGAACCCATACTGATCACACCATTATAAATCCACAATAAGCTGTTAGATTGTTGCTCAACATTGATTATTCAGTTTGATGTTTTGAATAAATCCAAAAGTTACAATAACCAGCTATATAATATATAATGCATGGATTTTGTGTATTACTGCTATCAGTTTTAGCACTTTTACAACAAAACAAATTCATTCACTCTCACATTCATTTGTTGGTCTGAGAGGTTATCATACATGTGCTGTTCTGTCTTAGCAAAAATAATATACTCAGAAACCATTCAGAATTTAAGACCTAAGGAGGGGGGGGTTTGCTTCGGGGCATCCTTATCACTGATTTCCAATAACGTTTATTTGATGATCGAATTCTTAGCCTCCTTGTCTGGCCTTTTCCCAAATTTTTGGGGAGCAACTACCCCCCCCCCCCCCCCATTTCTCGTCCTCTGGTATGCCCATGCAACCCCGCCATGTTCACTTCCAAAATATCTCTCCATAATCCCCATTCCAGTCATCAATTCTGAACAGTTTCTTTGGCGAAGTTCTCACCTAAAAGGCTGAAAAGCCACAAGGTGCTGCCCTCAAGGAGAAATTTCACAACAGGACACCATGAATGTCCATGGTGGATCAAGCAAGTGGCTCAAACATATCAGTTTCACGTGCTCCAACTGAATCAAACAACCATACCAATGAATGCAGATTAATCAATTGTTATTCACACTTAGACAGCCCATAAGCCTGACTTGTTGGTAGCAGTTGGAATCAACACTCAAGCTTGGAGTGCCAATAGTGATGTCAGTATTGCAATACTGACATCATCTGTGCATATATTCACATGGAGCATGGCACACTTATGCGAGATCTGTAATAATATATGATGCACATGACACTGATGGCTGGTTATATTACTCCTGAGCCTCTTACTAGTGCATGCTAGTTACCACTGCAACCTTTTCGAAAATAACCAGTGAGAAATCAGCTACAAGGCCCTACAAGGGCAGATTCGGCACTGTGCTGCATGTAAGTTAGTAAAATATCATAGGTGCAAAAATTATTGAAAAAATGTAAGAAATGTTGTTGTATTTATGCGTATGCTGCACCCAGGAAACTCACTGAATCGGTATGCTGCTGTCACAGTGCAAATAAATCAGGACTTCTTGAGACATCATGTTTGCCAATGACTAGTGTCACTTCTATCGGGATAACAGCAATACTGCCATTAGTATCACACAAACTTGATTAAAACCATGTTCATTAATGACATGTGACAAGTTTAAACAAGCATTTCCTTGAACCAGTAAATACATTACATGATGTAAATCTTGGCTTCCATTAAGACTTTTGTACACAAAAGCAAAGTTCCACGGTGATTTTTGTCCAGATATACATTGCCGAAATTAACCAGGAGGGCGTTTGTTAATGACAAATCAAGGTAGGACAACTGACATGTTTCTATAAAAAGTGTAATTATCTATATTCCTTGCAGTTTATGGACTTGCAGATGATTCAGTCAGTGTCTAGGGTTCCTAAAAGTCATCAAAATTAAAGTGGTATAAAAAAATGTTTGTTGGTTGACTTTTTATGAGAAAAATTACTGGGTGTGACGTTAATGACATGACATTGGAGACAAAGACACAGGAACCCCATTGTTGGGTAACAGTACTAATCAAGCCATTGGTTTTGGAATTTGAAAGGGTGTTGATCAAGAACCAATTTGTGGTACAAATGAGGGGGATTAAGTAACAAGGAAAGTTATTTGAGGTGATTTGTCAAGGAAAATGCTAGTGGAGACAGGCCATTTTCAGGGGGCAGGCCACTTTCAATTTTTGGAAGGGATTAAAGTTATCTGCCACACATTTCCTGTGCCAATTTTTTGGCTGATTTGCTGCTCTAAAACAAATGACCACCATGAACCTTGTAAGTACATTCATGTCCGTGTGAATTACTCTGAGACACTGGAGACAAGAATTTCAGCTTAACTAAATTTTGACCCAGATACTCATGCTTTTGTTTTGCTATTTCTTTATGATGTAATCATTGTAAAATATACTGTGAAGCGACCGTTTATAAATTGTGTGTTGCAGAATTTTATTACCGATCTCGTATAAGTGTGCCATGTGCCATGTGAATATATGCACAGATGATGTCAGTATTGCAATACTGACATCACTATTGGCACTCCAAGCTAGAGTGTTGATTCCATCTGCTACCAACAAGTCAGGCTTATGGGCTGTTAGGGTGTGTCAATTTTAACTTTTTTTGGAAATCCAAAAAGGCCTAGTGGTAAAAAGGTGGTATTTGACCCAGGGAATCCAAATCTGTTCTCGAAATTGATATGCGACTTTCCCTTGCTGGGTAAATTTTCAATCAAAGTTTTGAATATTTTTCATTTCTGAACCACTTTTTTCTAATCTGCGGTTCTCCGTAACTTTGTCAATTTTTATCGCACATCATTCTGAATACCATGCTTGGAAAGATCTCAAAAAGAGCTTCAATTTGCATACCAGCATCAATGGTCTACGATAATATCTCAATTCTTGTCTTCTCATTGGTCGGCGATTTTTTTTAAGGTCGTCATCGCGGAAGGACAAGACCTGTTTAAAAAATATTTTTGCTTTATTTCACTGCTAAATGCTGTGATTCTCATTCGCGAAACAGTTGAATAACAAAACATAATGATTTCTAGAATTTTAGACCATGGCAATGCCTGCTTTATGAGCTACGGGATTTTGGTGTAAATTGTGTATAAATCGCTGAAAATATCAGAGCCTGGGTGTCAAATTTCATGCTATATCTCCTCCAGAATTGACTACAGGATGACATGAGGGGTACTATTTGAGAGCTTATAGTGTGGTTGATCACTTGTTACCACTCACACCTTCCTGGATTCAGTTTGGGTGAAGATATATTGTGAAATATAACAGCACTGTCTTCTTAATTTGAACATTTTCGGCAAAATTTAGCATTAAAACTTAATTACTCAAAAGTGAGGTATTTCCACAGTCAAAATTTAAAAAATTTTCATTTTTGGTTATTTCATTATTTGGATGACAACCAATGTTATTGGAACTGAAATAAAACAAAAATTGTCTTTTATATGGGTTTAGTCATTCTGCCATGCTTTTGTAAATGAAAAATGTTAAACAATGAGCAAATGGGAGGTGAAAATCATCGGAATAGTCATATCTCAATTTCGAGAACAGTTTTGGATTCCCCAGGTCAAATGCCATCTTTTTAGCACTAGGCCTTTTTGGATTTGCAAGAAAAGTTAAAATTGACACACCCTAATGGGCTGTCTAAGTGTGAATAACAATTGATTAATCTGCATTCATTGGTATGGTTGTTTGATTCAGTTGGAGCACGTGAAACTGATATGTTTGAGCCACTTGCTTGATCCATTATGGACATTCATGGTGTCCTATTGTGAAATTTCTCCTTGAGGGCAGCACATTGTGGCTTTTCAGCCTTTTAGGTGAGATCTTCGCCAAAGAAACTGTTCAGAATTGATGACTGGAATGGGGATGATGGGGAGATTTTTTGGAAGTGAACATGGCGGTGTTTCATGGGCATACCAGAGGACGAGAAATGGGGGGGGGGGTAGTTGCTCCCCAAAATTTGGGAAAAAGGCCAAACAAGGAGGCTAAGAATTCGATCATCAAATAAACATCATTGGAAATCATTGATAAGGATGCCCCCAAGCAAAACTCCCCCCCCCTTAGGTCTTAAATTCTGAATGATTTCTGAGTATATTATTTTTGCCAAGACAGAGCAGGACATGATAACCTCTCAGACCAACAAATGAATGTGAGAGAGTTTTCATTTGGTTGTAAAAGTGCTAAACCTGATAGCAGTTATAAATGCACAGAATCCATGCATTATATATAGCTGGTTATTGTAACTTTTGGATTTATTCAAAACATCAAACTGAATACTTAATGTTGAGCAACAATCTAACAGCTTATTGTGAATTTTTAATGGTGTGATCAGTATGGGTTCCAAGTGACACAGCTGAAACTGCGATTATACCAACTGTGAAATCATTATGCTGATACTGACATCAAAAGAGCACTTTGGCAGTTGAAAAGAACATGGCACACTAATAAGAGATCTGTAATAACATTCTTAGCTGTATGAGCCCAGTGCAGCACTCACAGCTTTAAATTATTATAGTGAGGGGTTTGGATGATTATAATACTATTTGATACTGCTAAAACTGAGCTACTGCACTGTGGCAAAACTGGACGAGGGTAACTGAGTTACCCTCGTCTCTAAATTAGCCTTAAATATTATGTAATGATGAATATGAGCTTGTAAGTGATTTTACAAGTTATTTAAGCTGTGCATAGCCATTATCAGGCGTTCAGAGTAACATTACAAGAAAGAGCAAGTGCCAATTCAGGACGTGTGACTCTAGAAATGGCTTAAAGCACGTCCGAAATGACGAGGGTAACTGCCTCTCGAGACGAGGGTAACTGTAACCATGCTTGTTGCTATGACGAGGGTAGTTGCCCACTGTACTGAAAGTTAATATCCATAAACTTCAATTGACTGTAGGAATGTCCAGACACACCAATGCATGCCATCACTCATACACAGTACATCGGCTAATGAGATAAGTCAATTTTCAAGAGGCCATTTGATGCATCATCAGATTAACACAGAGGACAGAAAGGCCTGAACTATCCCTAATTGTAATTACAATGTCACTGTACCAAACTGAAAGTCAATACATGAATAAGCAACATAACATTGCAATACTGACATCATCTGTGCATATATTCACATGGAGCATGACACACTTATGCGAGATCTGTAATAATATATGATGCACATGACACTGATGGCTGGTTATATTACTCCTGAGCCTCTTACTAGTGCATGCTAGTTACCACTGCAACCTTTTCGAAAATAACCAGTGAGAAATCAGCTACAAGGCCCTACAAGGGCAGATTCGGCACTGTGCTGCATGTAAGTTAGTAAAATATCATAGGTGCAAAAATTATTGAAAAAATGTAAGAAATGTTGTTGTATTTATGCGTATGCTGCACCCAGGAAACTCACTGAATCGGTATGCTGCTGTCACAGTGCAAATAAATCAGGACTTCTTGAGACATCATGTTTGCCAATGACTAGTGTCACTTCTATCGGGATAACAGCAATACTGCCATTAGTATCACACAAACTTGATTAAAACCATGTTCATTAATGACATGTGACAAGTTTAAACAAGCATTTCCTTGAACCAGTAAATACATTACATGATGTAAATCTTGGCTTCCATTAAGACTTTTGTACACAAAAGCAAAGTTCCACGGTGATTTTTGTCCAGATATACATTGCCGAAATTAACCAGGAGGGCGTTTGTTAATGACAAATCAAGGTAGGACAACTGACATGTTTCTATAAAAAGTGTAATTATCTATATTCCTTGCAGTTTATGGACTTGCAGATGATTCAGTCAGTGTCTAGGGTTCCTAAAAGTCATCAAAATTAAAGTGGTATAAAAAAATGTTTGTTGGTTGACTTTTTATGAGAAAAGTTACTGGGTGTGACGTTAATGACATGACATTGGAGACAAAGACACAGGAACCCCATTGTTGGGTAACAGTACTAATCAAGCCATTGGTTTTGGAATTTGAAAGGGTGTTGATCAAGAACCAATTTGTGGTACAAATGAGGGGGATTAAGGTAACAAGGAAAGTTATTTGAGGTGATTTGTCAAGGAAAATGCTAGTGGAGACAGGCCATTTTCAGGGGGCAGGCCACTTTCAATTTTTGGAAGGGATTAAAGTTATCTGCCACACATTTCCTGTGCCAATTTTTTGGCTGATTTGCTGCTCTAAAACAAATGACCACCATGAACCTTGTAAGTACATTCATGTCCGTGTGAATTACTCTGAGACACTGGAGACAAGAATTTCAGCTTAACTAAATTTTGACCCAGATACTCATGCTTTTGTTTTGCTATTTCTTTATGATGTAATCATTGTAAAATATACTGTGAAGCGACCGTTTATAAATTGTGTGTTGCAGAATTTTATTACCGATCTCGTATAAGTGTGCCATGTGCCATGTGAATATATGCACAGATGATGTCAGTATTGCAATACTGACATCACTATTGGCACTCCAAGCTAGAGTGTTGATTCCATCTGCTACCAACAAGTCAGGCTTATGGGCTGTTAGGGTGTGTCAATTTTAACTTTTTTTGGAAATCCAAAAAGGCCTAGTGGTAAAAAGGTGGTATTTGACCCAGGGAATCCAAATCTGTTCTCGAAATTGATATGCGACTTTCCCTTGCTGGGTAAATTTTCAATCAAAGTTTTGAATATTTTTCATTTCTGAACCACTTTTTTCTAATCTGCGGTTCTCCGTAACTTTGTCAATTTTTATCGCACATCATTCTGAATACCATGCTTGGAAAGATCTCAAAAAGAGCTTCAATTTGCATACCAGCATCAATGGTCTACGATAATATCTCAATTCTTGTCTTCTCATTGGTCGGCGATTTTTTTTAAGGTCGTCATCGCGGAAGGACAAGACCTGTTTAAAAAATATTTTTGCTTTATTTCACTGCTAAATGCTGTGATTCTCATTCGCGAAACAGTTGAATAACAAAACATAATGATTTCTAGAATTTTAGACCATGGCAATGCCTGCTTTATGAGCTACGGGATTTTGGTGTAAATTGTGTATAAATCGCTGAAAATATCAGAGCCTGGGTGTCAAATTTCATGCTATATCTCCTCCAGAATTGACTACAGGATGACATGAGGGGTACTATTTGAGAGCTTATAGTGTGGTTGATCACTTGTTACCACTCACACCTTCCTGGATTCAGTTTGGGTGAAGATATATTGTGAAATATAACAGCACTGTCTTCGTAATTTGAACATTTTCTGCAAAATTTAGCATTAAAACTTAATTACTCAAAAGTGAGGTATTTCCGTAGTCAAAATTTAAAAAAATTGCATTTTTGGTTATTTCATTATTTGGAGCATGACAACCAATGTTATTGGAACTGAAATAAAACAAAAATTGTCTTTTATATGGGTTTAGTCATTCTGCCATGCTTTTGTAAATGAAAAATGTTAAACAATGAGCAAATGGGAGTTGAATATCATCGGAATAGTCATATCTCAATTTCGAGAACAGTTTTGGATTCCTCAGGTCAAATGCCATCTTTTTAGCACTAGGCCTTTTTGGATTTGCAAGAAAAGTTAAAATTGACACACCCTAATGGGCTGTCTAAGTGTGAATAACAATTGATTAATCTGCATTCATTGGTATGGTTGTTTGATTCAGTTGGAGCACGTGAAACTGATATGTTTGAGCCACTTGCTTGATCCATTATGGACATTCATGGTGTCCTATTGTGAAATTTCTCCTTGAGGGCAGCACATTGTGGCTTTTCAGCCTTTTAGGTGAGATCTTCGCCAAAGAAACTGTTCAGAATTGATGACTGGAATGGGGATGATGGGGAGATTTTTTGGAAGTGAACATGGCGGTGTTTCATGGGCATACCAGAGGACGAGAAATGGGGGGGGGGGTAGTTGCTCCCAAAAATTTGGGAAAAAGGCCAAACAAGGAGGCTAAGAATTCGATCATCAAATAAACATGGAAATCAGTGATAAGGATGCTCCCAAGCAAAACTACCCCCCCATAGGTCTTAAATTCTGGATGATTTCTGAGTATATTATTTTTGCCAAGACAGAGCAGCACATGATAACCTCTCAGACCAACAAATGAATGTGAGAGACAATGTTTTCATTTGGTTGTAAAAGTGCTAAACCTGATAGCAGTTATAAATGCACAGAATCCATGCATTATACATAGCTGGTTATTGTAACTTTTGGATTTATTCAAAACATCAAACTGAATACTTAATGTTGAGCAACAATCTAACAGCTTATTGTGAATTTTTAATGGTGTGATCAGTATGGGTTCCAAGTGACACAGCTGAAACTGCGATTATACCAACTGTGAAATCATTATGCTGATACTGACATCAAAAGAGCACTTTGGCAGTTGAAGAGAACATGGCACACTAATAAGAGATCTGTAATAACATTCTTAGCTGTATGAGCCCAGTGCAGCACTCACAGCTTTAAATTATTATAGTGAGGGGTTTGGATGATTATAATACTATTTGATACTGCTAAAACTGAGCTACTGCACTGTGGCAAAACTGGACGAGGGTAACTGAGTTACCCTCGTCTCTAAATTAGCCTTAAATATTATGTAATGATGAATATGAGCTTGTAAGTGATTTTACAAGTTATTTAAGCTGTGCATAGCCATTATCAGGCGTTCAGAGTAACATTACAAGAAAGAGCAAGTGCCAATTCAGGACGTGTGACTCTAGAAATGGCTTAAAGCACGTCCGAAATGACGAGGGTAACTGCCTCTCGAGACGAGGGTAACTGTAACCATGCTTGTTGCTATGACGAGGGTAGTTGCCCACTGTACTGAAAGTTAATATCCATAAACTTCAATTGACTGTAGGAATGTCCAGACACACCAATGCATGCCATCACTCATACACAGTACATCGGCTAATGAGATAAGTCAATTTTCAAGAGGCCATTTGATGCATCATCAGATTAACACAGAGGACAGAAAGGCCTGAACTATCCCTAATTGTAATTACAATGTCACTGTACCAAACTGAAAGTCAATACATGAATAAGCAACATAACCGCAGGTACACTCTCAAATCGTCCACCATGTTTATTGTCGATTCAGAAGTTTGCAGCCACTTTTCTCGTCCTGGGGTACCTCCTTTTAATGCTCCAGCTGTTTATTTCATATGTTAGAACTGTCTGTCCTATAGTCATTAATTGGATAGATAGGTTGATAGACTGATAGAATGGATAGATGATAAGTAGATCGATTTTTATTTTATTTTATTGATGAGAACACACACTCCCTTCAGCAAGATTCTCTGGGTGCGCACACTGAGCATCATTGAAAAGTCAACATAGCAATATGACTTAAAATGGCATTCCTCCTCTTAAAGTTACCCCAAATGATAAAATCATGTGGTAAATATGGGCGCTTTTCTGTGCCGTATAATATGAACTTGTGATCATTGATATTTAAAACTAATTTTTTAATTGTTTCTCTCATTACATAAATTATAAATTTCCTTTTCTTTTTCCTGATAGTGCCTCCCACCTCCAGCCCATCCACTAGTGATGACGACACAATATCCATTGTTATAAATATATTGTTATAAGTTAACAAATTCTTACAATTGAGATGACGTCACAATTAGAAAGCAATCAAGGCTGGAGATTTTTTTCCGTGCGTACCCGAAATAAAGCCAGGGGTCATTTGGTGCTTTTGTTGGGTCATTTCAGTAAGAAAGAATAATTGTACTGCAAAGAAATTTTGCACACTTACCAACATGAGCACGCTGTACAAAATAACGTAAAAATTAGAGAAATGTTGGGCCAATCCCAACCCATCATGCTGGGTAACTTTAAAATATTAAAAGGACAGTTTGCACAGTGTCACATCTAGTAGTTGTCATCGGGTATATTCATGACAATTTTCACATCTCTTAGTGCAATACTGTTGTGTCAAATTAAATTGCATGGACGCAGATGGAAAACTCCAGAAGTCGTGTTGCAATTGTGGTTTTGTGGTTGTATTATGAGTAAAGAAACATGCAAGTCACAAAATTTCAAGATCCCGTGATCATTAATTTCAATAACTTTGCTGTTCTTTCGACAATATTATTTGATAAGTCAGTAAAGTTTACCATTTTATTGCTCGACTGGATGAGAAAAAGGGATATGCGACTCAACCACAATTGAAGATGATCAATTTAATGAAATTCAAGTGCTAATGCTGCCTAGCCCCTGCAAGTCCTGTGCTTTTTGTTAAAATCTTTAAAAAACAATATTTTATTCAGGTTTTTGGAGAGTAGTGATAAGGAATGTTTGTTTATGTTTCTATTCTGGGCATGCATAAAAACTCCGTTTTTCAGTACTTTGGGTTCACATGCTTTATTTCCAGTTAGTATTCCTGAATTTTTACCTTTCGTTCAAAATCAGTATGTATGTTTTTCTTTCCAGAATGTTTTTTTTTTTCAAAAATGTTCGTGGGTCAGCTGTTGGAAGTCCTGTGCTTGTTTTGTGGAGTTCGTGAACATTTCATAAGATTAATTCCATCCAATATGCCACAAAACTAATATTTCCATTGGTGCGTTTTCCATTGAAGTGCAGTCTGTAAACTGAAGTTTCAAACAGAAGTCACTAAAATGTACGCTGTGTAGCAAAAAGTGAATCCTTTTTCGTGAAAGTTACCAGGATGCCCTTCAAGACAATAGCTGTGAGGTCTGTTCCAGATTTGACAATTATTGGACGATTGGACCTTAGAAAATTGTGTTGTTTAATGATGTTGTGGTTTTTAATGATGCTCAGTGCAATTAATACAATGTAATTGCTTAGGGGAGAAAAGGCTAGGAAGTTAACAATATATAATCCCCAATTGTCATTGATGGGCTGAGGCAACGCCTCAAAAATTGAGACAAAAATCAAGAAAATTCTATCCACTCTGAATTTCAATGAAGCGTTGATTGGTCATATAGCTTGGCAGAAATATTCATGGTGTTGCTTAAAGATCCGTATAGATAGATTGACAGGCAGATAGGAAGATAGTAAGATAATCTTTCTACAAACACCCCTTAAAGTGCACTTTTTTTTTTTTAACTGTGGGGATCAGAAAAGAAAAATTCAAAAAGAACATCTCCTCTCATCTTTTGTAAGATAAATCTTTTACATTGCTATTTGCAAATTCAGCACCGGACACTCCAGTGTTATGGTCTGCATTTAAAACCATTCTTGCTCATCTGTAATGTGTCACTTTACTATATGGAATTGATCTATGAGTTTCTCATTACAAACTTTAAACAAATTGAGAAATTACAAAGGATACATAAATTATGTCATCACTAATTCTCCATATATATAATGCTCATATGGAACAACTCTGGCTTTTCATCTTACATGAAAAATTATGTAGAACTACATCAATTAATTCCTGAGTACTGTACTTATTTTTATGTGTCTGTGTTCAATTACTTCAACAACAGCCTTCACTTCAAAGTTCTGATACGATTGTTCTGGTGGCTCCCTGTATATGGACAGTGTCCACTCATACAACATATACTTTTAAAACTTTGTGCACGAGCATCTCCTTTTGCAACATTGTGTCTTCCAATTACTCCAGGAACTGCTGAGCCATCCAATTCATTCACCATATATATATTTGTATATCCAAATAATAATCGGATGACAACTCTAAATTTATGGCTTATTATGATATATTTGGCTTAATTTGAATGTAGTATGAATATGATGTACACAAACACATCACAAAGCTGTCCTTCTTTATGTATGCATATTGGTTTAAAGCACAATTTACTAGCAGTTACCCTCGTCAGCAATCACAGTTACCTTAGTCATCCAATTTTGAGAAAACCAGTTACCCTCGTCCTTCTTTAACATGGGATCCAATGGGATGACCTAGTTTTTTCAATTAATTTTGAGAAATTGAGACGAGGGTAACTCAGTTACCCTCGTCCAGTTTTGCCACAGTGTACTGGAATGTACGACTGCTGGTCCATAGTGATCAGGTGGGACTGCATTACTATTCTCAATAAGGTCCCTGTAGTTGTCATGGGGATATTCACCGGAAATCTCAATAATGTTGGTTTCAGCTTTTCTTTCCCATCTCTTTTTTTTGAAACTGGTGGGCTGCATGCATTTAATGGCTTCTTCATATTTCATGCTAAACTCCTCATCTTCTCAATTTCCCACTGCAAATTTCAGGTGCTCTTCCTTCTTTGGTGTAATGGTGTCTCTGGTGGTTATCAACTATTCATTAAGTAGATAGCTTATTCCAATCTGGTCCCAGATGCAGAATCAACAGCTGCAGTATTAACAGCTGAGGCATCCACTGGATCCAAAGGATCAGCTGCTTCATTGTTGGCAAGAGTTTAGCTGAAAACAGACTAAACAATAAGGGGATCAGATGCTAATGCTAGTATTTTGCTACAAAGGATTTGTCCTCAACATTTAGAGTGGTGTCTGGTGCATAAATGAAAAGTTGAATTCCCATCTAGAGAATTAAGAAGCCCTTAGATTTGATGACTTAGAATCTATCCTACTTCAACAAAAGTAATGCATCAACAGCTGAATACTCAAAATGCCCTTGCATGTAGTTTTTATGGTGTTTACATGATTTAAATGTGATGCTTGACCATCCATTTCATCCCAAATCAAAGCAAGGATTTCCACAAATTTTAGCCAGGCATTTTGCAGCAGGATGTTTTATCAACAGTTGCAAAGTAGGGTGGCATTCATCTGTATTTCAGTGCTGTTACCACATTTCAGTATAAAGCAGAGAAATATATCCCTAAGTGTAGCAATGAAAAATACAGGGACGTGGCCTTATGTGTCATGGATACATTGTAAACGTTATACTGCATTTTACCTATTTTATTCAGTTTAGGGTTTTCACTGCATAACAATGATTAACGAAAGTCAGTTTTATCTTCAACATTTTAGGAAGTGAAATAACTTCAAAGAAGCGACTCTTACGAAAGTGTGTATTCTCATTCATGTTGTGGACAGTAACCATGCTTTTATCACATAGCAGACAGTGACAAAAGTCGCTGGCACAAAATTTGATTTTCATCTTTCACAGAGCAGACAGCGCTTCACTGGCAAGGAATTCACAGAAAAACAGACTTGGTAATTTGTTGATCACACACAGTGGACCATTCCTTTTATTCCTGTATAAACACTATGTCAAACATCACATGACTTAGAGCTTTGGCTTTCTTGGCATACATGTAGATGACAACGTCCATTTTAAACACGCTCTTCATTCTGCAAACACAATTTCAGAGTTCCATTATCTCACCATTATTGGAGAGAGATTTGAGGAGCTGTGTTTTGACCATGCCAGAAGCAATGTAACTGAGAACCAAATTAACAGTTTGAGTGGTTTCTCGGGTAATCTGAATCTCCTGTGACCTTCAAGAAATCTTTACCAGCAGACTAACTGAAATCCTATCTTTGAAACATCACTTCCCCCAAAGCTGCAGATTTTAACTCTCATGATGTGGCAAAATAACATTTCTTAGATATGGAAAATGGCTATTCAATTCATTTTTAAGTGTTTCGTAAATACTACTTTTGGAATTTTTGTTTTTGTTTGCAATGGCATAAGGTTAGGCAATGAAGAATGATGGAAAAAATTAAAAATTTGTAATCACCGTCTCATTGAGGGAGTGGGCTGTATCTATTCTGCCCTGAATTTTAACATGTTACAGAACTGCCCTGATATTGTTCAAGATTTGCCATTTGCCCCGATGGCAAGAGCGCTTCACCCCCCCCCCCCCTAACTCCCTGTGGAATACGTCGATGCTTAGGTTCACTAAACTGACAGTGGGAAGTCTGCAGAAGTTTGATTTAGATTAATTTTTGTAGCATTTATGGCATTGACAAATTGATAGAAAACTAATTGTAGGGAATTGCTCAAATTATTTGACAGATGATACCATGCCACTTTCACGATGAAGATGAATTCTACATAACAACAAGGAGCATAAAACAAAAAGTTGTATTAGCCAATGCTTCACGATTTTACCACATTCACTTCTAATGGACGGGTTGCTTTGTGGTAGTCTGATACTGGTTCTGTGGTTAGGAGATGTCTGATTTGGATTTTCTTGGACCTCTGCTTTTGTTTTAAAACGAATTCTTTATTTTGCAATTATTGCAAAAATTACTAATAAGTTAATGTTTAAAACTGTCCCTATTGTAGAAGGGTGTCAACAAGCCAATCTGTGTGAGCCAAGTGCAGCACTCACACCTCTAAATTATCATGTTGATATTTATTGGCAATTGCAATACTATTTGGACCTGCTCAAACTGAGCATGTGGAATGTATACGACTGCTGGAGTATAGCGGTCAGTTGGGTCGGCATTATTAATATTTTCAATAATGTCACTATAGACTAGTTATCATGAGGATATTCCACTATAGGTCTCAATATTGTTGCCTTCACCTATTCTTTCCCTTCTCCTTTTTGTGAAACTGGTGGGCTGCATGCATTTAATGGCTTCTTCATATTTCATGCTAAACTCCTCATCTTCTCAATTTCCCTCTGCAAATTTCAGGTGCTCTTCCTTCGTTGCTGTAATGGTCTCTGGTGGTTATCAACTATTCATTAAGTAGATAGCTTCCTCCAATCTGGTCCCAGCTGTAGAATCAACAGCTTCTGTATTAACAGCTGAGGCATCCACAAATCTGAAGGATCAGCAGCAGCATCATTGGCAAGAGTTGAGGTAAAAACATACTAAACAGTAAGAGCATCAAATGCTCATGCTACAATGGATTTGTCACTGACATTTAGAGTATTTGATTCATACAAATCAAGGTTGATACAACGAGCACAGAATTAACAAGCTCTGACTACTTTACATCAATCCAACTTCAACAACAATATTGCATCACCAGCTGAATCCTCAAATTATCCTTGCAGTTTTTATTTTGTCTACTGGAGGTAAATGTGGTGCTCGACCTTCGGTTCGATCCCAAACCAAAGCAAGAATTTCCTCAATGTTTGAGCCGGACGTTTTCCAAGAATAGAGTCATCTCTGACATCACACTTCAACAGCATAGAAGAGAGTTGAGATTCCACGTAAATACGACGATGACTGTAATATTCCCATGGCTGCAATAGCACTACATTACCCGATTAGACAAGGAATTACCACATGTGACCTTTTATAAAGAATTTTATTACATGACCACTATGCTAGAGCGATGCTGATTGGCCTAAATCAGTCACATGACGACATCATAAAAACTCATATTGCATGGTTCGGGTGCAATATGAGATTTTTCCAAAAAAAAAAATTTTTTACAATTTTTTTTTTTCAGATTTTTTCATATTGCATGGTTAGAGTGCAATATGAGTTTTTATTAAAAAAAAAAATTTCCAAAAAAAATTTTTTTTTTCATTTTTTTTTTTTGACCGAAAAAAAAAAAAATTCCGAAAATTTTTTTTTTTCGCAATGGAACATTATATTGGAAGCATAGTGGTCATGTAATAAAACAAATACGGCACTAATTATCGTGCAATATGAAAATTTATTTGCACTCGTAAATTCATATTGAACTCGGGCTGCGCCCTCGTTCAATATGAATTTCCTCGTGCAAATAAATTTTCATATTGCACTCATATCATGCCGTATTTGTATAATATAATAATAATTTTCCTTACAGTGATAGACAAACAAAATGTTCTGTCGTACAACTACAGCTGGCTCAATTGTTGCATTTGAAAAAGCAAAAATTACAGATCAAATAACCGGGACATCTTTGACAACATGCAGCTTCAACAGCAATAGCTTTCACAATCGATATATACAACATCGGCAATATTAACAATGGCAGTATTAGCATTAATAGAACCTCTGCAGTTCAGTGGCGGATCCAGACAGGGTCATCTAGGGGGGCGGGCGGGCTTTTTTCGGCATTCGCGGACCCGCGTTGCAGCATATTTTCTTCAAAATACTATTGTTGACCTTAGTGGTCTAGGGGGGGGGCCGTGCCCCCTAGCTCCCCCCCCCCTGTATCAACCACTGCAGTTAATCGACATTGAGCATCCCGAAACATCAGCATCAACTGTCAACACGAGTAACAATGCTCCGAAGCATGCATTGAAATGTCACTCAACACGGACCTGCAGCTCAATGCATCATAATGGCACAGAGGATTGTCGTTCTCTTTAATCTTTGAGGTCACTGCATTTCTGCGCCCAAACCAGAAAATTGTTTATTTCTGGATCGACGATGGATAAATTATTATCTTGGTATGCACATGTGACAATGTATAATTTACCAAACTACCTATGGTAATGTGAAACATCCCGTCAATTCTGAGATATTAAATGGCAAATGATGCCCATGACATCAATACTTGCCCTGCTAATATATTTTAAATGTTGTCATTCCAGGAAATCCAGGGTATCTATCTTTTGTATCAATTATTTTTGAACAGACTGACAGAGCATTAAATAACATGATAAATTTATATCTTTTAATGTAAAGCTGAACTTTTTTAATCTCATTTTACTGTGTTTATTTGATATTTGTTGATCTTACTTGACTTTGTAGATAGGTCACTTAAATTACAGTTTTTAACTGACAGTGTTACCTATATAGATAATTTGTAAGTTCTAACCTATTTGTCCATAGTGTTTGCATATTGAGCATGGACACGTAGTTGATGGCCGATTTCATTTTACCTATCTTATTCAGTTGGGGTTTTCTGCACAACAATGACAAACAAAAGTGAGATTTATCTTTAACATTGCAGAAAACAGAACAATTACTGGAAGGAAAATGTGTTAAACTGTCTCTCAAAGTGCAGACAGTAACCAGATTCTCCATCATATTTGTTTTCTTTTTCAAAATGCAGACAGTGACACAAGTCACTGGTAAAAATTTGAGTTTCATCTTTCACAGAGCAGAGAGCGCTTACAACAAATTCACAAAAAAATAGACTTTGTTATTTGATGTTCACACACACTGTCACACAGTGGACACAAGGCATCATGTTTCCTGATAGCTGAGTAAGCCTATTATCATGGTTCCTTTTACTCCTGTATAAACACAATGTCAAACTGCACATGACTTAGAGCTTTGGATGTTCTTGGAATAGATGGCAACACTATTGTAAGCACGGTCTTCATTCTGCAAAGTACAAACACAATTTTGGGAGTTCCATTATCTCACCATTGCTGGAGAGAGATTTGAGAAGCTGTGTTTTGACCATGCCAGTGGCAATGTAACTGAGAACCAAATTAATCTCAGTTTTCAGTGGTTTCTCAGGTAATCTGAATCTCCAGTGACCTTCAAGAAATCTTCACCAGCAGACTAACTGAAATCTTGTCTTGAAACATCGCTATCCCCTAATCATGTAATTTGGACTATATCTCACAAAGTGGCATTGTAAAGTGCAGCAATTTAGCATTGTAGAATGTAATTCTTCGATTACAGATATTGTTATTTGCAAGAAACATTTCAAATTTGAGTAAATTGTGAAAGCAATGGCGGGAAGTGAAGCTATGAAGAATGCTCCAAGTGAAATTTACTTAATGCACACACCTTGTTCAAACTCTCTGACCGTTGGTAATGGTATGATATTAAACCGGAAGAGGACAACTTCATGCATTGCATTGTTGGCTTGTATTTACTGTCTGTTAACACTATTTAGTATTTACACAAGCTTTCAGTCTGATATCTGCAGAAGGTAGATTTGGATTAGTATTAGACAAATTGAAAGCAAAACCAATTGCAGGGAATGGCTACAAATTATTTGACAGACAATACCATGCATATCTTGCATAGAATCCATACTCGCAATGAAGATAAATTCTGCATAGCAGCGGGTAAAATCAAACAAAATCTTATCCAAGCAGATACTTGATTTCTTAGACATTTTTTTTTTTGCTGGATATTGACTTATGATTAAGTGGTAAAAGAGATTATGCATTGCTTCTAAAGACCCCATGCTTATGTTGAACTATTTCTTTATGTGTAGCTAATTATTACGAAATATACTTAGAATTGTTGTTTAAATAAACTGCCCTGCTTGTAGGGGCATTACAATGCAAAGCCATCTGTGCCAAGTACAACTTTTCACTACTTTAAATTATCATGATGAGGTTTGAGGGCAATTATAACACTGTTTGGACCTGCTTAAACTGAGCTACTGGACTGTACGACTGCTGGTTAAAGCGATCTTGCGGGTCTGTGTTACAATTTTCATCTGGTACAATAATGTCTCTAATTCTTACCATGGTGATGTTCTCCTCCCTCAATAATGTTGGTTTCAGTTTTTCTTTCCCATCTCCTTTTTGTGAAACTTGCGGGCTGCATGCATTTAATGGCTTCTTCATATTTCATGCTAAACTCCTCATCTTCTCGATTTCCTTCTGCAAATTTCAGGTGCGCTTCCTTCTCTGGTGTAATGGTGTCTCTGGTGGTTATCAACTATTCATTAAGTAGAGAGCTTCTTCCAATCTGGTCCCAGCTGTAGAATCAACAGCTTCTGTATTAACAGCTGAGGTACCCACAGGATCCCAAAGATCATCTGAAGCATCATCGGCAAGAGTTGAGGTATAAACAGACTTAACAATTAGAGCATCAGTTGCTTATGCTACAATGGATTTGTTCTCAACTATAAGAGTATCTCACGTGTACAAATGCAAAGTTGAAATATAAAACAAAGAAATAACAACAGCTTTGACACATTATGACTATTTAGCATCCTTCCTACATCAACAACAATATTGCATCAACAGCTGAATACTCAAAATGACCTTGCAGCTTTTGTGGTTAATGTGGCACTTGATGGTCAATGGGTCAATGCGATTCCCTAATCAAAGCTGGAACATGCAATGAAATATTATCAGGATATACTGCAAGTCAGACATTTCGCCAGCAGTTAAAACTTACAAAAGCTGGCAGTTGCCTACGTTTTCCTCCGTGGCTGTAATGCCACTGCTATGCCACTGCTATGCCAGATTAGATAAGAAAATATCCCCTAAAATTGGACCTTTTTAAGGAGTTACTATTGTTTTTTACTCGCAGTAATAGACAAACAAATGTTCTGACAACAACTGCAGCAGGCTCTTTTGGAAAGGCGACACTAGAGTCAAGGATGGTAAATCCGTCCAGGATGGTAAATCCGTCCACCCCCTATTATATGGATATAAATATATCTGTTAAGAGTTGTGTGAGTTTTATAGGCAAGAGAAAATAGTTTTTCAACTACTTTTGCCGTTTTTTGGTGTTTTTAGCAAATTAAATAATATTTCAGGTCCATTTAAAAACAAAGGATAAAACACAATCAAATCCTGTGACGTCATCACAGCCATTTTTAGCTTTTCAGAAGTTGGACTTATTAGTATTGTATGCCTATTTTTTGTTATCAAACAAATGTATTTAAGATGAAAATCAGTGAATGCGGTGCGAAATTCAATTATTCTTGCAGGATTTGTAAAATTGTGACTCATTGAAAGAAAATACAAAAGAAATAAAAGTGGACGGAATTACCATCAATATATCAAAAGTGGCTTGATTTGGGGTTTGTAAATCCGTCCACCCACATAAAATGAACTTTTATAGTACTTTTATGACTTTAAATATTCATAAATGACTTTTCCCTGATTACAGAATTTAGATAGGAGAAGTTATACCACTTTGCTTGGGTTTAAAGGTTATATAATTGTAATTGAGGGGGTCAATTGAAATTACTCAAAGTGAGCTTGACCTATATTATTTAATTCTTCCATGACAAGTGCAATCAGTGAAACATTATTCAAAAAATTACATAAAAACCTTTGTAAGACTTTAAAAATTGCCAAACTTAGAAAAATAACAAGATATGATAGGTGAGGGCTGCAGTATGGCCTATGGACGGATTTACCATCCTTGCTGGACGGATTTACCAGCAGGGTGGACGGATTTAGGTGCCCTAACCTTCAATGTTTGTTGCCATGGTTTCAGCAAAAATTATTTGAATATTTGACTTTTTTTTACTGTTGACGATAGTATGGAATATGCCCCTTCCAATGAACTAATTTTTATTTTTGTATCTATTACCATTTTCCTGGAAATATAGTTTTAGCCAAAAGTGGACGGATTTACCCTCCTTGACTCTAGCAGATTAAGTAGTTCTTGCATCTAACATTAAAGAAACTTCCCCAGTTTATCAACATTTACGGACCATTCAGAATTTATGACTGGGTGAGAGTTTTGCTGGAACTCCTCGTCAAAAATTGATCCCCCCCTTGAGTTTCATGCGGAGTGTTAGTACCCAACCCTTAACATACAAAGCACTACACACGTATACTATTTTATCCGACCACCAAGGTCAATGCTTGATTCTGATTGGTTGAGAACTGTGGGTATATATCCTGTATCTGTCAGGCTGCTTGGCCTGTACAGATATTTTCTGTATCCTGCAGTGATGACGTCACAGTCACTCATAAATTATCTGACGTTGTTATGCAAACAATGGGCAGTGATTGTTTGTCATGACGTCACAATGGCATGGGCTGCTGGTGACGTCACAACAATCTGCTGCTCCTAACTTACAGAATTTGAAGTTTTCAGACTAAAATTTAGTAAAGACCACGGATAAAATCATTGGAGGATATAAATAAAACCCCATAGTAGTGTAGTTCACAGCTATGAAATTCATTTGTGCCAGATCTCCTTCTGAATTAAACCCCATCATAGGCCTATCTGACAATCATGATGTTTATACCTTTGAACTACATTGTTATGGGGGTTTTATTATACCATGTGGTCGGATAAATTCGTAATTTGTTGTTTGCTTTTGGCAGATACAGGATTTACCTTCCCTCAGATAGCTGTATCCGGGCTCAGCTTCGCTTCGCCCAGATACAGCTATCTTCGGGAAGGTAAATCCTGTATCCGCCAAGCAAACAAAAATAACAGATAACAGATAACAGATCGTTTATTGGTCATGAATATGAATTACATGAAATTTGACTTGGTAAATGACATGAGTAACAATACAAAATTAATTTAGGCATACATATTTAGTAGATTGATTGCGACTGGGATAAAAGTTTTGCTGAATCTGCCAGTTCATATGTTAGGTACTCTGAACCTGCGCCCACTACGTAAAAGCACAAAATGGCAATTTAGAGGAGGTTTACATCCTCTTGTACCTTCTTAGCCATTTGTTTGAGCCTTGATTGAAAGAGTTCTTCATTAGAGTCTATTAGTTGTTGTTCAGTTCGGCCAATTAACCTTGCACAGATTTTCCTGGGTTTATCGAGGATCTGGCATTGTCTCTTTGTTAGTGACCTGAAGAATGCCACATTGGCATACATTAATACAGTTACAATCATACAATTAAAGAATAATGCTATAATCTCCTTGCTGACATTGAGACTTCTCATGACTCGAAGGCAATAGACACGCTTGTTTGCCTTTTTAATCTGAGCCTCGACATGTTTATAGAAATTGAGCTTGTAGTCCAAATACACTCAAAGGTTATAGTCGTGGACCCTTTCTACAGCCATATCATTTATTTCAATGGGCTGAGGTGAAACAGACCTTGATCTGCGGAAATCCCACAGCAGTTCCTTTGTTTTAGTCACATTAAGGCCACGCGTACAGATTGGCATCATTTCGTGGACTTTCGCGCGTAAAAAAGTCCAAATAAAATGAGTTTATGCGTTTTTTTTAACAATTTTACTTTGTTAAGATTTCTTACCCCCCTTTGAAGTGTTGTCAAAAATTAATACCCCCCCCCTTGAAACATGTGTGAAAAGTTAGTACCCCTCGGCCAAAACTTTCTCCCCCCAGTCATAAATTCTGAACGGTCCCTTTACTTGGCATTGCAGCAGCATCAGCATTATAAGCCATCAACATCGCCAGCAGTAACAATGCTCTGTAACATGCATTGAAATGTCACCCATCATGGACCTTTCTGAAATGCATCATAATGGTGCAGACGATTGTCGTTTTCTTTAATCTTTCAGTCACTGCATTTCTGCATCTAAACCGACAATTGCACAACGTATTTCAACATATTCAGCTCTGACTATTTTCTCCACTGGTTGTTTGACATCCTATGTAAGTTGCTTTTAAAACTCTCTAGAAACAATTAGTCTGGATTTGCTATTTGCTCTGACCAGGTTTCAGTCAGCTTGTCGGACCAGCTGTGAGAGACAGTTTGGGAGCAGTGAGAGTTGAGGATAAGCGTGTGAGTTCAGTGACCATTGTAGTTACAGTTTTATAAAGGTTCTGCATACATTTCAAGGCAGAATATACATTTGTAGGCATACATGCATACAAAAAGTTTGGAATACACCTCTGCCCTGTCCTCCAAACTTCCAGTGCCCACTTGGAAAGAATGGCATTTGTGGGAAACTATAAAATTCTGTATTTTAATGAGCTGCAAAGTTCATACCTCACTCCCACTTTTTATTATCCTTCCAAAAAGTATGTAGAATTTGAATAATCTTGCAAAGTTGGTATGTGACCTCACACTGTTGGGACATAGTGATTGGTTGTGGTGAGAAGTGTGATGCAGCGTTGGCGCATGATGTAGTGTGGAGAATAGCCATATATGGTATGTGACATAGTATGAATGTTTTCATCAAGCATAGCAGAGTAAAAGAAGATTACAAACTGTGAAATTCAATAAATAACTGTTACTCATGATACTCATAAACTGTCTTATCTCAATGTTGTTTACAGTTTGCTTCCAGTGGCACAGATAGGGTGTCCCAAGAAGGGGATACACAGTTGCACATTTTTTGTTGGATGGATTCACCCTTGTGTATTATATATTTTTGAAATTATGATCATTATTTTTGTATGCCCTTGGTTCAGGGTTGAGGGGCAAGCCCCTTACCCCTCATGCCCAAAATTATCATGGAAGAGACAGGAAATGCAGAGCACTACATTTTCACCAAATATTATTTCCCCCCCAGGTCATTTCTACATTGTAGATACGCTCCTGCTGGCCATACCTTTCAGTGTTTCATTTCTACACACATGGCTTGAAGTCATATGCCTGTACACTACCTCACAGATTTGATATGACATACTATCCAGAGTGAGCCATGATTGGCTGAACAACCTGTGACCTCACATGGAACGCCTGATTTCAAATGCTAACCTATGGGAACTGCCATATGATGTCACACTTCAATACTACACGAAAAAAATCACTTTCTACATACTTTTTGGAAGGATAATAATTAAACAAGAGGTTGCATCACAATGGAGGGCATTCTGTCTCATATCTGTGGATGCATGTGTGTACAGTGGCGTAGCTAGTGGGGGGGGGGGGCAGGGAGGGCAAGTTGCCCCCCCCCAGACAACTTTTTGGGGAAAAACGGGGAAATGGACAAAAAATGGGGATATTGACAAAAAAATGGGGAAATGGGCCAAAATGGGGAAATTGAGAAAAATTTGTGAAATGTGGGGGAAAATAGATTTGAAAATAGGGGAGAAATAGGGAAAACAGTGAGGGAAAAGATTAGAAAGGGCCAAAGACCTTTTGGGGGAAATCCTATTGAAATTCTTGAATTATAAAAGAGGTTGCATCACAATGGAGCGCATTCTGTCTCATATCTGTGGATGCATGTGTGTATCTTCTTTGATGCAATTGTATAGCATTGTATACCTCCTGTAGTCTAGTTGCAATGCAATTAATGTATATCCAGATATTTCTTTGCCAAGTTTACATAGCACTCAGTATCAAATGTTTTTACTTGCAGATAATGGAAGTATAGCATCTGTACGAACGATACAAGATGATCAGCATGAGGCCGCGGGGGCGGATGTACCGCCAGAGGCTGGGGCAATTGGGCCGAAGCATGACGGTTGCCGAGGGCAACATGAATGTGCCCAAAGAAGCTGTACCTCGAATAACTGCCAAAAAGGGGTAAGACTATAGGATATTTCAGTGATGGTATGCTAATAAAAACCTTTACTTGCCATACAATGGAACTTGGGGCTTGTGCTAAAAAACGGATTTTTAACATTGAAATGTTGCTCAAAATGGTCCTCCTTGGTAGCACTTACAATTTGGTTGGAATATGGTGTGTCACAGCAAAAAAGTTATAAAAGTTATAAAAAATGCTGATGTATATAATGATCAAGAATACTCGTGTTTGATAAGTGAGAAGAGTGCATGTGCCACAGACTTTGTCCATAAAATATGTTCAGCTGGCTAGTGAATGTGGTCTTCATTCATATGTTACAGAATTTAATTTCACTGTCAGTGTGTTTGTTCAGACAATGATCACATTCTTCATTGCATGTGAAAATGATGGCAGTTCGGTCTTTCATTAGAGCAACATGGTTGGTGTTGTTATACCATTGCTCTTTAGATTTGTCATAACTCTTGTTACTTTACAATATATAATAAAGAACCTCAAAATAGAAAATTTGAAATATGGATACTAAATAGATTACAAGACTCAGAAATGTATGTTTTTTAGTTGTCAGCAACTTCAAAGGGAAGATCTGTTACAATTCCAGTTATAGCAGATTGGTAATATGAGTTTCTATCAAAAAAGAGGAAGCAGAGGGTTGAAATTCATCATATCAGATTTCTATCTAACCTGTTTTCTGTCCATACCAGTCTTTGGTTGTCTCATATTTCCTTTAAAGGGATGTTACTGGAGATAAGTATGTGATCCTGATTTATTGTGCTCTTTATTAGGGGTCTTGGGGCTGAACAATGTATCTTAATTAATTGTTCATTATCTGAGATGTTTTTATATAACCCCCAGCTTATCATGAGCCTGTACGTTTAGGCATAGTTCTGTCATCCTAGCATAGCTTCAATACGCATCTGAATTAGTATATAATAAAATATATATTGTGTATTTTACACGTAATTTGAAAAAATGTAAAACAAAATCGATGATGTCATAAGATGAAAAATGAGTTACTTTGTCATATAATTGGTCTCAAGAACATAGGCGTACGGCGCGCGCGATTTTTGGGGGGGCGAGCGACTTTTGCCCGAATTTCAAGATCTAGATTTAATACCATTTCAAATGAAATTGCTTGGAAATTATTAATTTTCAATAGTGATTATTTAATCATCTGCCCAAATTTTTTAGCCTTTTTGCCCGAATCTTAGTGTTTCCCAAACTTTTGGGGGGCGATCGCCCCCCCTGCCCCCCCCTCCGATACGCCTATGCTCAAGAAGATAATATTTGTCAAATTGACCTAAAAAGGACTGCAAAACAACCATTATCATGTCGAAGCAGGAAAGAATCTCAAAAAATTCTCCTTGGGGAGGCTTATCATCATTTTATTGAAGATGAGCTTTCGTCTTTGCCACTTTTCTTTTGCAGACGTTGACAGTGTTTATTTCTATTTTCAGAACTTTCAAGCATTTCGCTCAGAGCATCGGCAGGTGAGTGTCGCTTTTGTTTTTCTGGGTGCATTTGATTGTCAGAGCCTGTGACAGGAGCTGGCTGCTGTGCAATTGCAAATAGCACTTGTCAGTTGGTGGTTGTGCGAATCAATGCTGTGTGCAGTGTAGGAGCAGAACTAAAACACCCCCCCCCCCTTCAAGAGTTATAATACCTGGCAGCATGTTGTCAGCAACAGACACTTCTATTCTCAGCCCTATTGACAAATCCTAGCTGATGCTACTAAGCCACTGCAACCATTTAGCTCCTCCATAGAAATAAACCTGTGGCTCCAGCAGCATGTAGGGCATTAGAATAAATTGCAACAGTTTTAGGCACTAAGTCGTTTTCCATATTATGGAGGGTTTGTAAAATGCATCTGCTGCTGCCATTCACCCGGTTATCATTTGGATGCTGTTAAAGTGATTTTCAGTTTTCCTGAATGCAATAATTATTCAAATGATAAATATAGTTGTGGGAATCAGTAATATAATATGAAATTGGCAATCCATGCAATGCACACAACTCAAAACTTTACACATGTTAGATATGTACTAGCCGTTTACATTTCAATGAGAAAAATGCACTTTTTGACTCATAATAACCGATGATGTGTCATCATCATCCTTTTAACATGGGAACCACAGAGGTTGTTTGATAAGTTATGATTAAGAGAAGGCTTTTTGATTTGTCAAAACTGATGTTAGAATCAGATGCAAAATTATTTCGTTTGTCAGTCACCAACAAGCAGTGTTAGTCTCCTTAAATTAAATTACTATTGATTTACTATTGGTATGTTCATGACACGTCATCAGCATTATGAATAACCAAGTGCGATTTCTCCATGAAACTGTCTGTCTTTCCGCATAACTAATTTTACCGTCTGTTATCAGAAGCGCAGAAACTTTTCATGCTTTAAGACTTTATGGAGTTTGACTTCAAGCAGGAGGCGCCTGAAGTTCTTCTGCTCTGGAAACAACCACTAATACTTGCAAGTGGATTAAAATTTGGGGTTTTTGGGCAAATACCTTGACAGAGTGATCAATTGGTAAACATGGCTGGTGATTCGAGTTATGAAGGCAGTGAAGAATGAATCACAATAGTATAGGATTAATCTGTCAAAGAGTGCATTATCAGAGATGTTTAAGTCCCAAATTTTCTGAAGAGAAAAAAAAACTCCGCCTTTATTACAGTTGCGCAGACCATATATCTACTCTCTATTGGGAGCATATTATACAATTGATTGTTTAGTGTCTCAGACAGTTACCTGGGCAAATATATTCAGACAATTATTTTATGAAACAAGGGTGCACTTTTCTTCTGGCATTATTAAATAAGGCGATGTAAATATGTTGCTGGGGAGGGGGAGGGGGAATGCAGACAGAAAACTAAATATAATAGCACTGACACAGAGAGACGACGAAGGATGAGGAAATACCACCTGACTGTTATGGAACATATAAGACTGATGAAACAAATAATGAGACTTGAAGGAAAGGAAGGACAGGGCTTCGAAGACAGTAAATGAATAATTACACAACATGGATGAAACGGGGAAAGGAATTGTCAAACAAAGAAGCCAATAGAGAAAGGAATTTTACAGAACAAAGGTCTAATTGGATATGGGCCCAACATTGTGTCTATATACTCTATATATGATCTGGTGAAAATGAAACCATTGAAACAAATTCCCTAGCATTTCATGAGATTTTATCAAACTCCCATAATGAGCATATATGGTGTCACTGCACCCAAAATCGTATTATATACTAATGTTTTCTAAATTTCTAGATTTTCAGAGATGACTCTTTTGCTGAAAAACAAACTTCATACCAAAAGCCTTAGATATAATAATTTTACAACATGTTTGGGATACCTGTACACATGACATTATATACACCGAGTGCCAAGTTATTAGGCTGCAATGTTTTTTTTGCCATATCTCCGAAAGAATTTGGAATATTTTTATTTCCTTCACCTACTACAGTTGGTTAGCGTAGAAAATCTTTCTGAGCGAATTTTGTCCGATTCCGTTCGTGGAATTTTAGCTAAATCCAATGGTATTCCAATGGTGCAGAATAAAGTGGATTGCTTCAAAATGAAAAGCTTCAGAATATGGAGTAAACTTTATGAAAATTAATATTAAGAATATATCCAGGCCATAATCATCCTTGATTTCAAATTGTTTGTCTATATTTGATTGCAATGTGCCACTGTACCTAATAACTTGGCACACCCAAAAATGCAAATTAATGCCATAACTTCTGACTGCGTGAATGGAATGGGACAAAATTCTCACAGAATAATCTTCTACTCCAACCCACTCTTGTGGGTGAAGGAAATAGAAATATACAAAATAGTTTTGGAGATATGGCAAAAAACCATTGCTGCCTAATAACTTGGCACTCGGTGTTTTTTCATGCCTGGAGAAGTGAAAACGCAGGCTACTATCAGTCTAAACAGTGGTGACTCATTCCAAATTCTCAGCCTTTAACAACTAACACTCTTTTCGGGAGACACTTGGATGAGCAGCCTTAATTTGTTGTCTGAATGAATTTAACGTCTTATAATATATAGGTTTTACTCACAGTTTTAGATGTAACTCTTGGTCACCGAGGCAAACATAATTTTTGTGGCTGAGAACTGTCAAGAGGTTGGTTATACACATAGCCCTCTTCGCTGGCTGTGGTCCCCACCTATATCATATCCAGCCCATTCACATCAAAATTGATTTAGTCTTTATGCCTGAATTGTAGATTTTTCGAATCTTTTTGGGGGGGGGGGGGGTCCAATACGCCCCCTCCCACCGGTACACCTATATATATATATATATATATACATATTTATTCAAACACAGAGGTTTACATTGGAAAAGTAGATTTTATAATATTAATTAATTTATGCAAATGTCAGTTATAATCTCTTTTATGAGATTGTCATCAAATTCACTGAGAGTCTTTCTTCCGTGCAGAAAGTCCCACAGTTCTCGAACAACTGCCACCTTTGCAACATCACACTCGAGCTCATGCTCATCCCGAAGGTGTAGATTAATGTAACTGGTATTACTACCCATGATGGAGTTATTGTCTGAAGATGCCAATCGTCCCATGTAGCTTATAAAGTCATCGTCTTGTGTGCAGATAGATATATATGCTTGTATGGTGGCACATCCGTTAACATATGTGGCAAGTGTCAAACTCCTGCAGAATGACAAGTGCATTGCCTGGTCATGTTGCCTAAAATAGGCTTGTTATCAAATCATGCTTTAATGGCATTCCTAAAGAATTACCCTAATAATCCCTAATTTTGATAGGATTATGGAAAGTTGCATGAAACTGATTGTAACTTGCAACAGGAAATTTGGCTTTTGAAAATGACACTGCCCTGGGCAAGGGTGCCTCACTGAGTGAAGCTTTTGCAGTTACATTTACCATAACAGCCTTAAAACGTGCACATGCGCACACCATTTGGCTGGGTTGCATGAATGTTGTTAAAAAGTATCTTTGCACTTAAAATATTTGAATATCATCACAAAAATTCCCTGCCATTTCAAAAAAGTATATTATTTTGAAATTATTGAAACAAGTGATGGAAACTGGTTTTTCTGGTTATACCATTTCTTTCCATAGGTTTGATAACCAAAATCGATGAAACACACTTTGGGTCGGATCTAATAATAACCTACTTAATATGATTGATTTCCATTTATAACGGTAAACATCTGTGGCCTAAATACTAGAGGAGCATTTCGAAGGTTGCGACCCGGGGGAGAGAGAAAAATGCAGACACAGAAGATGGGTTCGCCCAGTGGATTTTTGCTGTGAATTGGGGATCAGACTGAATTGGCTGATCACGATATGAAACGAAAACCACAAAATGTATTGACGACATGGATCATACAGAACTTGGCAAACGGTATCCATCCCTAGAAATCCCATCCATTGGACTCTGGACTGTTTGAAAATGTCATGAGCTGAACAATTTAAATGACAAAGACAAAGAGATTGTGAGGACTGCAATGGCCTCTGTGACAGAAGACTTGCCCACCATTGTAGCAATTCTTTATAATGACTGGCAAGTTGTCTTATTGTGCTGCATCCAGCTGTATAGTCCTTCCAAAATGGCAAGGCCATGACATACAAAGCCACACAGAGGAACTTTTGTTATTTAATGTGGGAATAGAGAAGTTGGCACCAGGGCAACTTGATGTCAATCACTGGAGACTAATGGTGCTTGCATTTCTGCAGACATCACGGAAATGGCCATAAGGTTTCATATGATATTTTATGTATGTATACTTACGCATATGTCCAGGCTAAGGGAAAGTTCAGAATTTATGACTTCGGAGGGTTGAGTTTTTGGCCTCATGCATAATACCACAACCCCCCCCCCCCCAGTCTTACATTTTGAATGGATGTATATATAAAATATTGATGTTTAGTCTCTTAAATTGAAATTCACATCTCATCGACTCATACAGACACATTACATACGGAGAATGGTGTAAGGATAACGTATATAATGATGATGCGGATTATATATATTGTGCATTATAAAAGGTTTTTAGATATGATATAGATACTATTAGATAGATATCATTGAAACTCTCACTCCAAGTGGTCATGAAATTCCAACGTCAGATACCTCATCATTTCATCCAAGCAGGATTGATTCCACCAATGACATGCAATTATGCCACTTAGACCTTGAAATAATGTAATTGTGTAGCTGTTTCCATAATGGAAAATGACATTAAATCGGAAATGATCTAATTTTGAAGAAATTACGAGAGGTTAATGCGTTTTGAATGGTAACGAGTTTCCATCGCATGATACCCCTTATCATATGACTGCTTGGTTGTTTTCCAGAAAATTCTGGTCTAATGGAAATTATGTAGCCTGTAATATTTTTCTGTCTGTAACTCAAGAAATATTGAAATATCATTCCTAATCAGAAAACCATATAAAATGTCAGTTGAAGGTCAGCATCACATTGCCACATTTTATAAAATGAAGTAAATATCAAATTAAATAGAGGAGAGACAGATAATAGAATACTCATTTCATAGATTGCAAGATTTTCTCAAGACAATATTCAGAGAAAAATACCATCTTTGATGGCGGGCAACCGGTTCAAGTGTAATACCAACTATTTAATCATCTCAACCCTTTCGTAATGTGTTTGTTTCATATATTGTTTCATATATTGTGAGACCATCCTTGGTGGTATATAACAGGCCATATGTCATACCAACCATTTTATCATCTCTCATCATTGTGTTTCCTGTTGGACATCACCTTCTCTAAATTACCAACTAGCGATTCCAAGGCAGTTATTCACTACTATCTCTATAAGTGATTCATCCAGCTACACCAGGAGCACCAGAACTGCCTCCTTTGCCTATACTATGTTACACAGGATTTTGCCAACAAGACAGTGTGGGCAGTTGACAGCAGCTCATACTGTATGCATGAAAAATGTCACCAAACTTTTATTACAATTTCCTTGAGCACATGTTGCACACGATTTCACACTGGTAAATGATAAACTAATCAAGTTTCTTTAATGATGACGAGGATAAGAACATAATGAGCGAAACATGTTTGACAAATATTACACGGTTTGGCCTGAGGAAAGAGGAAAGGTGTCTGTCATAGCAAGTCAGTCACCATTTTATCTGTGCACTGAACAGCAGTTACCCATTTTATCTTTGAATTACCCATAATAAAAGATGACAACTGGTGGCAAAGTATTTTCTTTGACTTAAAGGAAAGGGTCTGGTATCTGCAGCAAATTGGTGTTAGTGTTATCATATGTTAGCAGGCTACTCTCTAATCACTGTTACAGATGATGAAATAATCAATAACTTAAATAAAGAAGCTTCACATCCAATGTTAAAATTTGTATCATTAAAAAAAAATCTTCTTTTTAATGTGCTGTTGATATAAAGTAGAAAGACCTAGTTATCCTTCCTTATCCATCATTGAGGCTCCTTTAATTTTTTTCAAACAAATAAAGTGCTTTATACACATTGTGCATACGGCAAGTAACTGACATTGACAAAGACAATATCATTATTTTCCACACAATCTTGTGCATTTTGATAAACAAGCAATTATTATGTATCATTTGCTGGCATCGACACATACATCGTGCAATTGAAACAATAGTAGAATTGTGCAAGTTACAAGTGAACAAGAAGTAAGCAGGTCATTGTATGCTTCGATGCTTCATTGTCCATATTAATCAAGACAATCATCGATTCTTTCTTGATTTTGGTATATATTGAATTTAGCGGAATGTGAACATCTTTCTTAAAGGAAAAAATCACACTCAACGGTTTGTAATCTGAGGCTTCAAGCACAAAACTGTTGTTGCTTACGAATGAAGCAAATAAAAAAAATTGGTGAAGTATTTCCTGTTATCCGAAATAAGTGTAATTGAGATATTTAAAAAAAATTTTCATGGACCTTTTTGATACGTACATAGCGTACTTTTCGTTTCATTCTATGTTTCAAATTGAAAAAATTATGTAAGTTACATTGAACAAATGGTTCATTACTTGAAGGAAAAAAGAAACAAAAGGAAATTGTACAAGTACAGTTTTACACTGGAATATCCTTTCCTGAAGCCAAGCGCCTTGTAGAAGAAGATCATCCTCTCCATCCCACGACTTGGGATGCTAAAGAAGACATGGACAAATTGATCAAGTAGCAGATCACCCTCACAGTTTTGCGGTCATCCCCACAGAGAAGGATTCAACTGAAGAGGAACCTCTTCAATGAGTCTTCATGGATGTCTTGCAGAAATCGGTTGCAAGAGATCGACCAAAGAAGAAAGAAACGATGGATTCTCCTGAACCATTTGTATGCCCGTTACCTCAGAAAACAATCCGAATAAGTCAAATATTCTCTTCAAAAACCCTACGGACAAAAATGTCACTCAACCCCGTCAAGAAGAAAGAAGCTTTCGCTTCTGAAACAACGCAGCACCCAAGCCAGCGAGACATGAAAGCCCAACACACTTGATTCTTCGCAAGTAAAATGACAAGCACTCGCAACAAAAAAGCACCCTCCTCCACAGGTCACGAACAAACCGTACCAAGACCATTGACACAAACCAAGTGTGTCTCTAAATAGCCCAATCAGGTGTTGATGAGATGTAAAGCATCAACGCACATACACACACTAGACCTGTTCAAAAAAGACTTTCATTTTTATTTTAATGCAGGATGCAGTGATTCCCATTCTCCAAGCTATAGAATGGCCAAATATGACATTTTTTTCAATTTTGAACTTTGGGAATGCCTGCCTCATGAGCCATGAAGTTTTAATGTTTAATTTCGTCAAAAACGCCAAAAATATCAGAGGGGGGTGTTATATTTATCTTCATATCTTTATCAGACTTGATTGTAGAACAACATGGATGGTGTCATATGAAAGCTTTTTAAATTATCTTTCAATTGAGACCAATAACTTGGCATTTGAGACACTTTCATTTCTCTTCAAAGCAGAAATGTGTAAATTTTAGGGAAAATTTTGATGTCGTTTAGTGTATTTTGCCTCATATGCAATTCCAAATTGATCATAGAGCAGCATGAGTGGTATCATTTGAATGCCTGTAAAGTAGTCTATAAATGGACATCATTTTTAAAATTATTTAGATAGTTCTGATTGTCCCTGAAGCAAAAATTCCTCCATTTCAAGGAGCGACCTGCCCGATCTTATTCATTGCCGCTCTGCATTGACCAGAAAATGTACAAAATCTTTTGTCTTATTAAATAATTTCACTGATATTGTTTCCAAGTGATTGGAACATTTTAAAAATACTTTTACCATATCCTTATAATGACTTTTTATTGAGGAAATACATTGTTGGATTTGAACTGAATCGAAACAAACATCATCGATCACTTTAGTATTGTTATTTTTCAACAGCCAGTGTTACCTAGGCAC
The DNA here is from genome assembly GCA_026936325.1 of Platynereis dumerilii. Taxonomy (NCBI): domain Eukaryota; kingdom Metazoa; phylum Annelida; class Polychaeta; order Phyllodocida; family Nereididae; genus Platynereis; species Platynereis dumerilii. The sequence continues at coordinate 9,030,349 of JAPTHN010000007.1, forward strand.
ATTCTTGGAGCAAATGTGCTACATATTTTAGAAAATGCAGTTAAACTTGACTTAACATTTTGAACAACAGCATGCCACAGTTGTCAATTCTAATAATAATGCTGTAAGTAACTAAGTGTCATTCTTGCGCCACTAAAATTTAATGAATAAAGATTTTAATCGTGTCTGAGTTTGACATTTCAAAGATTAACACAATATTGGATTTCATTGCATTGTGGTGATACTCATTGTCTGAGCTCAGGCACCTTGAAGTTTAGGATGGATACCTCAGCCAGCAGAAACTTGGAGGGATCAAGAGCAACATGTGGGGCAGAGTGGCTGGACCTCTGTTATATAGACACACAGTTTTGCTTAAGCAATAAATCACTGATACCAAACATAGTCATAAAATAATAAGAATTCACCAGAAAGCAATATACCCAGAACAGTTTTGTGGGTGACTCATTTTTTAACTATGCAAAGGGCATAAAATGGTATGTAGGTGGACAGTTTTACAAACCCACATTCAAAAGTTGTGTTAAATGTTCTCTCAGCTACCTTTAACAAGTCATTATACACACAATCTGTGGAACTGTGTTACATTGCAAATTTTCAATTACTGTTTCAATTTATATTTGTGATATTAGGCCCTCATTTATATCATAGTATTAGTGTATGATAGTTATAAGCCAAGAGAGATTTACATTTTACTGTGTAGACCTGCTATTGTCAATATTGTGTTAATTTATTATTATAAACTTTATTCCAGACACCTCGGTCCATATACAATCTACATACATGTAACGATAATATAGCACCATGTAACAGTTACATAGCACCACACAAAAACAAAAAGGTTCATGCAAACAAATTATATAGCACCTGAGTATAGTAACTTGAGCCAGTGACTCCTAATTCTAGACGCATAAACAATGCTTGTATTAAGTAAATCTTGAATAATATCATTTGAGGATTTCTCAAGGCGTCCCATAAATTTATAGACATAGTTTCTAACTAAAGCAGCACAACTTCTAATATTAGTGACAGTGCAGACAAGGCTGCTACTTTCATATTTAGACAGGCCTATAAGTAATTTCAAAACATTGTGGTAAGCAGTGTTCAATTTCCTCCAGCTGTATTTACAAAAATTCCACCATAGATGCGGGGTATACATTGGAGAGCAATATGTCTGAAACAGTCGCAATTTAACCTCAATACTACACATATGAAATTTCCTAAGTAACACATTTCCTTGAACATACAGTTGACGGTACTGTCGACTCATAATCTTTGAATTGTTAGCCATAAACATGATGAAAGTCATTATTCATTTAGTAGCACAAGAAGGACACTCAGTTACTTATAGCATAAGTATTAGAATTTGCAACTGTGGAATGCTGTTGCTCAAAATGTTAAATAAAGTTTTATGGCATTTTTTCAAATATATAGCATACACGTAATACTAAAGTTATCGATTATGCTTGTTTCGATTCAGTTCAAATCCAACAATGTATTTTCTCAATAGAAAGTCATTATAAGGATATGGTAAAAGTATTTTTAAAATGTTCCAATCACTTGGAAACAATATCAGTGAAATTATTTAATAAGACAAAAGATTTTGTACATTTTCTGGTCAATGCAGTGCTGCAATGAATAAGATCGGGCAGGAAGCTCCTTGAAATGGAGGAATTTTTGCTTCAGAGACAATCAGAACTATCTAAATAATTTTAAAAATGATGTCCATTTATAGACTACTTTACAGGCATTCAAATGATACCACTCATGCTGCTCTATGATCAATTTGGAATTGCATATGAGGCAAAATACACTAAACGACATCAAAATTTTCCCTAAAATTTACACATTTCTGCTTTGAAGAGAAATGAAAGTGTCTCAAATGCCAAGTTATTGGTCTCAATTGAAAGATAATTTAAAAAGCTTTCATATGACACCATCCATGTTGTTCTACAATCAAGTCTGATAAAGATATGAAGATAAATATAACACCCCCCTCTGATATTTTTGGCGTTTTTGACGAAATTAAACATTAAAACTTCATGGCTCATGAGGCAGGCATTCCCAAAGTTCAAAATTGAAAAAAATGTCATATTTGGCCATTCTATAGCTTGGAGAATGGGAATCACTGCATCCTGCATTAAAATAAAAATGAAAGTCTTTTTTGAACAGGTCTACAGACACACACTTCAAATTGACATGTTAGTTATGAGTTAGGGTTGAAGAGGGTGACAATTTTGGATCCACAGACCAAATTAGACCTCCTTGTAGATTATGGTCAACTCAATTTTCTTCTTTTTTTTTTCAATTTGCAAACTGTCTTTGCCAAGTCATTGACAGTTTTCTTTTGGTCTCCGTATCTCCTAATTTGATGAAGTACCTTGAGTCACTTAATCAGTTTGTTTATTGTCCTCTATGCCGTAAGATATGATAAGCACTGAATCCAATGATTTACCATATCCGACACAAAAAAAAACCTTTTTAAGCCAGTGACATCACACAACCAAGTTAAAAGTTGATTTTGAAACTATTTTGACGTCAGTCTGCAAACAGCTCTTATAAGAGTGATCTCTTTTGTGACAAAACTTCAAGACATGGCATATAGTATTTCTGAAACAATGTTAACTCTTCTGTTTCTCATATCGTAGCCTTTCAGTTGGTTGAGTCGTTAGCAGAGTCGAGCAATTATGTATAAATACTAACAAGTGACCTGGTATAATCTCTTCCATTATTTACAGAGTAGAACAATAAATCAGGACTGCAAAAAGCTATATCCGCCTCTTGATAAATCTCCACCTTCCATTTAGATGTTGTCTTTTTCTGCCAGCAAGGCAAATCTGCTCATTCTGAATGTTTTGAGGTCAATTGTTCCACCAGAATTCATTGTTCCCCATTCTGTGTTATAAAATTGATATGGAAATACTTCTGCACTTCTTAACATTGGGACCTATTACTTTGACATTTTGAAATATCTTAAGACTTTATTCTCAAAGAATGCAGAGCACAGATTTATCAAATATTTATGAAAATGACGTATTTTCCACAATTAAGTTAGTTGAATTAATTTTATAACTTAAAAATTACTCTTAAGGTTGAGCCATGCCAAGCGTCCTTTGTAAACAAAATTTATCATATATTGGGCTTGTTATGGCAATTACAAAAAATCTATCAGTTTGGATAAGTCAAGTATAACTCTATTATTTCTTTTAAAACATTTTTCTTTAACAACTATAGAAGACAAAGAGATTGTTATGTTATCACATTGTGAGGACTATGCATTGACCTCTGTTATAACGGAGACTTGCCCACCATTGTAGCAATTCTTTATAATGACTGGCAAGTTGTCCGATTGTGCTGTATCCTGCTGCATAGTCCTTCCAAAATGGCAAGGCCATGACATACAATGCCACACAGAGCAGCTTTTGTTATTTAATGTTGGAATAGAGAAGTTGGCACCAGGGCAACTTGATATCAATCACTGGAGACCAATGGTGCTTGTGTTTCTGCAGACATCACGCAAATGGCCATAAGGTTTTATATTATATTCGTGTATAGTATACTTGCTCAAAATGTCCAAGCAAATACAGAATAATGGTCAAAAGTATAAGTAACATGGTCACTGAGGAGGTTGCATGATGTAGACTGGAAACAACAATGAAGCATTACAATGGTAAAGTTAGTGGATGTAAACATAGAAAAATATTGATATTCAGTCATCTTAACAATTTTGAAAAATTCACTTTTCATCAGCTTATACATACCCATAGATATATGAAAAATGGTGTCAGGCGCATTTGTACTGTTGACGTCAATTAAAATTATGGAAAGAAAGTTTTTTGGATATGATACAGACAGATAATTTTGTTACTCTCAGATGCCCTGTGTTCATGGAATTCCGATATCATCAGCCTCATCATTTGATCCAAGCAAGAGTTAATCCACCAATAACAATAACATGCAATTATGCAACTCCGACCTTAAAATAATGTAATTGTGTGGCTGTTTCCATAATGGAACATGACATTAATTTGGAAAAGATCTAATTTTGAAGAAATTACAAGAGCTCAATGCATTTTGAATGGTACAGAGTTTCCTTGAAATGATATTTTACCCATTGTTTTTTGAATGGTAAAGAGTTTCTTTGAAATGATACCCCTCATCATGTAGCCTGGTATATTTTTGTGTCTTTAACTCAACAAATATAGAAATATTTTTCTTAATAAGAAAATGATAGAAAAAGGTCATTTGAAGGTCAGCATAGCATTACCACATCATATAAAATGAAGTAAATGCCAAATGAAATTACATTTGATTTGATTTGATTTGATTTGATTTATTGACCATAGAAACTGGCTTACAAAAATGAGAGACAATGAACAGTTGATTACATGTATGAAATTATGGTTGGCTGACGCCATGAGCGTATATGCCATTACCAAATAATTATCCATAAATTACACAATATCTATTTCTAATATTAAACAATTAAGTCATTCGTCAGATATAAAGAGTAAATAGGGGAACATATATATACATTATGACAATTATTATATAGGTAGTTGTAAACATTTCATAAATGCTAAAATGAAACATGACATGAAACTTCCATCAACAACATACATGTATATACCCATGCAGAAATAATAATGGTTTGTTACATTTCGAATAGGTAAATAGCTAAACGTACAATATGAATGCAACATAATTGCAAAAATTTCAAAATGTGGTATGCCTAAATTGCCAAATGTATTAAAAACATATATGTAATTACAATATATGTTGAGTGTTATTACTTTTTCATTTAGCAAAGTTTGATTTAATTTAATAATCCCCGATATGGGTAATTTTATTGCTGGATAAAGGAGAACAATTAACTATTTGTTTCGGCGAATAGCATGAGAATTACTTAGAAATTAATGATAATGAAGATGCAAGTAATGATGAGTGCCTAATGGTTGATATAACATGTACATTAGCTGAAAACCTTAAGAGTTGAGAGTTGCATAACAGATTCTACTATCTGGTGATGCAACTGCAAATACGGAAATGTATTTCTTTCTATTTTTCCAGAGAGACAATTTCAGACGGATGTAACTCAAGTGTAAAAAAGATAATCACATATCTCTCAAGAGTTTCAGAAATCTTTTTATAATGATTTTTCCAACACAACTTAAATGTACCAACATGAGATTCACATGTCATTCAGACACTTTCCAAAACTTCAAATTCACGTATCAACCATTGGGGGTATAAATGAATTGGTTATTCAGAGCTTTCATTTATTATGAGGCTTTTTAACTGTTTTTTGAATGTTTGTTGACTACATTGCCTATTCAAAGATCTGCTTCTAGCATTCCATTCCTTGACTCCCCAGATTCTAGCTGTTTTTTGGTAGAGAGTTGTCTTACATTTAGGTAAATGCAGTAAGTCAATCTGACGTGTATCCCTGGAAGCAATATCACTGTTTCTTATGTAAAAGCTCGAGAAAATTTCAGGGAGAAGACCTCTAAGAAATTTAAAAACAAACATGAGAATGCTATGCCTAAAAATATCAGAAAGTTTGAGAAAATTAAGCTCCTCGAAAAGTGGGTCCGTATGTGCTCTGAAAGGAGCAGATTTGATAATTCTAACTGCCTTTTTCTGCAGACTAAAAAGGGAACTCATATATGTATGTGCTGCATTGCCCCAAACTTCAATACAATAGCTTAAGTGTGGATATATCATACTGTAGTACAAGGTTTCTAAGCTAGAACAGCTCAAACTCCGCCTTGCCTTAGTTATTACGCCCAACCCTCTTGCCACCTTGCCTTTGACATTTGATATGTGTTTCTCCCAATTGAGCTTAGAGTCAATTGTAATTCCTAGAAATTTAGAAGGATGTAGGCCTACTTTTTCAATTCTGACGTTATTCAAAAGAACTCCATAATCACTTTCAATATTAGCTGTTTGACCTCTAGCTTTGAAGATCATATAGTGAGTTTTTTTCACATTCAAGGACAATTTATTAGCATTCAGCCAATCAACTACTTTCTTTAGTTCAGTATTCACAATGTTCACAATTTCTGCTAGGGATTTTCCACTTACAAATACATTTGTATCATCTGCAAACAATATAGGCATTAATGTTTCTGATATGTTGATCAGGTCATTAATGTAAATCAGAAAAAGCAAGGGACCCCATATTGACCCCTGGGGAACACCACAATTGATTTCAGACCTCGCTGAGTCTACATTAGAAAATGACACAAACTGTTTTCGATTTCTCAGATAGTCATGTAGCCAATTATAAGCATTGCCTCTTATGCCATATCTCTTTAATTTACTGAGTAAAATACCATGGTTGACAGTGTCAAAGGCCTTTTGAAAGTCCAAGAATACACCATTGTATTCAAGATCAAATTTCTTTAATATTTGACACATAGAGGAGACACAGACAATGGAATTCTTTTATTTTCATAGATTGTAAGTTTTCCTCAAGACAAATTCAGAGAAAAATACCATCCTAGGTCGTAGGCAACAGATCCATATGTAATACAAACCATTTTATCATCTCAACCATTTCATCAATTTATTTGCTGTTGATGTTACCTTTCTAATGATTACCAACTAGATGTCTCAAGGCAGTTATTCACCATCTCTCTGAACGATTTATCAAAGACCATCAAGAACACCAAAGCTGCACCCTGTACCTGTGTTACATAGAATTTTACCCGCAACAAGACAGTGTGGAGCATTTGACAGGAGCTCATATTGTATGCATGAAAAATGTCACCAAACTTATTACAATTTCATAGGGGGCTTGTTGCACAACTGTTTTCTGTGGGTAATGATGTGTAATGAATATTACAATGTCCATGCTGAAGAGTTGTGTCCATTTTAACTAGTCATCGATAATTATTTGTCTCACATCTGTGATTTTTATCTGCAAGCTGAGGCTGACTGAGCAGATGTACTCCTTTGTATCTGCGAATTGTGATTAGGTCAGAGGAGACAACTAATGGGAAAGTTTCTTTTTGGAATTAAAAGCAATGAGCCTGGTATTTCTACACAAATAGATTACATTTCATTGTGTCATGGCAATTAGAGCCAAACTGAAATTGTGTATTTCAATACTCCACAGAAATGAGCTCTGTTTCAACTGAACAAGACATATGTGATAAGCTACACATTGCAGGTCATTATATACTCCAATGTTTCATTGTCCATATTGATCAACGAAATCATCAAATCTTTCTTGATTTTGACATCCCTAGAATTTGGTGAAAGGTAAACATCTTTGTTACAAGGCAAAATCACACTCAGCGGTTTGTAATCTGAAGCTCCAAGCACAAAACTCATGATGCTTACGAATGAAATTTTTAAAATTTGGTGAAGTATTTTCTGTTGTCCGATACAAATATAAAAGAGATATTTTTTGAAAGTTTGCATGAACATGACCAATTCTTTATGTAGAACGTATCAAATTTTACATTGCATAATGCTGCATTTAAGAAAATTGCATAAGATATATTCAATAAATGATTAATCACTTGAATACATTTAGGATATTCTTGAAACTGGCGTACCATTCACATATTTCAGGAGGGGGAAAACTGGGCCATACTCCCCAGTCCCCCAGGACCATAATCAACATGCATAGGCGTACGGCGCGCGCGATTTTTGGGGGGGCGAGCGACATTTGCCCGAATTTCACGATCTAAATTTATAAACATTTCAAATTAAATTGCCAGGAAATCATTAATTTTAGGTAGTTTTTATTTAATCATCTGCCCGAATTTTTTAGCCTTTTTGCCCGAATCTTACTGTTTCCCAAACTTTTGGGGGGGCGATCGCCCCCCCTGCCCCCCCCTCCGATACGCCTATGTGACAACATGGAGAAGATAGCAAATCCTGCAAGCAAGCGCGTATTTGCCAAATGTCATGCCCCACCCTCAGGCCATTTCTAGATACTCCGGGCCCTTGATTCTAACCAATATAAGAGAAGACGAGAAACATATAATCAAAGAATTGAGTTCGAAAAGCATGCTGTAAGCCTTACAGTGTAAGGGTTCTGATATTTGAGGCTGATGGCTCAGAAACGATGTCAACCCAGCTTTACCTCACTCCTCAGATGAAAATGTTAAGAATTTTTATAATCATCGATCAAAGCAATAATAATGATCTGTTCTCTTTTAAAACTTCAATTCATATTATACCTCATATAATATTTCTGAAACAATGTACTGCAGACTATATTTCTTATATCCTTGCCATTGATTAGGATTTGAGATGTAAGCAAAAACAAGAAATAATCTAAAAACAAAAATATAGTCTCTCAGAGCAAAATCATTTACAAACTGCAGCGAAGTGACTGTGTATAATCTCTTCCATTATTTACAGAGGAGAACAATAAATCAGGACTGAGAAAAGCTGTATCCGCCTCTTGATAAATCCCCTCTTTCCTTTTACATCTTGTCTTTTCTGCCAACAAAGCAACTCTGCTCAAATGCTCTGAATACTCCGAGGTCACCGCATGATAGAGCGTGCATTTGCAATTCAAATACAACTGATTCAAATTGACAAAAAGACTTTTGTTCAAGGGATTATCCGAGGGGTAAGAATGGGAGGATGCATCCCTCCCTCAGCAGTAGTGACACTTAAAATATTTTTACATATTAATTTTATCCTCACCGAGTTGTGTAATGTTGAATGTTATGCGCGCCATGCTGGGATACCCTGATAAACCCCCCCCCCCATAATTTTCTGGATGCGCCCCTGCTCTTGTTTGCAGATCTGCAACAAGATACCCAATATGCATGGTGCAACAACGTGGCAGCACTGTACAAGCTGTACATGACTTCCTGTTCAATCAAAAAATTGGCTTGGAGAAAGCATATGTTTCAGAAAAAGTCAATCAATATAAAATCAAATTGCTGTCAGCTATCGAAAACCACTTAGAACTGTATATATATGTAGTCACTTTTGATAAAACCTATGCAAAGTGTAACCTTGAGACAACTATGATATTTGACTTAGAGGAATCTCCCTACATAATGAAAGTTTTTTTGTTTCTTTTCCTTTTGTATAAATGTGTGATTTGCTCCTATAAATGAATGTGTATATAAGTATTTTCATTATGTAAATAAATGTCTATTGTCTGTCTGTCTGTCTGACTAACGGCCTTCAAAGTTTCAATTTGAAAGGGCAAAAAATTCTGTGTTGACATGGCCATAGGAGAATTTCTCTTACCTTCTTTTGAAAATTGATATCCTACGATTTGTTCTGTTAGCCATTCCAAATAAAAGATCCCATGCAATATAGATAGCGTCCATAAACAATTCCATGTGCATAAATAGATGCTCTAAAGTTCCAACCACAAATTCTTGGGCAAAAACTCCCTGGCGCTGTAATATATTCTTATAATCTGACAGTGTTTTAAGGGACCCTGTTACAAAATAGCAAGCTGGATTATCTTGTTTAGCATTGTTTCATGTTTGGCATTGACGGTTTGTTGCAACAACCTGTTTCGAACCTCAGTTCAGTGGAGTGCGCCAATGTAACTGTGAATTTCCTATGTGTGGTTGTGTGACCATGAATATGGTAGTGGTTCTGGTGACTTTATCATCATTAAAATGACTGCATCGTCATATCCTCTCGAGGTTATGCAAATGGAAGATGGCAGTCATTGTTCCACCAGAATGCATTGCTCCATATTCAATGTAATAAACTGGAATTAGAAATGCTTTTGCACTTCATAACATTTATTACTTTGACATCGCTGTACATAAAAGATTTCAAGACTTTATTCTCAAAAGAACGCAGAGCACAGATTTATCAAAAATTCATGAGACCTTTTCAATTTCGTCTTTATATGGTTTCTTTATGCAAATCAGGTTGGTGTGGCAACAACAAATTCATGACAAGCCATGTTCGTGTTTTTCGCAAGACACTGTTGACATTAAAATATGGATATAAAATAATTGTAGGTGCTGTATTCTGCTAAATTGTATACTTGTTAGTTACAAAGGTAGTATTTCATACTATTATAGTCATCCTCATGACTCAGGGCTTCCTAACCAAGCCCTGATTGCCAGCCCTGCTTTGACCGGGGGTGTTGGCTGGCAGCCAGCGGCGACGGAAATGGGGCACAGGAGTTTAGGATGCTGATGGGGTACAGATGGGGTTACTGAGGGGTGTTGATTGGTGCAGCTCAACCACACCTTCCATTCATGCATATTCATGACACCCCAGACTTTTGGTACTCTTGTGAGCAAAGTTTGAATGAAGTCAAGCTCTGTGGTAGGAGAATGATTATAGGGCTGTATGCTGTTCTGTTATGAAAGAAGGAATTATCCTCTTGGAAGTATAAACTCCTCTTATCTTTCAAAATTAAAATCTTCATAGTACATATATTATAAGATGAAGACATAAGACCCTAATATTGTATATTTTGATTTGCTTTACAAAACATATCACATTCAGGCTCTAAAAGTACACTAAACAAGTGGCTAGAACACACATTTTAGATTATATCTTCCATAGAACTATGCACATAGTTAGTCTCCAGGCTGATGGATATATATGATGGATTGTGCTCATCACTGCAATCCCCCAGGATATAGTGCACACCTGTTCTGTACTAACTTGGAGTCTTTCATCTTAATATGGAACTGGAGGACATGAAGCCTGCAGTGTATACTTCCTTTATAAACTAGAGACAACTACTATTATATATGTCAGGCATGATACGAAGACTTTCATGGGGTCTGTAAACCTCCATATACAATGCTATGTCTTCCTCATCGCTGAGTCTGCCAAGGTATACAAAGGTCATAATGACAAAGCCCTTTCCTCATCTTGCAGAAGAAAGTCTGGATTTGCCAAAAAGGCAAGGTGCCATATCCAATGTATATATGCAGGTAGAATCAGCCTGTATGTGTCAACAACTGACAGTACATATATATGCGAATACTGATGTCGCAAACATAAATGCCATAGCCAGTAGCCGAATCCGTTTGTAGCAAAAAACTATTTCAGTTATGTTACAGATGGCTGGACAAATCAATTGCTTCCATCAAATGTGAATAACTTCAGGAGGTTACAAAAAGCACTGGATGCTGACAGACGCTGACTTATAGCTGTTTGCAGATTGGTGGTCCAAACAGTTTAAAAACTAACTTGGTCGTGTGATGTCACTGGCTTAACAATGCCTTATTTGTGTCAGTTATGGTAAATCAGTTGATTCAGTGCTTATCATATCTAGCAGCACAAGCAACTATAAACAAATGAAGTGAATGACTCAAGGTACTTCATAAAATAAGAAGATTGGGAGACCAACAGAAAACTCTCAGTGATGTGTCAAAGCCAGTTAGCAAATTGAAACAAGAAAATTAATTTTTCCAGTACACCACCAATCTTCAAAGAGCTAATATTTTCAGACTTAAAATTTTAGAATTTTTGTCTGTTAAGTGTGTTGTGTCTAATTTGTCAAAAATGTATTTTGGTTTTAGATAAATTTGTTGAGGTTTCTGATAAATATATTTTATTTCTTACAGGTTCCAGGCATTAAGGAACAAACATGTGAGGGCGAATGACGCAAGACTTGGGAGACTCAACCGGACTGGAAGAGGGGAGAACCCTATGTCATGGGATGGAGTGGAGATCTTAGGAATTCCTGTAGTATATTTCCAGATTGTTTTGATCCTCATAATTGGAGTCGTAGCTCTGATTGTTATTTTCACTGATGCTCAAGCCAGCCGTCGATCAATGCAGTCTGGCCACGACCCTTCGCAGTATCGATATCCACGCCACGTCCAAGATGCCATAGCACTAATAAGCAGCGGTGTCACTTGTAACATTGACGTCTTTGAAATATCCGATTTCCGAAGGGATGTGTTCAACACGCAATACTTCAACAGTCGTCCAGTGAAAGTTGATCTCAACGTTTCACACCAGGAGGTGCTGGGGTCAGACAAGGTCAAGGTCACTGCACTTTGGGAGGACTACGGAACGTGGGCGGTCAAGGCTCCTGTTCCCTCCTCCATTGGTGCAACTCATCACATGACACTCGCAAATCCCACCGTTACCATGGAGATGTACCTCAGAGACCACTTTCACAACGATGACCCAAGGCAGCTCAGGTATATTTCTATAATTCACTCTTTGTGGTAACTTATATCGGAACACGATGCAGTATGCGTGGGTAGTTTTCTGTTGCAATTCAATCCAAATGCGCCTTTTTTTTCTGAAATATTCTGTCGGGCCAGAAAATGCATTCGTTTTGGTATCTGGCTTTAGATTTCAGCACTACTTCCGCTTTGAAAAAAAACTGGATGTATGGCTCAAATTAATCTTGTATTTTCACCTTTTTATGGGATTTTTTTTACCAGGTCAAATCAAAATACTTTCATTTAGGCAGTGTAACTTGATCCGTGCAATTACAGGGCAATGTTTTCCAACAGTGCCCTGAAAAATAAGTTGACAAAACAATATATATAAATCTAATATTAGCACATTTAAGAAATGCTGAACTGAGTGTAGGCTCTTTGTCGGTTTGTGATTTACTGAAAAAATTTAATCTTCTTAGCCTTCTTAGCAATTCTGTTTTAATCAACTCCCCAGGTGTGTTGAAGACAAGAATTTCCTAAAATCCAGCAAAACAATTGCCCTGAAGGAATTGCAGACACTTTCATTTGAACATCGGGTAAGACACAGATTTCTTTTATTTCAATGCGGCATTTTCATCAAAATATTAAAACTTACTAAAGGCTAACTTCTGATAATATATTGCATGGGCGGATCCAGAAAAAGTCAGACCATGGATTTGGCAAATGAATATCACATTCTTAAAATATTGATGTGTGTCCAAGGAAGTTGAGCCCAAGTCAATTATAATAAGTGTGGCAGCATAAGATAATGTTATGAGCTGCTGTCTATTACTCAACTTTGTCTTGTTGTGGGTGAACATTTATGTAACTCAAGCTGAGGATGAAGCTTGGTGCTCTTGTTGTACCTCAATAAATCATTCAGAGAGATAGTGAGTAACTGCTTTAAGATCATGGTTGGCATTTTATTCACCTGATTCAATAAACTGTCAATGGATTCTGCACTCATATGTGATTAAAAACAATATTCAGAATCATTTGATTAGTCCATAAAGATGACAGAACTACAGCAGTCATAACTTAAGTAATAGATTTAAGAAAACAGGTTGGTGTATCTGAGGTTATCATTTTGATTGATGCATTTTCTTATCTTTTAATTCAATACAGACAGACATAGATAGTCAGCTGTATGTGTGTGGAGCAGGGGGAGATAGACCGTTTTACTGTTCACCTGGAGGCTGGCTTTATGTTGCCCATGGGACCCTTCGCCTGTTTCTATACCCCCTAAAGAACCCTCCACCAGCAGGTAAGTATTCGTTAAGTATAAGCTTACAAGTACACGCGATGTGCAAAACTGACCCCTTAAATATTTTAACAGTTGTTGTTTTCATTAAATCTGCTGAGCTAATTTGGTTTGCTATTCATTTTATCTCTCTAATCATTTGGCTAAGCTATAGATTGTTGTTGAATTTGCCTCCTTAAAATAACATATTGTAGGCTTCTTTAAATTGCATGGTTTTTGTTTAGGCCTATACCCAAAATAAGTTTAAAAGGTTGATTGTGATAAATTTCAAGGGCTGCTCCTTTAACCTTTATACCTAGGATTATACAAGCTTATATATAGAGACTTTGTCAGGAAACATGGTGCTTTTGCTAAACACGTGCTTAAATCATGGCTGTCTGCACAGAAGGTGTCAATAACTTGTTCTTTAAAGTAGTTTAATGTTGAATAGCGGCATGCCTAGAAACGCTTAGAAGGCATCTTTGTGCTCAGATGGAAATATAAGGAAGGTAGGTGCAAGATGCAAAGTGATATTGTGCTTTCTTATGATGCCTTTTTATAGCTTGGTGCTCGAAAGGAATATGTGACACCTGGCTGTTCGCAGGGATTTCTCCCGCCTGGTATTGATGGCATTGCGGTGTGACACAAGGAGGAGCAATGTGCTTGTGTTTGGTCCTGCTCAATGCTACTAGTGTTTATGCTAAGCTAGATACACTTGTGATCACAAAAATATCATTATGTTCTATGTGTCCTCCAATGTCAGAAACAGATACATGCATAATTTCATGTGTTAAAATACTTTTTTTCACAGCCAGTCCAACGACAAATAATAACATTTCAACCTTGTGGATTTACCAATATCATAAACCTCTTTAAGTATGATTTAGCTACTTCACATTTTGTGGATCAATTTAGCTGTTACACATAGTCACCCAAAACTGTGGCTTCATGTATTTTACCAAATTACCTCCATATATAATAATGCATTATTATATCAAAACAGTCTGGTAGGTATAATATCTTTGTTACTCTTTATATTTTGAAAGGTATAGGATCTGGTTACAATATGTCGATGTGGACGCGACTAGTTTATCCGCAACTGGACGAGAAGACCAGACCTGTGGAGTGCAAAGTCTCCAATGGCAGCCTTGTGCATATTGTAAGGGAAATACATTATTCAATGCATCTTCAATTTTATATTTTGTCAAAATTTAAAGTGGGTCATCTCCTACAATGTTGTGTGTATAATTGTATATATACACAATTTTCTTGCAGCCAGCTGGCATGTACGTCGGGTGGGTGAATTTAGCCGATGTTGTGGCAGTCCTCTTGGAGAGAACGTCTTTCAGTGACAATAATGTCCAGCTTTATGTTCAAGGTAATTTTTTTATTTGTCTTTCAAAGATCACAGGCCAAGGCCCAGATCAGTTTTGTCTTCTAACAAGGTTATCAATATTATTGTATGCCAAGATGTCCTCAGATACTCGCTTGCTGGCACGTGTTGATTTACCAACAATGGTAAAGAGCATTAGGGGCCGACCAGACGATAGTTGGGGGGGCTATGGACTTTACCCCGGGGACAAACTTTTTTTTTTGTTCTCGACGTGTCGACGAACAATTTTTTCGCATGCGTACTCGCGACAAACTTTTTTATCGGAATCTTAACATTACGGTACCCTAGCTGCAGGTGGAAACAAACTTTTTTTTAATTTCCATGTGCTGAACAAACTTTTTTTTCAATGTCAAGTGGGAAACAATCTTTTTTTTTTCACCAGATATCCATAGCCCCCCGCCCCAAAGATCATCTGGTCGGCCTCTTAGAGCTCTTTGTAGATTGGCGGTTCATTGGAAAGATGTATTTTCTTTTTTTTGGTTTGCAAACTGGCTTTGCCACGTAATTAACACCTAACTTGTTGGTATCTCCTAATTTTCTTATTAGGTACATACATTAAATTTGTCAATAAGTTTGTTTATTCAGACCTATTCTGCCAGATATATATGTTTAATAAACTGACACAAACAAAATCATTAAAACATTCTTAAGCCAATGACATCACGCGAGCAAGTCGAATGTTCATTTTGAAACTGTTTGGACCGCTAATCTGCAGCAAAGATCAGTAGTTCAGTCATAACTGTCCAATGGATGTCGTACAGTGTATCAGATATGATTGGTAACTGCATCGATTTTAAGCCCCAATATCGCAAAGCAATAGAAATGTGTATATATTTAGAAGTGCTCTTAAGTTTGGATTATATGCATTTTGCTATTATGTTATGTTCATGTGGCTAATTTATGTGACATTCTGTTTCCAGAACTTTGGGGTGCAAGCCACCCCGAGCATGCCCCTCTGCTCAGCAAACTTTCGGAAGACTTGCCAGGTACTGCATTGCATTTTGGATTTGAAACTACTCATCTATTCTGATTCATATGTTTGAAGCATGATGCATAGTGACTGATACATTGCAGATTGTAAAAAACAACACAAGAGAGCACTGTAAAATGTGAAATTTTGAGTCAGCTTAAAAGATTGAGTGAGGTGGTTGCACAATTCATGAGATAGTCTGTCCATTGTTATAACTTAAAACAAGCTATGTTTCTACAAAGGAATTGTGCAATCATCTCACCCAATCATCGAAGTTGACTCGATATTTAAATTTCACAATGAAACAACAGAAAATTATCACATTCACACATACACACACCATCATGATGGTATGCATGAAAAAGGAAATGTGGCGAACGAAAAAGGAATAAACGGGGAAAATTTCTTGCAGTCGTTTGGTGATCATTGACTCAGAGGGCTGTATCTCAAATTGAATATTCTCAAATGTATAACTGGTTATTTGGTTGAATGCACATAACATGGCTGTGAAAGCATTTGGTAAGATTTACTATGATGGGCCATTGAGGGCAGATCCACAAATGATAAATACCTGCTAGAGTGCAAGAGACTGTCAACAACATTCTTTTTAGTTATTTCAGTCCCATTTCACTCTGTGTCTACCAATTTGCTGAATTATGGGAATAGTCCTTTATTTTGAAGAGATGAACAATAAATAGAGAAACAAATACCTCAAAAGCTCACTCAGCACAAAAACAGCTCATTCTGTGTGGTGCTCCTGTCTGCAGTGACTGCCTGAACAGGAAGTGGCTATTTCTGCAAAAAAAAAGTTGAGCTAATAGTTCTGTCACAGTTTAGTTTAATAATTAATTAAATACTTAAATAGCTTTCAATTTCAGTCTTGCCTCAAAACAACCTTTGATGACATATTTCAGGGATTTAAACCACATGTGTGTATAAATTAGAAGTTTTTTCCCTGTTTGTAAGGAATGAGTTTAGATTAAAAGCTAATATAAAAGTTAATGACTGAAATGGATCACCAACTAAGAAATCATGATAACACTTAATTTTCCTTAACTATCAACAAATTATGTAACAGTCTATTAGTGAACAGTCACCTCTGCATAGCTATGGTTTTCTTTATTTCTGTTATGTAACATCAGCAACTTGACACAATATTTTCAAATTTAACATAGATTTAAATTAACAGCTCTCAGTGCAATCTCTCTATTTATCTGTCTATCTATCTATCTGCCTATTTGTCAATACTTTAAAAAGATAAATTTACCTTCTGCGATCTGCATCTATATATGTATTTATCTGAACTGAAAATCGAAAGCAGTACAGTGGTTCTATGACAATGGTAAATACTGCGCGAATTTCATGGCAGTGCCATCTATATAATGGGTTGTTTTTCAATCGGGGTACATAGTTTTGTCTCAAGGGAGTAAAAAATAAAGGTCTTTTTTTTTCCTGGCCAAATTGACTTTTTTCTGTTGCTATGTACCGTGCCGTGGATTTCTGAAAATTTTAGGGCTACAAGTATTCTGAATTTTTTTTAATTTGACTTTTTGATAATTTGACCAAAGTCAATATTCTGCTCATCCCTCTATTACTGGATGTATAGAACACCCAGTTGTAGGGGCTTGTGCTGAGTGGATAGATATATATCTGACAATGAAAAATCATCTTACTTGCTTAATTTTGGCCAAAAACTATTGTGCGTGTCAAGGAAAATATATATTTTCGGAGAGGACGGAGAGGACAGTTTATTTGACGAAGCTGTTTTTGGTGTTTTCCGCTACAAGCATTGTGCAGTTCGTACAACTGAAGTGAAACACTTACCAAAACTTTGTCTAATCTATTGAAGGAGTATTTCTATAAAATAAAAATCCTCTTAATTTAATGTTATTGCTGTTTTGCTGACCCTATTTCGGAGAGGACAATATTTGACGGAATTGACCTTCATGTGTTCAATGCAGGATTCTGAAGATACTAATCATAGTTGTTGCATGTAATTCTAATGTTGACCTCTTGGGACCATTTTGAAAGCATTTTCACATTGGGTAAAACTTATTGTTAGGTCAGGACTGAAAAATCTGAAGCGATATTTGCCTTATTTGCAAATGAGACAGTCAATTTTGGTCAAAATGACACAAATAAAATTCTTTCGGGCAGTTAGGCCTATCAACCGATTTGAATATGTTTTTCACTAGTGTAGGTCCGTCTCAGTATGTTTAATCTTTCTGTGTAACGTTTTTTCCACATATATGCATTGTATTTCTGGTATTTTGGATATCGTGTGACTTTCCAGAGTGTACCCCGATTGAAAAACAATCCATATAGCCTAACGTTAATATAAATATTGTGTAAAATACTCCAATAAGAGGGATGTTTGGCATTACTGCCACTCAGAAGATCTTACACAACACAAGATGTCTCTCCAATATTCCATTGCAGAGAACAGTGACGTCTGGCGGAGATTATCGGAAGCTTGGTTGCTGCAGGGAGATGGCCAGCAGGCCATGGGTGCTGCTGTCAGGGCTATCCAGTTGGACCCATTGTCTTCAGGGGCTGTTCTTATTCTAGCCAGGGCTTTGGCTCAGGTAAAGTGCATGATAAAATGGAGCCATGTGCGTAAGCAGTAATGGTAATGACAAATTTTCGTCGGGGGAGCTCTTGGCTGTTGTGGCAGCATCACACAATTCCAAAATTTTTAAAAGGGAAAAATTCCTGCCTCCAAAGTGCAATTTTTGCTGATTGTACCTGGAAGACTAAAAAATTGAACAGGAAATTGTGTTTTCACCACTAATCATTGGGGGAGCTGTAGCAGGGAAGAGCTCCTCCAGTTTTCTGATAAAGGGAGCCCAGCTCCCCCCCCCCCCCATTTCAATCCCTGGCCGTCAGCCTTCTGCGGCAAAGGGGATAGCTTAGCGACGCTTCACACACCAGTCTTTTACCTACTGAAAAAAGGGGGATATGATGCTCTCTCCAAAAAAGGGCTGACCACCATGATGTATTTTGACACTGTTTACTTCTTGCTCAGAAGTTTAGTAAATCTTTCCACTCACAGAGGGCGACAACAGGGTGTAGCAATTTAAGCGCCACCATCAACGGTCAATTCTGGCAAAAGATCCAGAGCACAGGCCACACCAATTAATTTTGTTCCATGACCCCTATGTAACAAGCCCTCTGATTGGCCAACAACCAACCTGCATAATGTGATGTTCACCTGTGTGCTTTGGTGTGTGACAGGCAGGTCAATAACAACACAACAAAATTTGAAAACTGCACATGTTGAAGCAATAATTTGAGCTGTCTGAGAATGTTAATAATTTTCAAGCTATGATAGCTCAATCCTATAAGTTGTCAAGGTACACCAACTGAGATGAGCCCCAGGCCATTGGGATTTATTCACAAGATATTAATTTTTAAATCTTCTTGTGATGCGATGGTCTTTGTTGAATGCATCTTGGGCCTGTCCATGGTGTGCTAAAATGAAGCACACTGGATCAGGTGGATCCCCTTGAGAGATCAAACAATATTTTGGGATTACAGCCCATATTCATAAATAACTTTATAAGACAGGTCACACAAATATAAATCAAAAACGACTAAAAATAAGTCAACACAGCTCAAAATTTTGAGTTGTGTCAGCTTGGATCAATAAGTCAACAAAACTCAATATTTTGAGCTGTAAGTCAACACAGCTCATTGTTTTGAGTTTTCTCAGCTTGAATACCTTAGTCAACATAGCTTGGTATTTTGAGCTATCTCAGCTCGGTATTTTGAGTTATCTCATCCTAAAACATTAATCTATGTTAGCTCAATCAACTTGTGCAACCATCGCAGTCAATCAATTGAGCTGAATCAGTGCCTACGATTTTACAATGAAAAGTATTATTCACCGATCAGTGAATATCACATTTGTTATTGACCTCCCTGGAAAAAATTTCCAAATAAAAATTTTACCAAAAAAATCAAAAATTTCGAATAATTTTCACCAAAAAAAAAAAAATTTCCAAAAAAAAAAAAATTCCGAAAAAAAAAAAAAATTTCCAAAAAAAAAAAAATTCCCCCCAAAAAAAATAATTATCATGGAACAAAACAATTGTGGACTTCAGTTTTTCGGTCAATATCAGGTTTTACGGACCTGACCTAGCCTTCGGCCTCGGTGAATATCACCGGTCAGGTCCGTAAAACCTGATATTGACCTCAACTGAAGTCCATAATTGTATAATATTGCATAGGCAATACAACGGTTGCAGGATGTCCAGACCTACAATCTATTCACCGCACTCTCTCATGTTTTGGCAGATTATATATTGATGAATCTTTAATGATGTCCTAGTTTTAGAAGACAGGATGATTATATTTCTCTGGATTCATCTGTGTTAAATCGCAGCAATACTTGTGGACAATTTCTTGCAGTTATTTTCTAAATTTATGGTTACATATGAACATAAACTTTTTCAATCAAAACATTGGTTATTCTAGTAAATTTCATGACTATAATTACTGTCTCAAATGAGTTGCAACATATTGAAATTTCTCTTTCTGTTGCTTCAGACGGGCCACATCAACCTGGCACTTGAGAAATTTGAGGCTGCTTCACTTTTAAATCCTGCTGACTCAACAGTTTATCTTTACCATGGGGAGTTGTTGGAGCAAAAGAGACGACATTGGAAAGCCATATCCGTGTATGAACAGGTAAACCACAAAAATATGTTGTCTGCAGTTGCGAAAGAAGTGTTTGACCACCGCATTCCTTGCTTTCCACTGTTTAGTTAGTGGAATGGCTTATATTTGCGATTGAGTCAATGTTAAACGTCCTCAACCTGGCTCCTTTGATGAAATAGGACATTATGGGTCATAAAGGACAGTATTTAAGGCATGTGGGATACAAATGGCTGTCAGTTTTCTTTGTCTTATAAACAGTTACATGTGTTGGTCAACATTTTTAGTAAGTGAGTTAACCCCATTGAAATTGCATTGGCCTTGGTTTTTACTTAGGCGTACTTATCAAAAACTTTGACCCAACATAAGCTACGTTAGACCGAGGTTACAGTCTTCACGTTGATGTAGGCAACGTAGACTGAGGACATTACCTATGATGAGAACTCTTGAAAATCATTACAAGCAAAAAATGATAGTAACAAACAATCAAACAAGAATACAAACGCAAAACTGTAATCTGCAAAGTTGCAAACAGAAAGCAACATAAGCAGTCATCTGATTTTGTCGCCAGTTCTGAGGTGTTTTAAACACAAAGAGCAGTCAAGATTTCTGAAAGTGGGAGGAAACATTTATTTCTGTATGTCATTGTAAAAAATATCAGAATGTGTGGTAGTTGTGAAACAATTTTAAAAAATGCATAAATTAAATTAAAATGTACTTTCCTGTTTTAGTTCCAGTATCTATATCTATCTATCTATCTATCTATCTATCTATCTATCTATCTATCTATCTATCTATCTATCTATCTATCTATCTATCTATTCATCCATCTTGGTCCCTATATATTTTTATATCTAAGCCAATCTATTTTATTTTTTTTTAATATACCTTGATTACAATGACACTTTATAAAGAGGGCTGGAATTAAGTATATTTCACCAAAATGCGATCTGAACTTGTCAAATGTGGTGTAATTCAATCACTGTTCAGCAAAGTGTGTTTGAACCAACCAATCACATAAATCAGAGAAATGCTTGACTGAGTTTGATTGACTGCTAAAAGTATCAGTTCAAAGCTGTTCATTTCAAAACATAAAACACAAACAGAAAAAGTGAATCATGAACAACATACTGATTAACAGTTATCTGTTTGTAGAGCATAGTAATTAACAGTTAGCTTTTTGTGCAAAGCCTCCCTCTATTCAACATGAAACTTCTGTCATTTTTAGAGGAAATTTTGTTGAAAATTGGCCGATTTTGACACTTTAAAGTACAGGAAAGTTCTGAAAATCGCACACAATACATTTTAAACCATTTCCTATCAGCTCATACCTTTATTTTTGATGGGAATAGGCCCTAAACAGCTGCGACACAGGAGCTGTCGCAGGTGTATAGTTCTCAACCCATGTTTTGTCTCCCATCCTTCTCAGCTACACTGAGAAGGTGGGTCTTCCTATCTAAAGCTACGTAACTCTGAGTGCAGCAACGAATATTGGCATACATTTGTGTCCCACATACCTCAAATATAATTTTTTTTACCTAAATAATACGTTTTCATCTCATCAGACTAGAATTCACTTCCACAGCTGTAGACCTACAAGTTGACCGCTGTTACATTGCCACTTCTTTTTCCAGCCTTTGCAGATCAGAACATGCTGTCTTGTGTTGCCATCTAGTGATTAGTGTGCTATTCCGCGAGCTCCCCTAAGTGGTCCACATCATTTCAGTCTGAGGAACTCACACAATTTTGTCTGGAAGAAACCGGGCCTGTTTCTGAGTGTACTGATGGCCTTGTCTACTTCCTTAGAGAATGTGTTTGCTAAGTCTGACTTCGGTATACATCAATGTTGAATAGAAATTTTGTGAATGTGCAATGAAATTGGAAATATTTCTTGGAACAGCAATGTTGTAGCATACAAAATCAACTTTTGTGCCAGCATGCAGTTCTCATTTTCACTAGACTGTTTTCACAGGTAATGTTTTTTTGTGTTTTTTTTTTTTTTTATGCCTCTGCAGCACCTTAGTGGGCTATATTGCGGCAGGCGATCGCCGTATGATGATGAGATGAGAAGACTGTGAGTCTGGAACATACCCTATTAATTCAGGGATGCCCAGGGTCTTTCAGTTGCCCCAGCATAGAATACTGGATACAACCCGCCTCCATTTAATGTCCCATGGGCTCGGACTAAAGTGAGTTCCCGGGGTGAGATTTGAACCCACGCCCTCAAAGCCAGTGGCCAAGCAGTCTTGACCATTAGGCCACGGGGGAACTTTTTCACAGGTAATTTGGTTGAAGATGTTCTGCATTGACCCAATGGCATAACATCACCCATTTGACTCACAGGGTGCATTGTTATTTCATGATTAATTTAATAAGTAGGTTAAGTGCCTCAAAATAAAAATTGAAAAGGAATATATATATCGTGATCTCCCGTCACAATATATATATTATATTTGTTTATAATTTTTACCAGGTACATATTTTGTACTAAAGAAAATGCACATAATTCTGTTTTTATTTCCAGGGTACCATGCATTGCCCTTTCATTGAAGAGTTGTGGCGAAGATTATACAGGGCACAAAGACATGGAGGAGCTCATCCAACAAAGATACAAGAAACTCTCCAAAGTATGAGAAAACTGGGCATACAGTGATAAATCTATGGGTTATGCTACTTTATAAATGAAATATACTACGCCTTGGATTTAACAATGTTTCTTATATTGTATCAACAAGCCTTCAAATATTCAAAGCATTATATTGTGAGCAGATTTCTGACTGATAGGACTACATGTCACATATATCACATGCGGAGTATATGGATTACTGATCAACATTGAAGTCATTCACAGGACAATACCTGTTTCTTGCAATGCCCT
Organism: Platynereis dumerilii; assembly: GCA_026936325.1. Lineage (NCBI taxonomy): Eukaryota > Metazoa > Annelida > Polychaeta > Phyllodocida > Nereididae > Platynereis > Platynereis dumerilii. The sequence continues at coordinate 9,053,605 of JAPTHN010000007.1, forward strand.
TGCGTTTATTTCTGTAGCTAATTGATTTTGAAATACACAGCTGTACATCAGTACACCTTGGGCAATAAACAACATTGTATTACATATTAATACATACATTCACATGTGTGATAAGTGCTGAACAAACTTTCTGATTCAGCCAATATGGATTATATCACTGCTGTCTAGTTACACTTAGTCCAAAGAATGGCTGCAAAATGAAAACAGCTATGATTTCGGTCTAAGAAATTGTTTGCTATTGAACGATGATGTTTGACTTATTAGCAAGCTACAAAAATTATAATTGAACAATATTTTTTGATATGTTTACTATAAGTACAGTATATTTGACTTTCTTGCCATTTCTCTGTAATTCCTCTGATGCCTAAGCCAGAATCTTTCTGAAGATGTTCTCATATTTGTGATCTCAAAAATCAGTATTTTTGCATACATATATATATCGTGATTATTGTGTGACTCTGTGAGGGCATGAGGGTGTGACAGATGACAGAATTACATATTATGAATACTTTGACCGTTTTTTATGCTAAGATATTCGGGAAGCCATTGTTTCTGTAATGTGGAACCTTATTAGTCTCGCCGCAGGAGGGGACCAACTGTTTCGTTTGCATGTATAATGTCCATCTGTCCTTCTGTCAACAAAACTGATGAAAAACCACAATTTCTTTTGAACACATCAGGCTTTTTTAATTGGCCCGTACACTGATCTTATTTCGGTGAAAATCTGTGAAGCGGACTTATGACATTTATAATGAGGCAGCTGGGTGGTGTAGTAGTTGAGGAACCCAAAATTTAATTCATGTACCTTCATGAGCAAAATCCCAGCTGGATGTCATTTGGATGAGACGTTAAATTGGTGGCCCCTTGTATCAGTGTCTGACTGTGCTGGGCAAGTAAAAGATCCCTCACAATGGGGTAAATTTGTAACATGTTGACATTGTTGAGGACTCCCGCTCTCTCTCTCACCTCATCAATCAACCCTCGTGAGCACCCAGAACTGGGCTTAGAGGGCTGCACTTACCATCCATCATTTATAATGACCCTGACACAGCAATAAATAGTGCATGGATGCAGTATCATCATATTTGTTAGCAAGGATGTTAAGGCACCTCCTGCAATGTCAGACTGTGACATCCCTATGGGGCATGGAGGATCTAGTATCATCATTGCTTCTTCTGGTGGCGAGAATTTGCACTCTTAAAGAGTGCTCCCTTTCTGTTGTAGATGTATTGGTTGTTTAATATTTGTGAGGTATGATGCTTAACTGTCTGTTGATTATCAATTCAATATTATATAGGCTGATTTTGAAATTTTTCATTATATTTCCGTTGTAAAAATTTTTATTCTGTTGTGTATAACTGTGTCGAGTGTTTTGTATTCTCCAACACTTACAGCTCTTTGCAGATTGGCGGTCCAATGGAAAAATGTATTTTCTTATTTTCAATTTGCAACTGACTTTGCCACTCCATAGACAGTTTTCTGTTTGTCTCGTAACCTTCTTGATGATGTACCTTAAGTAATTTAACTAGTTTATTTATTGTCACCTATGCTGCTATATAATATTATTATGATAAACACTGAATCAACTGATGAACCACAACTTACACAAAACAAAATATTTTTATTATCGTTTTCATAGTTACGTGTGAATGTGATTGGTCTAATCTCAACCTGCGAAACTCAGTTTAGAGTTTGGCATCACAGTTAATTACAAAGGAAATTAAACCGATGGCAAGATTATTTTTTGTGTGTGCAATCAGAACAAACGGCTTTTGTCTAAGCTGAGTGTAGCACTGATTGTGTTGGTAGTATCTGCCTTGTATGTATGAATGGCATTCAATTTCCTTTGTTGCTTTCAAAAATACTAATAGCTCCAAACAAGTGGCATATCAATGAAATAACAATGGCCATTGCTTGCTCACTTTGACACATCCCATTCTTGGGAGCAACCTTTGAAATTTAATGCTATTTTGAAAAATGTACCTTTAATAATCCACTTCAAATTTATGTAGGTCTATTTCGATTTGATCGAATAAGAATCCGAACAACACTATGCCATTTTGTGCAACACTAACGCAATGGTGAGCAGCTTACCGTTCCCAAACTTTTGGCCTGTTGTGTAACACTCCTTTGAGGCTGTCTACAAGTGGACTGCTCTTGCATTGCCACAGATCAGAACATATGCTGTCTTGTGTTGCCACCTAGTGACTAGTGTGCTATTCCGCGAGCTCCTGCGAGCGTCCACCAACTTTCAACCAGAAGAACACACACAATTTTGTCTGGAAGACACCGGGGCTGTTTCTGAGAGTGTTGATGGCCTTGTCTACTTCCTTAGAGAATGTGATTGCCGAGTCTGACTCTGGTATACATCGATGTTGAATAGAAATGTTGTGAATGTGCAATGAAATTGGAACTATTTCTTGGGACTGCAATGCTGTAGCATAGAAAATCAACTTTTGTGCCAGGTGGCAGCAGCATGCAGTTCTCATTTTCACCAGACTGCCTTTGAGGATAAGTGGTATGCTTGATTCAGTTTCAGTTCATTGAAGATCTATCAACCATTGCAGGTATTAAAGCTAAACAAGCTAAACGTACAGTTTACATAATCGATGTGAGAATGCATTTAGTCAGTTTCTTGAAATATGTACTAGTAATATACGAATTTATGCGACTAAATCTGTAACATCGCAGTTTTGAGATAAAACGAAGTACAAATTGGAAAAACGCATATCTATGAAAACGATACGTAATAAGCCAGTGACATCACACGACCAAGTTGAAAGTTGATTTTGAAACTCTTTGGATCACCAATCTGCAAACAGCTATAATATAATTAATAATATATGACAATTGAAATGATATCCTGATAATGTTATCCATATATGACTGCTCTGCTGTGTCTTTTACAAAGTGAGACATATCTGTACTATTTACAACTAAAGGTGCATTACTACTGGAGATGTGAAATGCTGCTGGTCAGTCATTTTGCAGATTTTGATTGCATGTTTGTGCTTTCTACAGTATTTATGTAAATCTCTGCATTTTGTCATCTAACTTCCAATAAAGCTGTTGAATTGTGCAAATGTCCTAATATTTATCATTATTAAAATGGAACGTGTTCGGTTTCTTTTTTGCAACATTGTACATTAAAGTAGAATCGAACCAAACAACTCTGAACTCAGAAATGGTTTATTTTCACATGATCAAACAAACACGACCTAAAGATAAAATAAATAAATTATAATGATTAATCAAAACAAGAAAAGTACTGGAGAATATCAAAGTAGCAACAAGCAGCGAAAAAGAAATTATCTAATAAAATAAGAAGTGAGGATGTAATGTTGGTGACCATGTGAAGTACGGGGAGAGTATTTTTTTATCAGGTCGATGTCAGAACAATCAGCCGCATATACCTTTTGATTTAATTCAGGCTAAGATTGAATAGTATTTGCAAAAGGCGGACATAGCGTACATCAGGGCTCCCAATTAATGGTCCCAAAAAGATGAACCACTCACAGAACTGCTGAAATGCAAACTGGAAATGTGTTTTTCAGTCATATATACCAAATGATTTCTCACTTCGCATCGTGAAACCATACTTAAACATTTATATGCTGCAATAGCAACTAAATCAATTCCTTAATGTTCATAATATTATGTGGATCCCTATAGTGCTAGGTGCAATCATTTTCACGAAAACGAGCGTAAAAATAAGTTCGACGGTGCACAGATACTTCTTTACTCACATAAGTAATATAAACCATTTTAGATGACCAGTCCACCAGGCGACAGACAGCCAGGCGACATCACTGCCAACTGCAACAACCATCCAAGCGACACACTACCACCAGCTGGTCGACAAGTTATGACCAGCCAGGCGACAACAAGTACCAACTAGCCTACTAGGTAACAGATATTTTAAGCGATACCAACTAGGTGACAGATATTTTAAGCGATACCTACTAGGTGACACGCATTCCCGATTCCATAATTTTATAAATATCAATGCATTTTCCAAAGTCAATTTGCCCTTATATTTAAGAGTTGTTGAGTAGAGCAATTTGGCACCTATGGACCTAAGACCACATTGAAGAGGATAGTTCAAAAGGGTTTGACAATAGCAACAAGCATAAAACTGAATAAATCCAGCTTTTATTTATATTTCCAATTATTTATCATTGCAAACGATAAATATCAGGACAGAACTATACCTGCTCCCTCTGGTGTTAATTTCACAACGCGATCTTCATCTCGTAAACATCCTGTTTCATGGCTGCATGGACTGTCTTCCAGTCAATTAAAAGCGTTTGTCGCCCAGTGAAAGTGTTTGTCGCTGGATGGAAGTGTTTGGCGTCTGGTTAGAAGTGCTGTGTCGTCTGGATGGAGGTGATAAGTATTTTCATAATTTTGTGTAGCCTAGCTGGCAGTGCCATGGTGTCGACTAGTCAGCAGTCGCCTAGTTGACTACACACCTTATTTCATAGGTCAAAAGGTTTATTTAATGAATAATTTCTGTGAAACTAATTTTAACACTCATAGACAGCTACAAGCCAGAAAGACAGACAGACAAACAAAATTACTTATTTGAGCAAACTACAGTTTCACTTATAAATGTAGAAAGCAAAAATCTATCATGGTCTGGGATACAAACAATAGTATTGGGCAATTGGCCCTTTGCGTACATACCACCATTCCTACCACAATTCATCAATTAAATTGAAGTTTCAGTTTTCAATAAACTCAATATATTTATATGATGGCTGTGTTTTTACAATCAAATCAAATCAAATCAAATCAATATTTATTTTGTCTCGGCGTTAAGTACAAACAACATTAGCTCAAAGCTATTATGACCGAGGTGTGGAATGTAACAAGTGTATAAGAAGGAAATACATGTACATTGTAGAATAAAAGTATAGGTAAAATATATATATATATATAAAATTGTAAAGTTTTTGTTAAGTTAAAACGGACAATAAATACATTAAAATTTTGAGATTGACAAGTTAAAAACCATAAGTTAAAAACATTTTAAAATATAATTTCATTAAAATAATTAATTACTGCCTACAAAAAGTACATTCACATGAGGATTTATTTGTCCATGTACTCATAAGAATTTTGAAAGTTTTGAAATCGGCAGCATTTCTCATTGTTGTTGGCAGTGAATTCCAGATCTTTCCACCGCTGTGGCGGAAAGAGTGGAGGCCATACCTAGAAGTTCGGTTTGGCATGGCCTGAATGTTATCACGTCTCCTAAGGTTGTATCGCGAATTCACTTGCGTAAAGATGGAATTGATGTAGGATGGGCTTATTTTATTGTAGGCTTTGTAAACTTCAAGAGCAATGGCTCTCAGCCTTCCAAGTTCAAGAGATGGTAACTTAGCCCTAGCCAGCAGATCTTCATAGGTGGCAGAATAGTCATCAAACACAAACTTTAAAGCCCTATATTGGACTTTCTCCAATTTCTTTGTATTAACAACACCACATGAATGCCACACCACAGGGCAATAACTAAAATTTGATAAAACAAAGGATTTGTATAAAAGCAATTTGACATTATTGTTCAATCCATGAGCAATTCGCTTCAGACAATTTAATTGTCTAGAAGCTTTTCGAATTAAAATATTTGCATGCTCACTAAAATTCAAGTCATTGTCAATGGTTATCCCCAATTTGGTTTACAAAAAATTAAATAATCTATAATAGGCAATAATGATAAAATAATAATCATTATGATAAATACCGTGATGACATTGAGAAATGAGAAACAAAAAAAAGGAAAATGATATATTGATATCAATTTGCAAGTAGAGATAATCTGGTCACCTTGGGCAAAATGGAGCAAAATGAAAGGTGACCTGCAAATTGTGTCTGACCACTGTGGCTTACATAAAAATGCATATTTCCAGCTGTTTTGCACATACTTTATAGTATATGTTTTGGTCTAAGTCAGCTTCTTGGGTTTCAGAAGGTGTGTCAAACTCATACTACAGGAAAGTGAGGGATATGTTATAGTTGTTCCTAAGCACGTGGCTTGGGGATGGCAAGGCAGCTGAACTGCTAGATGGCAGGCTTTTGTGGGAAGGTATTATAGAATATACAAGAGTCTGATAAGCTGCTTCAGATGTATCTTATGCTGTATGTTGTAAGATGAAGAACTAAGGAAAAATAATATATTCTACAAAGTAATTACAGCCTCATCTTGTGATAGCAGCACGTTTTACCCAGTTGTAATATGATGCGCTGAGACATCCTAATCCTAATAAAGCTTTACTTCTTCTTTGACAAAGCTGTAAGGTAATGTGGCCCTTATTAATAATTCAGCTAGAGCTGTGGTTTTGCACAGAACGAGACAGGTGACCAAACTACAAGATTCAGTGCTTGACAATGGAGACTCAAGCTATGACACCATAGGTCAACATTGAAAATATACATTTCTTTACATCAGTCTCGAAAAGCAATTGGTTTACAACCATAACAAATAGATACTGTTAATTAAGCCTTCCGCGACACTAAATCAGTGACGGATACAGTGGGGCCTAGGGGGCCTGGGCCCCCTCGAGACCATCAAGATTAATAGTGGCGTTTTGAAGAAAAATTGCGATAACGCGGGACTGCGACTTCCCAAACGCGTCGATGCCCCCCCCCCAGACTATCGTGTCTGGATCCACCATTGTGAACCATGCAGATAGCGGGGCAGATTGTCATGAACAGGAAAGTAATTATGAATTTATACACAGATGCATAAAACATGGCACACAGTTAAAAACATTTTAAAGAATATATTTAACTAGGGAGCCACTTCAGATTCGAGCTGGTTGACCCATGGCAGCCATTTTACGATATGGCAGCCAATTCTCTAATGTTATTTCTTTCTGTGAAGTGCCTATAGCTATAGACCACATACAAACAGAGCTAATTATTCCTTCTACAGATCTATAAAACAGTATCATTCTATTCATGGATGGAACTGGGGATTTTTAGGCGTGGTTAGTATCCATTTTGTTACAACTTGAGAAAATGCAGCATTTTCCCTGTTTCCCATAGTGTCTTTGAATCCCAATGGATTAGGCCTAAATAAACAGGTATATTTCAATTCCTAGTAAGAAGAGATTTGAAATGAATGGTAGTAACAATAGGTTCAAATGCATTCTTTTTCAAAATGAACCTACAAATCGAAATCTACAAAAAACATTTTATTTCATTTTTTTAGTTTAATTAAAAAATTACGAAACCCATTGATGCGAGTACTCATTTAAAAGCTCTTTTTTGCAAGGAATTAAAATATATAATTAACTATTTATTTTTCTATATATATTCCTTCCTTCCTTCCTTCCTTCCTTCCTTCCTTCCTTCCTTCCTTCCTTCCTTCCTTCCTTCCTTCCTTCCTTCCTTCCTTCCTTCCTTCCTTCCTTCCTTCCTTCCTTCCTTCCTTCCTTCCTTCCTTCCTTCCTTCCTTCCTTCCTTCCTTCCTTCCTTCCTTCCTTCCTTCCTTCCTTCCTTCCTTCCTTCCTTCCTTCCTTCCTTCCTTCCTTCCTTCCTTCCTTCCTTCCTTCCTTCCTTCCTTCCTTCCTTCCTTCCTTCCTTCCTTCCTTCCTTCCTCCCTCCCTCCCTCCCTCCCTTCCTTCCTCCCTCCCTTCCTCCCTCCCTCCCCCCTCCCTCCCTCCCTCCTTCCCTCCTTCCCTCCCTCCTCCCTCCCTTCCTTCCTCCCTTCCCCCTTCCTCCCTTCCTTCTCCTTCCCCTTCCTTCCTTCCTTCCTTCCTTCCTTCCTTCCTTCCTTCCTTCCTTCCTTCCTTCCTTCCTTCCTTCCTTCCTTCCTTCCTTCCTTCCTTCCTTCCTTCCTTCCTTCCTTCCTTCCTTCCTTCCTTCCTTCCTTCCTTCCTTCCTTCCTTCCTTCCTTCCTTCCTTCCTTCCTTCCTTCCTTCCTTCCTTCCTTCCTTCCTTCCTTCCTTCCTTCCTTCCTTCCTTCCTTCCTTCCTTCCTTCCTTCCTTCCTTCCTTCCTTCCTTCCTTCCTTCCTTCCTTCCTTCCTTCCTTCCTTCCTTCCTTCCTTCCTTCCTTCCTTCCTTCCTTCCTTCCTTCCTTCCTTCCTTCCTTCCTTCCTTCCTTCCTTCCTTCCTTCCTTCCTTCCTTCCTTCCTTCCTTCCTTCCTTCCTTCCTTCCTTCCTTCCTTCCTTCCTTCCTTCCTTCCTTCCTTCCTTCCTTCCTTCCTTCCTTCCTTCCTTCCTTCCTTCCTTCCTTCCTTCCTTCCTTCCTTCCTTCCTTCCTTCCTTCCTTCCTTCCTTCCTTCCTTCCTTCCTTCCTTCCTTCCTTCCTTCCTTCCAACCTTTCCTTCCTTTGTAGTTTCAAGCTTTTAATGAATTTGCAATCAACACTCCTGGCTGGCACTTGGCTGTTGCTGTTGGTGCTGTTACCACTGCAGCAGGACATTTGAAATCCGCGCCAAAAACGAACATTTTAGCTTCGTAAATAAAAAGTTTAATGTCATGAAACTTTACCAAAAGTTGATGGAAGCAAGATAAAATTATTTTGAGACCCTATGCCAAGTTTCAAAGTGATAGGTGTAACAGTGCGATCTCCTATATGGTCAAAGCAGCTGTACAGATTCCTCTAGCAATACAGGCTGCAAGCAGCTGTAAAATTGGTTCAGCTGGCATTGTTTGATGTCTAAGCAGTCGGTATTCCAGTTGGTGTTTGGACAAAGAGTACAGAATTGATCTTTTGTGGTTTTAAAGTGACCTACAGCAGCTGTGGCAGCTTTTTGCAATGGTTCATCCATGCAAATTAACTTTCATGTAAAATAACAAGAAGTACACTCTAAAAAATAACGCTCACCCACTAAACAATTTCATGTGACTATATAAGGTTATGCCAATATTAGCCGCTAAGTTACGATAATATTATAGTTGCCAATATTAGCATAAGCTTTTGCAGGAAACTTCTAGATGTATTTCACAATGTTAGCACATAACATTACATCATGATGTATAATGTTATACAGTATGCTAACATTGTGAAATACATCGAAAAGGTTATGCTAATGATTAGCCAATAGTATTGTTGTTACTTAGTACTGATAACTCCAATTCAAGGTCCATCACCCCCATTGTGTTTGATGTCTTTGATATTGTACCGCTTTGCTAATTGCAATTTCTTTGCTACTTGTCTCATTGGAGTTATTAACAAGGGGTAAGGTTGTGGTAAGGAGTCAAAAGTAGTTGAAAGCAGATTCAGGGTGGAGAGGAGAAAGGAGGGCAAAATAGGTAAATAGAGGACTTCTGACAGAAAATGTTCATTCTTTATTTTGGTTGTACGTGTATATATCTTTTTTGTGCAAACTACAAGTATTAGGTAATTACTGCATGGGCTGATTAATCTTGTAATTTTTCTACAAGCAGGTTATGTATTATAATCTGATACTTGAAAATGAATCTGCTTACTTATCCACCTACCTGCCTCTAAGATGCCTATCTTTACCTCTAGTGAACTGCAAACATCAATCAAGTTGGGAAATAGGCTCAGGTGCATAGTGTGGAAATTAGCTGCTAATTTTCTTTTGACGGGAGTCTGAGTGAATGAAGTCTTTAATTTGAGGTCACAACCACAAACTGAAATGCTATCATGCATTGTATTGAGATTTTGGATCCCAAGATTTAAAAGTATTCAACTCAGTGCATCTTTCAACATAGCACCAGTCAACAAAGTTGGTCTCTCACTCATTACCAAATTGGTACCACTTTTTTTTTCCAGAGACTCAATAATTGCACATAATTTTAAATTATCTTCTTAATTTGATGTATTTCGATGCATTTGAAAGAAAGGCTTCTTCTTTCCATATTCTTCACTGCATTTACAATATATTTCTGCATATGTCATATATCTGATTTTCAATATTCACGAATCAAACATTTTTCATACTCCCTTTATCAGGAATTGGAGCAACAAGTAAAAGAGCAGTCAGGTCAACAGTTCAAATTCCTTTTTTCAAACAGATCAGCAGCTGCAACCAATTAAACATAAATTTAATAATGAAATAGATCTTCAGCTGATCTATAGATGTCATGCAATATGGTGCTACATATATATATAACCGTTCCTAGTTGTTCCGTTGCTCTCTCAGCCGAAAATCTTTAAAAAATACTCTGATTCAAATAATGGTCTTATTTGACTCTTTGGCATAAAAAAAGGTCAGGAACTTCACAACTTGATAAATTCTGCTTGGTCACCCGAAAGTCAGTCCAATTATACAGCGTACTAACCATATTATATGTTTCACACTCAGCTTTACATACATTTACACATTTAGCATCACATGTAGCACTTTCAGTGCATTAATCATGATAATGTTCATCATTACCATCACATATATTGTTTCCACGATTATATAATTAATCGCCACCAATATAATTTGCCATGTTCTCAAATAAACCCAATTATTACTATTATTTGATAGTCTGCTATAGAGTCTACTCATTACTGCATTTGTTGTACAGTGTAGGCTTGTCATCACAACAGGAAAAATCGAAATGTCAAAAAAGCTTCGATATATATATCCTTACTTCAAGACAGTTAAAAAATTATTTCATTGTTTATCTTAACCAAGCAATGTTTGACAGTCTTCATGCGAAGCATTGGGCTCTATCATGTTGGCCTGTCGCCGAGGTGTAGGACTGAAGGTTATTATATACCATTCTAAAAATTGAAGGATTATTCAGCGGTTATGGTGTAGCGGTTCAATGTTACTGTAACGTAAATTCTGTAGAACTTTTGCTTGCTTTGCCAAAATCCCAACACTGTTATGCCAATGTAATATACATTTTAATAGTGTAGATCAGTATTGGAGGTGTCGAGGCCGGCCTTTAAAGGGCGCTCCTATAACACATGACACTGCAAGTTCTTGAAAACCAAAGAAACGATTAACCATCTAATCAATTTCACTGTTTCATTGTTTTCCTTCTTTCTCTATGTGAAGCTGTCAGTCATGCTGTGTTTCTAGCTGTGTTTCTAGGTTTCTTCCCATCTATCTATCTATCTATCTATCTATCTATCTATCTATCTGTCTTTCTTTCCACATATCTTTCCATTTAACTTACTACAGTATGTTTACTTTGTTATTTGTCCATAACCATCTTTCATTCATATAGTTTATTTCTACTCATGGATTTCCCAAGTTTCACCTGTAACCTCACATCTTATATGTTTTATTAATTGCAAATAATATATCTGATACTTCGATAATATGTGATACATAATTATATTGATAAAAATATACTTTATTTCCCTGCTATGTAATTAAGGAATTCCCCTCAGCCTCTCCAATCTTGTGGTATTGTTGCCCTTTAGAATGGTAGTTAAAGTAGTATGTTAGTGTCTCTGTAAAGTTTAAAGGGCATTCTGCACATCATCTAAATCTTGGGCATCTTTTTTTAAAATTGTTTCTACATAACATATTATACAAAGGTAGCAACACATTGATGAAGCATGCAGAGGTGTTTTGTCCGTATTGCTGGCCTCTGGTGTGGGAAAGCCCCTCAATGACATCACAGGACTCCCTCCTTCCAGTTTTTCTGGGATGGTTTTCCTGGGTCTCTAAAATGGTATTTAAACAATGTGCATGTCCCTGTAAAGTTGATCAATCCATTCTTGGCTGATATAATGCAATGTGTGAAGTTTTGAAGTCAATTGGAGCTATAATTTGCCCATAAATCTACCCACAAGATTCTTCAGGATTTCAATGACAACAGGGAGCTCTCTTAGCAGAGAGCGCCCTAAATGTACCAGTGACACATTCCAACCATTCAGGAAGAGACCACAACAACCCAAGTGATGCAACACAAGTGGCCAGCACCCAGCAGCTTTTGAACTGTTACATAAATGTAATTATAGTCGAAACCAGACATATTTTCAGAGCAAAGATGTCAAGATACTCGATTGTGACAAGATTTGGTTCGAGTGGGGAGTTAAAGTCCTGAGCGATATACAGTGTGTATGCGAGAGTACACTGACCAATAATGAGCCCGCATAGGAGGCCTGAGACATCTGTTATCTCGCACGTTGGATAAAAACGCCTACACCATAACAGTTTTCTCATCCAGAAGTGAAAATAGCTCAGTAGCCTGATGATGCTTGTTGGGTTTAAAAGTGAAACATTACTCCCAAAAAAGTAAGTACAAAGAAATGTTTGAAACCTTCAAAATATATATTTTATAAAATAAACCATGTGAGTGACAGTGGCTCATAGTACTGAGTGAATCAACATATATATTTTTGTTATCGTCCAAGGTGTGCAGTCGTCTACTCGTCTAACAATAAATATGTTTGTTGCTTTGAATGTTTTGGCGGGGGGGGGGAGGGTATCCACATCAATCCTTTGGGATGCTAAAATTCCACATGAAACCTAGGGGAGTTGGCCAATCGATTTTTTACGGCAACTCACAAAACTCCTTACCTCCCCAGTCATAAATTCTGAACTGTCCCTTATAGCTTCCGGCATGAAAATTATGCCCTTTGATTCAAAATAACTTCAGATTCTTTTCAAAAGATGAGACGTTTGATATATGTTTCTGTGCGTAACCTGGTAATTTCCTGCTGGGGGGGGATATGTATTTTATAACTATTTTGCTGTTCAGTGTACTATAAAATACTATGATAATTATACTGGAAGCAGTAAATGTTAGTCAGCCCCTAGTTCAGTCAGTAGAGTGCTCACCTCAAAAGCGAGGGACCTGGGTTCAATCCTCAGGCGGGCCATCTTGTCATTCATCGATGTTGACGTTCGCATCAGACGTAAATTTGAAGTGCCATGGGCCCAACTAGAAACAAGTCACTGACTTAGCTTGGCTAGTCACGTTAAATAAAAGTACCTTTGCCATGATTTACATAGCAGAAAGAGACAGAAACCAGAAATAAAATACAGAAAAGCGAGTGGACACTATGGACTTATTGCATTAGAAAGTTGATCAAGAATTGCCAAATTTCATTTATATCCTTACAGGATCGGGCAGGGGGGCAGGATTGCTGCAGAAGGTGCCCGCTTCCCCTCTTGTGGCTACACCACTGAGTTTTGATGTACATATATCAACACCTCAACGTAGACAGCCTTGTGCAATGCTTGGAGATGTCGGTTGCCATAGCGACGTTTGGCACCTTTGCTGAGCTCAAGGAGGCACTGCATCTTGACAAGTCCAGCTGCCAGGAGAATGGGAGGCACTGCTTTACTGTGGAAGAGGCATTCTACTTAGGATTGCTGCACTTACGGTCGATATTTGAGAAGGATGTGTCCATAATTTCCAAGCTGAATTTACAAAAAGCTTTAAGAAGCTTAAAATGTTTTCAGGAGACAATAATACACTATTACAAGGGCAAGAAAGTTATGCAAGTACAGTGAGCTCACTTGAGCTTGTGAATAATTCTTCAATGGTGGATGATAGCTCGATCCCTCTTTTTCGGAAGCTCAATGGCTTGGATTATTTTTCAATCACGTTTCGCTTAATCGCTGTTGTATCAGGAACATTTGGAAACTTCATGGTCGTCGTGGTTTGTGCCAAAGTGAGTTCGCTGAGGACCTGGGAAAACTCCTTCCACGTGACTCTGGCAATTTATGATCTCTTCTTATGTGCTGTAAGTTCATTACTTGATTGATCTGGAAGTTATAACTTTGAAATGCACATTTAAAGATTAGATTTTCTGATAATTTGAACATCACCATTCACTAATGGTGGAGGCCTGTGTACAAGCTGTGCAATTTGTTGTTTCTGGCTTATTTCTAAAAAGAAACATAAAAAAACACAATATCTTGAGTAGCTGTCCCACGGACCTTCTTTAATAGGATGAGGTAAGTAAAAGGTGGGTCAGGTTACACAGAGAGAGAGTTTCTCCGATTTGTTCTTCAACTGCTTTGGACCACTCAGGGAAATAGACTCAGGCCAGACTGTAAAGAATAACATATTTTCATAATCCATGGGAAAATTTGAAATCAAAACATTTTGATTGGATGGCCAGTAATCAGTCACTTTTTAGACATTCCCACGGGAGGAGTTATCTCTGAACAAAAGAACCTATTTGCTTAGGGGAGACAATGGGCAGTCACAGACTCTCAAAGACCAGCCTCTTCTGATTTCTAATTACCATACTCACCAACTAACTTGCATCTGATTGGTCTAGGGCAGGGCCAGTCTCAACAAATGTGATAAGGTCTTTTTTGATAAGGTGCTTTGGACTGACGATTGCACTGTAAATTGGTATCAGACGTCACCGCGTGGAAGCAGGGGAAGGGCCACCCATTGAGCAGGGGAGGTCCGGCCAGTAGCACTTGAGGTAACTTTTGCCATGTGATGGAGCAAGTTGTTTCATTCCAATCACTAGAATAGTATGGAAAGTTTTATTATAAAGAGTTTTTATGCAACATGGTAGAGACAGGGCATATAATGAAATAGACAAACATTCGAAATAGTAGGAAAACAATCTTATGTCACATTTTTGAATAACTTACCGAAGGTTGATTGCACCACATACATCAACATTTTTAGGTAAGCAGTCACACGATTTACGCCAACAATGCTTGATTAAATTAGACTAAACGCATATGTCTTGATATCTCTTCAAGCTACTGTGGGAAAGAGAAATATCATCCAAATGTCAATTAATGTGTTACACAATTAAGGAACAATAATGTCAGTCCTTGTTACATCAAGTTTTTAACAAATGACATTTAGTGTGTTTCACCACTTTTATGTCACATTGTCAAAAGAATTATAATAAGGACAAAACAACTTTCTTTGGACGCCATCACCTTCTTTGTAGGCATATATTCAAGATTATTATTGACGCTACGTTAAATTTTTTTATGCTAATTAGATTTGCCCAATACCCTTCCAACCGCCCCTGCCGCCCGCGTTACTTTCCGGCACCCTTGGGTTGGTAACACAATCTAAGTATCTAACCCATGGTACGACTTTCCATGGTCTCTCTTTTACAATCTCATCAAATATTGCCAAAAATAAGACAGAAATGGCACCAAAACTTTGCGAAAAGTTTTACTCCCAGTAGGCCTACATGTAAATCTACTATGTGACACGTAGATGCTAAGAAGTCAGACCAATTATTATATTGCCCTTGTAAATGGCCAAAGGCTGTTTTGCATTCTTTAAAACATCAACTGTCCAAAACAAGAATTTATGTTAGATAGACCTAGTTTCCTAACAATGATTTTGTTTCATATTTACACCACTTTCTATATATATCTATCCATCTATATATATTTACCTATCTTTTTAATTGTCTTTTAACTGTCTTTTAACTGTCTTTCTAACTGTCTTTTTTGTCTTTATTTTAACTGTCTCTCTGTTTGTCTGTAGATATGTTAGACTGTTAGATTTATAACATAACTTTACATTGTTATTATACCTGTAAATGTGCTTAATTTGTAATTATTAGGGTGTGTCAATTTTTAATTTTTAAAAAAAAAAAAAAAGCACTAGTGCCTAAAATGTGCGTTTTGACCTGGGGAATCCAAATCTGTTCTCGAAATGGCGATACGACAATTCTTACCTACTTCAATTTAGCTTCAAAGTTTCAATGTTTTTTTTTTCGTTTTCGACCATTTTCGCCAATCCGCGGTTCTCTGTAACATTTGTCATACAGCATTCTAATTTCCATGGTTGGAGAGTTCTCAAAAAGACCTACATTTTGAATACCAACATCAATGGTCTCGGAAGATATCTTGACTCCCATTGACTCTTTGGCCGGCACTTTTTAGAAATGAAAATGTTGCTGACTGTCAAATCCTGTTAAAGAAAGGCTTTTGAATTTTTTTCACTGAAAATTGTTGTGATTTGCATTCTCCAAGTTTAAGCAAATAGGGAAATTAGGAAATATTGGAGAGAGGAGTCCCCCTCTCCACTGTTCCTGTCCAAGAATATGCAAATAGAATATTTTTTTAATTTTTGGTCATGGAAAATCCTGATTTTTGAGCTTGGAAATTTCATTGCAAAATTTTGTCGGAATTATTGAAACAATCATGGAGGGGCGGTTATACTTCATATTTTGACTTCATAAGAATTAAATAAAGAACAACATCATTGGTACCATGAGAATGCTAAGAGTATTTTCTTTTTCTTTCATGTGGTACATCTCATGTCGCCCTGAAATAAATTCTGTCTAATACGACATGAAATGCAACAAACCATATCTCACACTTTACGAGTTTTCAACTACAATAACATTAAAACTTCATCACTTACAAGCCGGGCACTCCCATGGTAAAGGTCAAACATTTTTGGTATTTGGTCATTCTAGAACTTAGAGAATGTGAATCACTGATATTGTTATTCCAAAGTTATTTTTTTAATAGGATTCGCGAATTGGCAAAAATGGTCAAAAACACAAAAAAACATTGAAACTTTGGACCAAAATTGAAGTAGGTAGGAATTGTCGTATCACCATTTCGAGAACAGATTTGGATTCTCCAGGTCAAGACGCACATTTTAGACACTAGTGCTTTTTGAAATTGCATAAAAATTAAAAATTGACACACCCTAGTAATTATTGTAGTAATAGTCTATATTATCACCCGCTGATTATATGGCTGTGTTTTGTCCACACCAATTCTTCTTTATGCACAATGACAATTCTCCATAGATTTGGCCATGCTATGTACCGATCTTCATGTTTTCAAAAACTCTACAGATTTGAATCTTTGTAGAACTGTTTGTTACCTCAAACAACCTATCCACACATTTAGCTATCTACACACATCTATTCACCTGGCTGCAGTGGTAATAATGGTAGATTGTTCTCCCTGGGCTCCAAAGAGGGAGACATCAATGAATGCAGGCTAAATGCAGCAGAGTTTGAAACTATTGCAGATTCCTGTCAAGCATAACAGCTTGTTGTTCAAATGTCACTTCAGAGCATAACATATGATTTACAACGCATCATCCCATTTCTTCTGCTTTATATAGCTTTGAATGCCATTTCTACACACTTTCAAATACAACATTCACATGTTTGTTCACAATTGCAGAGCTTAACCTGATGCCTTCTTTTTCAGAGAATGTTTCGATGCAATTTTTTCTTATCTGCCATGCCTTGGACAGGAACAGTGGAGGGGGGGGGGGGACTGCTCTCTCCAATATTTCCTACTTTCCCTATCTCATACCATATGGGGTGGCCTTTCCGTGGGGGGGGGGGAGGCTGAATGTTGCTATTTTTTCCCAAATGTTTACATGATGCAAATATATGAGACCCAGCCAATAGATCTGTCCTGATATTTCAGAGGATTTCCCTTGATTTGCCATTGGCTCTGACCCCCCCCCCCCCCCAGCGAAATATATATGTCTGTGCCTCAAGGGATGTTTTAGTTATATATATTCTGCAAATTCCATGGCTGTGTCATTTACATTATTTTGCAAGTGGATGGAAAAAAATGAATAAAGCCAAAATCCAATTTAAAAACCAAACTAACAGGAAGAGGAAAGGAAAGATTGACAAAATATATAAATCAAAGGTGAATAAAGAAAATATGAAACATCTGAAGAGAGGAGAATGTGAAGAATACAAAAAGTCATCATATTCAAAAACTATCCAATATCATTGTATTCTCAATGCTCCTATTCCAACAACACCAGCCACGGCATCTAACTCCGACAAGTACAAGTACAAGTAAAACATTCACTCACAGAGCTTTTGTTGACGCATTTGTATCATAAGCAATCATAAATTATATAATATGTATTATCTGCTTATTTTTTTCACTTATCATATGATTCATCATTCATCAGCCTATCTGCCGATCTACTTTAAAAATAAGCATAACATTATATATACCACAATTGTTTCTCATTTTCTATTGCTGCATCATTGGAAAATTGAATGTTAAATTGAAGCTTGATGAAATTATATTTAAATAAAGCAATGGTTAAGATTAAATTTCAAAGTGGTTAATGGCCTTGTTGGTGTTAGGATTATTGTTGTTTGTCAATAACTGCCACAGACTTGTAGGCATTTATTTGAAAAGTGGGGCCAAAACTAAAACAGTCACTGCCTGGCAGTGAATTATCCAATTACCTTGGTTTATGACTTTTCTGAAAGAACAGGGATAGGACTATCAAGGAAAAATATAATGATACTTTTTATCCATGTTTTCACTTAACTAGGCTCAAAAATGATCAAAAATGGAGTTTTAAAAGGTCCCCGCTTTTTAGACCCTATTTTGAGAGGCTGGCATTTTCCCCCCATGCAGCCAATTACCAAAACAATCATTTTACCTGATCTCTAATGCCTTGAGGTACAATAAAAAAATATCAGGTGATTTTTGAAAAATGGTCTACTATTGGTTTTCAGGGCAAAAAGACAAAAAAGCCGACTGTCACACCTTGGTGTGACTATTCAACAAGTGACATTAGTGTATTTTCTCACCACTAAAACCACATTAACCCATGGCAACATATTTTATTTTTGTAGCACTAGGTCCCATCTTACTTCGAAAAGTCAAATTACATTCCTATAGTCATTATTCACTCAGCAGTGACCCCTCCAAGCACTGTAACGACCGGGATAGTTCGTGTAACGTACCTCACGCTGGCAGAAAACTGTCCAAAATGACTAAGTCCAGCCTCCAAGAAAATCACAGTGATCATTGTGACCTTTCTCTGTGACTGTCGTGACTGTACAGTGACTGTCATGCTTCAAAAGTACAATACTGTCTACAATTTGTCTACCTACTATTATATATATTTTTTATGTATAGATATATAGAAAATTAATACAATTTTCTATTATGGATAGTGCCTCCCCCTCCTGAAACATTGGGCCAACTTTCCCGTGGTCAGCCTGGCTACACGGTGCCAGGGGGGTCACTCCCAACAATTCAAAGTCTATACATGAAAAATAATTTTCATGTGGTTCCTTGTACCAGAGTGCTTTATTAACGATTTTAAGCAGCCCCAGGATGCATGTGTTAATTATTTTGTGAGTAACTGCTTTCTCCATGCCTGTTTTGATTCCAAAAACTTCCACCTTTAAAGTGATAATTAATCCAAGCTATATTGGCATTGTCCTTCTGTTGCGCTGAATAGTACTAATATCTCAGGCAGATAGCCAGTACAAAATATAACAAAATCCAATGTCCAGTGATTTAAATAAAAAAAATAATATTATATTATAAATTCAAATATCATGTGTGTCTGTCTGACAATTTTGCAACTTTTTGAAACACGGCAACCAGCTAACAATTTATCTTTCTGTCTGATAGCTAAGCTCAACATAATACGAAACTTTAAATACAATTTGTGAGCTTAAGATAATATTATGGAGATATTAGAGTGATCATTGTGACTGTATTATTCTAAACATTGTTGCAAAAATCTATGACGGTGACAGACTATGCAATGGCCATGTCTCAGCAGTAGCGGATCCAGAGGGGGCAGGGGGTTTAGGGGGCTCAATGGTTTAATTTAAAAATAATAAAATCCCAATATTTTTTATGTAAACCGAGTAAGTTTCTGTGCATATTCAAGGGTATTTTTTCGATACCCATTCGGCTCGTATCTTTATTTTCCAGGTTCACCTTCGATTACATGACCCTCTTTTAAAGGCTTTTTTTTGTGCCTATTTAATGATTGTCTGGTGAACAGGTAGTGAAAGGGATTATTACAACAGTTGATTATGCTATGATTCAAATATTCTTTCATAATGAGGTTCTACAGACAGCTTTTAAAAAGCCTATATTTCAAACCCTTATGTTAAGATAGTCAAGGTATGTAAACGTAGTAGGCTACATTAGGATGTGGATTGCACCTATATTTCCCGACATTTTCACGTTCTTCCCAATATATATACCCTTTAAACCTATTGGGCATAGGCTGAAAATGTCAGGGAAATGCAGGTTATGTTACAGAATATAATAATACAATCACAATGATAACTATTTTAACCACCACAACATGCAGTAACAGAAACAGTTATGGAGCCTTGTTGACAGGCAAGTTTTCTTCAATATTTCAAGTGTAAATGAACATATATATATATTTATTTATTTATTTGCATATTTGACAGAGTCAAGAGTGCTACTGAGCGCACTTAGTACAAGCGCTTGAATGTGCGTTCCAGCGCATCTTTCTCTTGAGGATGCTATTATTACTGGCACTTCTGAGTCATCCAGCGCACCTTTGAGAATGTAATCCAGCGCACAATTTATAGGCCTAGAGGTGCTCACAGATTGATAAATTGTGTTAAGAACAAAAGTGTAAAATAGCTGTATTTTGCAGTAAATTTTCTCAGTGACATATTTTGAAAACATGATAATTATTAATCTGCAACAGTTGACAGTGGTCATTAGGAATAGCTTGACATTTAGCTTGTACAGCCAGACAATTAAACAAATAGACAACCAGACAGCTAGATAGATAGATGGATAGATATACAGATAGATAGATATATCAATATATATATAGATATATATAGATAGATAGATAGATAGATAGATAGATTAGATAGATAGATAGATAGATAGATAGATAGATAGATAGATAGATAGATAGATAGATAGATAGATAGGTATATAGATAGATAGATAGACAGATAGTAGATAGCTGTCCTTATGACATGAGTGACTTAAAATTTGAAAGGGGATGCTCAGGATGACAGCTTCAGTAGTGCTCCTGAGGACACCTTCAATAGTGCGCTGGATGACACATTGCAGGCCCGTGACTGTGTACCCAGTAGAACTCCTGAGTTTTCAGTGTCAGACCCGTGGGAGCCTCAATTTTGCTGGTACCGAACATGTATTAGGCCTACTGTGACTATGGTGACTAAAAGACCATGTAAACCTTCAGCTATTTACATTAACTATGTCATTGATTGCAACCCAACTGATCTTGCAATTCAACTTTCTTTATTGTGACTATGATGACTCGTGATATCATCTCTTCTGACACCCTATTTTCAGAATTTTGCAGGTACCAAACATATATTAGGCCTACTATGACTATGGTGACCAAAAGATCACTTGCCTTCAGCTAGTTACATTAACTATGTCATTGATTGCAACCCAACTGACCATGTAATTCAACTTCCTTTATTGTGACTATGATGACTGATGATATCATCTCTTCTGACACCATAATTTTCAGAATTTTGCTGGTACCAAACATATATTAGGCCTACTGTGACTATGGTGACTAAAAGACCACTTGCCTTCAGCTATTTACATTAACTATGTCATTGATCCCAACCCAACTGACCATGTAATTCAACTTTCTTTATTGTCACTATGATGACTGATGATATCATCTCTTCTGACACCCATATTTTCAGAATTTTGCTGGTACCAAACATATATTAGCCTACTGTGACTATGGTGACTAAAAGATCACTTGGCTTCAGCTACTTACATTTTAACTATGTCACTGATTGCAACCCAACTGACCATGTAATTCAACTTCCTTTATTGTGACTATGATGACTAATGATATCATATATGGGCAAGGCTTCGGTGTCATGACATTTTTGGTTACATCATAAGACCTCAAAATTCAAAATTTTTGCAATTTAAAGTAGCAAATATCAATTTTGTTTTTGCATGATGCCAATAATTATAGAATTGGGCATTTTTTCACATCGTCACTTTGGCTGAACATGTACTGGTAGAGAAGTAAAATTAAAATTTAGCAATATTTTTTATGATGTAACGAGGACACAAATTTCAACTTAAAGCCATATTTTTTAGTATAAATACCATTTTAATATTACAAATTAGCATCTGAATTGATAGGGTATGGGAGTTTTTATGAAAACAACATCCAAGTTTGATTAAAATCATATAATCCTTCTGCATAAGAAGGTGAGAAGTTGCAAAGTGTAACGAGGACACGAAACCCATTTTATTTTGCTTCTGTGTCTTCATGTAGGACTGAATATGACTTGCTACTGCTGTTTTTGATTAAAGTAGCACCTGCAGATATTTTCTATTTTGAAACAGACTTTTTATTGTCAGAGCATCATGGTTAATTTTCAATTTTAAAATTTTTGTGTCTAAGTTACATCATCAGCACAGAAAGTATAACGCAAATTTAGTTTTTTTAAAGAAACAATCCATCGAAACTGCCTGAATTTTGTCCAGATAATAAAAGACATGTACCGCTTTGGGATGAGCTTTGATTTTAAAACTTATATCATAATTTAGCTGTGGCAATGATGCTAAAAGAAGAATATGTAGATCATAACCTGGTTTGTGGTGTCTTTGTTACCTCATAACAAAATTTATAAAAGACATTTCAGCTGTATCTGCCTCCAGGAGCTTTATGAAAAAGCTATGCCAGATATCAATCTCATAACTCGTCTCTTAGAAAAATTAACTACTTCCCGGAAGTGTAGTCTTCCCAGGAAAACGGTAATATTTCCTTATGATGTAACCATGACACAAAACAGCCAATCATGGAATTGTGTCCATGTTACATAATAAGAAAGAATATCCAGAAATCAAGGAAGTTATTTAACTTATGAATGATAAGACCGATATACACTATACTTGTTTCCATTTCTGTTATGTGCCTCATGTGGAACGACATTGGAACAGACCATAACAGACAAACAGGAATATTAATCTGATGATGTAACATGACACCAAAGTATTGTAACAGACTGAATGTTCAATGTGTTTTTATAATATCCACATTTAACATTTTCCAACAAAAGTAGAGAAATCCGGTAAATTTGTCCTTTCTTCATTGATTCTTGCACAAAATGAACTGTGTCTGATAGTGTGCACTGAGAAAACCTACTGTAAACCGTCAAGTATGAGAATATCTTATGATGTAACCAAAGAAAAGAGCCACTTGGGCAGTAACAATTTTGATTCACTGGCTCTTACTCGTCTAGCCAAATACAGCCATTCTAAATCAAAAGTCAGCAATTATGATCAAATGTCACAAAACTTCTTCAAATTTATTTGTAAAATGTTGGAGAATGAAATTATATCAAAATTTGATATCCGTCTTATGATGTAACATTTTGGCTTAGTTACAACATCAACTATATGAAAGGGTTATTTTGATTATTGAAGGGAGTATGTCCCATTTTAAGTCACTCCAGTTAATTTCCATGCTAATTGTGCTAAAACTGAACTTGTTCATGCTTGGATTGTGCCAAGGTATCTGGGAGCAATTGACAGTGACTGATGATGTAACGGAAAAGACACGAAAAGTGGGTAAAAATTCATTTCGTTCTGATTACCAACATCACCACCAATGGGCTGTGGAAAGTCATTCATTATCATCTCATGATTGTTCAGTAACTAAAACCTGCCAGAACTGCATTATAGGACCTATTTTACAGCTAGCATAAAAATAATAAAACCCAAAAGTAGCAGTAGGACACCACGAATGTCCACCTACCTGAACACTTTCACTGCAATTTTCCCAGTACGCATACATACTATGCACTTAAAAACACAATGAAATTATAAAATGGAGGGAAGACATTGCATGTTAGTTGACATCATGGAAGTTGTTACATCAGAAACCCCTTAAAATCATCAAAAACATGATGTCTGATGATGTAACCAAAAATGTCATGACACCGAAGCCTTGCCCATATTCTGACACCATAATTTTCAGAATTTTGCTGGTACCAAACATATATTAGCCTACTGTGACTATGGTGACTAAAAGATCACTTGCCTTCAGCTACTTACATTAACTATGTCATTGATTGCAACCCAACTGACCATGTAATTCAACTTCCTTTATTGTGGCTATGATGACTGATGATATCATCTCTTCTGACACCCTATTTTCAGAATTTTGCTGGTACCAAACATATATTAGGCCTACTGTGACTATGGTAACTAAAAGACCACTTGCCTTCGGCTATTTACATTAACTATGTCATTGATCCCAGCCCAACTGACCATGTAATTCAACTTCCTTTATTGTGACTATGATGACTGATGATATCATCTCTTCTGACACCCATAGTTTTAGAATCTTGCTTCTACCAAACATATATTAGGCCTACTGTTACTATGGTGACTAAAAGACCACTTGCCTTCTGCTATTTACATTAACTATGTCATTGATCCCAACCAAACTGACTGTGTAATTCAACTTTCTTTATTGTGACTATGATGACTGATGATATCATCTCTTCTGACACCATAATTTTCAGAATTTTGCTGGTACCAAACATATATTAGGCCTACTGTGACTATGGTGACTAAAAGATCACTTGCCTTCAGCCACTTACATTAACTATGTCAGTGATTGCAACCCAACTGACCATGTAATTCAACTTCCTTTATTGTAGCTATGATGACTGATGATATCATCTCTTCTGACACCCATATTTTCAGAATTTTGCTGGTACCAAACATATATTAGCCTACTGTGACTGTGGTGACTAAAAGATCACTTGCCTTCAGCTACTTACATTAACTATGTCATTGATTGCAACCCAATGACCATGTAATTCAAGTTTCTTTATTTTGACTATGATGACTGATGATATCATCTCTTCTGACACCAACATTTTTAGAATTGTGCTGGTGTCAAACATTCATTAGGCCTACTGTGACAATGGTGACTAAAATACTACTTGCCTTCGGCTATTTAGATTAACTCCCCTGTCAGCGTGCCTCGGCGGTCCAGCGTCGGCCCGGCATCGGTCCGATGTCAGCAGCATCGGACCGGCTTTGGGCCGAGAATTGTGCTGGTGTCAAACATTCATTAGGCCTACTGTGACAATGGTGACTAAAATACTACTTGCCTTCGGCTATTTAGATTAACTCAATCTGCCTTTGTTCCCAACCCAACTGACCATAGTTTTAGAATCTTGCTTCTACCAAACATATATTAGGCCTACTGTGACTATGGTGATTAAAATACTACTTGCCTTCGGCTATTTAGATTAACCCTGCCTTTGTTCCCAACCCAACTGACCGTGTAATTCAACTTTCTTTATTGTGACTATGATGACTGAAGATATTGTTAATTTCTGACACCAAATTTTTAGAATTTTGCTCGTACCAAACATATATTAGGCCTACTGTGACTATGGTGACTAAAAGATCACTTGTCTTCAGCTATTTACATTAACTATGTCATTGATTGCAACCCAATGACCATGTAATTCAACTTTCTTTATTGTGACTATGATGACTGATGATATCATCTCTTCTGAAACCCATATTTTTAGAATCTTGCTTCTACCAAACATGTGTTAGGCCTACTGTGACTATGGTGACTAAAAGAACACTTGCCTTCGGCTATTTATATTAACTATGTCATTGATCCCAACCCAACTGACCTTGTAATTCAACTTCCTTTATTGTGACTATGATGACTGATGATATCATCTCTTCTGACACCCATATTTTCAGAATTTTGCTGGTACCAAACATATATTAGGCCTACTGTGACTATGGTGACTAAAAGATCACTTGCCTTCAGCCACTTACATTAACTATGTCATTGATTGCAACCCAACTGACCATGTAATTCAACTTCCTTTATTGTGGCTATGATGACTGATGATATCATCTCTTCTGACACCCATATTTTCAGAATTTTGCTGGTACCAAACATATATTAGGCCTACTGTGACTATGGTGACTAAAAGACCACTTGCCTTCAGCTATTTACATTAACTATGTCATTGATCCCAACCCAACTGACCTTGTAATTCAACTTTCTTTATTTTGACTATGATGACTGATGATATCATCTCTTCTGACACCCATATTTTCAGAATTTTGCTGGTACCAAACATATATTAGGCCTACTGTGACTATGGTGACTAAAAGATCACTTGCCTTCAGCCACTTACATTAACTATGTCATTGATTGCAACCCAACTGACCATGTAATTCAACTTCCTTTATTGTGGCTATGATGACTGATGATATCATCTCTTCTGACACCCATATTTTTAGAATTGTGCTGGTGTCAAACATATATTAGGCCTACTGTGACTATGGTGACTAAAAGACCACTTGCCTTCAGCTAGTTACATTAACTATGTCATTGATTGCAACCCAATGACCATGTAATTCAAGTTTCTTTATTTTGACTATGATGACTGATGATATCATCTCTTCTGACACCAACATTTTTAGAATTGTGCTGGTGTCAAACATTCATTAGGCCTACTGTGACAATGGTGACTAAAATACTACTTGCCTTCGGCTATTTAGATTAACTCTGCCTTTGTTCCCAACCCAACTGACCGTGTAATTCAACTTTCTTTATTGTGACTATGATGACTGATGATATTGTTAATTTCTGACACCAAATTTTTAGAATTTTGCTCGTACAAAACATATATTAGGCCTACTGTGACTATGGTGACTAAAAGATCACTTGCCTTCAGCTACTTACATTAACTATGTCATTGATTGCAACACAACTGTCCATGTAATTCAATTTTCTTTATTGTGACATGATGACTGATGATATCATCTCTTCTGACACCCATATTTCTAGAATTTTGCGGGTACTGAACATGTATTAGGCCTACTGTGACTATGGTGACTAAAAGACCACTTGCCTTAGGCTATTTAGATTAACTCTGCCTTTGTTCCCAACCCAACTGACCGTGTAATTCAACTTCCTTTATTTTAACTACACTGAAAAAAAAGGTTTGTGTAAAACAGACAAAATGAACGTTAGCTGGTGTCCGTCCAAAATTTTTATGTAAATTCAGACAAGAGGTATGTGTATTTTGACAAATCATTGTCAATCTTGATCACTTTTTTGTGTGATTTGATCAATGAAATGTAAAAAATACACATACATATTGTCTGAATTCACACAAAATTTTGGACGGACACCAACTAACGTTCATTTTGTCTGTTTTACACAAATCTTTTTTCAGTGTATGATGACTGATGATATTGTTAATTTCTGACACCAAATTTTTAGAATTTTGCTCTTACCAAACATATATTAGGCCTACTGTGACTATGCTGACAAAAAGATCACTTGCCTTCAGCTACTTACACTTACTTTGTCATTGATTGCAACACAACTGTCCATGTAATTCAACTTTCTTTATTGTGACATGATGACTGATGATATAATCTCTTCTGACACCCATATTTTCAGAATTTTGCTGGTACCAAACATATATTAGGCCTACTGTGACTATGGTGACTAAAAGGTCATTGATTGCAACCCAACTGAACATGTAATTCAACTTCCTTTATTGTGACTATGATGACTGATGATATCATCTCTTCTGACACCCATATTTTAGAATTTTGCTGATACCAAACATATACTCCTACAGTCCTTGTAATGTTATATTCATTGCTGTGACTATGATGACTTAAATTGATATTGAATTTCCTTTCGATACAAAGAAGAGCATATGGATTAATTGAATATGACTAAGTAATACCTCATCCTTGACACTTCTACTGGTGCCAGACATAAAATTCTACAGACTTTGTCTATGGTGACTGAATAATGTCTTGCCTTCCAATATTGATATAATTATAAAGTATCTGACTGACTCCCAACAGGTAGACAATATAAAAAAACTTCACTTGCTGTGTCTGTAGTAACTAATATTGCCTTCCCTTCTGCACCTAAATTTTATAATTATACTGGTGCCAAACATGCACTCCTGCAGACCTTGTAATGACTATGGTGACTAAATGATGACTTGTCTAGATACCGAAATAAAGTATGTGACTAATTCCAATCTAACTGACCATCTTATACAACTTTATTTGCTGTGTCTATGATAATTGAATAATACTGTGCTTTCTGAAAGTTAATCTTATAATTTTGCTGGTTCCAAACATACAATTCTACAGGTTTTTTAATGACATTCATTGATGTGACCATGGTGACTAAAAAATGATCTGCCTTTCAACATTTATGTTATGTACATGTATGTGAATGATTCCAACCCAACATATCATGTAAAGCAACTTTCTTTATTGCGACTAAGGCAACTATACAATGCCTTGCCCTCTGACAACCAATTTTTAAAATTTATTTGTGCAAAAAATACACTCCTACAGACTTTGTTATAGCACATTCATTGATGTGACTATGGCAATGTCTTGCCTTGTGCCAGTGTTATCGAGAGTATATTGTTTCAGCATTTTTCTCGGATGAGTATGCATGCTTCCGGATCAGAATGTACTTCCAAGGGTGCCGGAACAGGGGGCAATTGCCCCTGCTGCCCTTGGCCAAGAGGGGCAAGGTTGCCCTTTTCATCTCCAAGAAAAAAACATTATTAAGCCTTAATTTACAGTGAATTTAGGCAAAAGTCTAAAAGTGTATATTCAAAATTATCATTGAAGCTCTGTAAATTTTTGTCGCGCAAATAAGATTTGCCCTTTCTCGACCGACCGCTCCTGCCGCCCGAGATTCCTTCTGGCACCCCTGTGTACTTCCCTCCCTCCCCCTCCCCCACAAGGATTCTGGTCAGCCTACATTGCGGCCCTGGAGTGTGACTATTTCCAAATTCATGAGCAAGTAGCATGATAAAGTAATGCCTTGCCATCTGAAACTCAAGTTTGGGACACTACAGTATAAGATGAACAGGTACCAAGGCTAATATGCTGTCAAGTTTACATTGTATTATAAAGAAAATTAAGAAAGAAATATTCCTGAAAAATAACCATGATGGACTATGAACTCGTCACTATCTCACCTATACTAGCTGATGGTCATGTTCCTAAAGGAAACTGTTGTGACTGTTCGTGCAGCAGATTTTAGTCAAAATAATACCTAAGTGACTGTCTTAAGTGACTGTTGTGATGGTTTTTTAGCGTGACTGTTGTGACTATTGCGTGACCAATTTACTAATTTTTCAGTGGTTTTTCATGAAAAATCCTGTGACCTGTTGACCCCAAAATGACTTTTTCAATAACAGGGACCACTTGGACGAAACATTTGCCGTATCCGATTATCAGAATTCAGAGATTCACTTTTTTGCTCCTGGGGACCTTTTTGGTCCCACTTTTCAAATAAATGCCTTTATGTGAAGCCCTCAGCATGGCTAATTTGTTTAATGGTCAGGGAGCTGTCATGACTGTTCATGTCAGCCCGTTTTAGCCAAAATAGAACTGAAGTGACTGTTTTGTGTGACTGTTGTGATGTTTTTTGTGTGTGACTGTTGTGACTATTGCGTGACCAATTTACTATTTTTTCAGGGAATTTTCATGGAAAATCCAGTGACCTGTTGACCCCAAAATTACTTTTTCCGTAACAGGGACCACTTGGACTAAACATTTGCCATATTAGATTATCGGGATTCAGAGATTCACTTTTTTGCTCCTGGGGACCTTTTTGGTCCCACTTTTCAAATAAATGCCTTTATATGAATAACAGTCTGAATCTACAACGACAGCCTAATGGTGTCTCAATGGTCACGAGGCCATGCCTAATGAGTGATAAATAAGTGATAATTCACGTTTTATTGTCGAATGGGTGTGGTATGCACATGTGTAGTGTGATTCCTCATAATGTTTATTGTAAAAATATTAAATGTAGCAGCTGCATAATCTGATATACCAGGTGTGTTCAGCTCAGGCTTTTAAGGGGTCAGGGTTGCAGTTGATCAAACTCATAAGCATTTGTGTTTTTTCTTTCATTCTCTTATTGATCAAACTGACAATACGCTACACGTGTATTTTGTTAACGAATGCACAAGGAATTTTCTCCTGAATACAATGTATTGTGCACTTTCTTCATTATTAGCTTCGCTGAAAGAGTAGCTTTTCTAGTCCTGGCCATTTTCACCTGTGTATCAGTGTGTGTTAATTGAATTTTGGGAAAACGGCACTGCTAATTTACCTGATTTTTGGCAGCATGTCTTCCTTTGCCCAGCAGAATACCTAATTACATTGTGGTTGCTGTTGCTGCTATTTAAGGGTTGCAGTTGGGAAATGCATCGTTGTGAGCCTACAGTGCAGCGCTCTGGTCCTTTTCTCACTATTTTATTTGTTGTGATGCATAAGATAAGGTATGAAGTTGTTTTGTAAGAAAGGGGTGTAATTTAATTAACATTTGGCTGATTTTGAAAATTTGAAATTTTGCTCGGTTGATAAAAAATGTTGGTAGTTCGATGGTATCATGGATTTTGCTCTATCTTCAAGCCTTGTGGGGCCCTGGGCGCCTTGCCCACTGTTTCCAGTGGATAATCCGGCCCTGTCTGAATTCTAGGTAGCGTGTGAGACAGAGCTCTGTGCCCTTGGCTGCACAACAGCTCCGCCTTTTACAGCATATAGATATTCATATATGTAATTAATTAAAAATATATGAACATCATGTTTTTTGGGGAGAAGCCACCTTTTCTAGGGCCACTATGTTTTATCTTGAATATATCTCTGGTTGCAACTAGACCGAATGATCAGTCTCTTCGCTTCGTGCATTTCCGTGAGGGGGCGGGGCATGTGAGCGGGGCACGCGCGAAGAGACTGAAGCCACTTATTGTTGTGAGATTGCCAAGATTCGTGTCGCAATTGTCGCAAGTTTTAAGAGCCAATCGCAGCATGAAAGAACCAGGTGAGAACACTGACCTGCAGTTGAGGTGTTTCTCTTCATGATCATCCAAATTTCGGGGATTCTAGACCCATCTAAAGTGCCAAAAAGTACCTCTGAACTGACCCATGTCGGGCCGTGAAAATCCCGTGAGTAAAATGCACTGAATTGCTCATTTGCATAGGAATTCCCTATGACGTCATAGACGTGCAAGCCCTTCAGCAAACTGCTCGATCACTTCTGGATCATTTCGGTGGGCTGCAAAGTGGGCCAACAGCTGTCAAGCTGTCAAAAGTACTAAACTGACAACAACCGTGACCAGACACTTTGAAACAACTCCTAAATTGCTGAATAACTTGTGGAAAGTTTGTCTGAGAAGAAGGTGCATTGAAGGATGTCAGGAATGTGTGGATTCTGATCATTTCTGCTACGTGAGCACATCATGCTGTTCACGGCGTCATTGGGAATGACAGTTGTCAACTTGAAAATGACAGATTTCAGCAAGATAAAGACACAGGTGAGTGATAGATTGCAATTTGGTGTGTTTTTACTGTTCCACAAGTAATTATTAGCTCCTCTCCTCAAGATCTGACAGTATTTCACAGAGGTGTGAAAGCCAATTGCAATTGACAGTTGCAATCATCAAAATGGCATTGTCCAATGTTGACATTTTTGTCAATATCAATTGTCATGACTTGACTCAACCTCTTTATCTACCAACCTGTAGACAAAGAATTGG
Organism: Platynereis dumerilii; assembly: GCA_026936325.1. Classification (NCBI taxonomy): domain Eukaryota; kingdom Metazoa; phylum Annelida; class Polychaeta; order Phyllodocida; family Nereididae; genus Platynereis; species Platynereis dumerilii. The sequence goes on from JAPTHN010000007.1 coordinate 9,084,840, forward strand.
CAGGGTTTACCAAGTCGTAGACACACTTTTTTGGTCAGTGTGATATTACCAAGTCGTACATTTTTCTGCTTACCAACTGGTAGACACCAGTATTTACAAAAGTCTATAGATAATAAATACAAAAGAAATAGAAAAAAATCGAATCTAATCCAAAATACTATTTGTCTATCTGTTATAGTCCTGGGTGTAATCACTTTCTACTGAGTTATAAAATATCAATGAGTTGATTGGCAGTGACACACAGGGACTTAAAGGATGGATGGATGATTGGGGCTTTACGTCCTGTATTTATGCACTTGGTAAGCTAATTAGGACAGGGGGGGGGGGACAGGACTTAAGAAAGAGTGAAGTACTTTTGAAGCTTTTTTGATTGTAATTAGCACCAGTTGACACATTTGCCCTGCTTATGGTCTCAACATGCTCAATGCCAATTTAATTTGGTGTCAAAACGAAGCTCACAAAATTCAGAATTGCAATTAATTTTGTTAGATCTATCTAATTCAGTAATTGGCTTACATGAATTAATTGCAAATTGCTAATTTGGCCTATTAGATGATTGATTTTGCAGTTGGCCTGCAACTTCAAAGCGCAAATTGTGCTGTCTATGGGTTGGTTGATCCTAAAATTATGTTGTCTACGAGTTGGATGATGCTGTGTCTACGACTTGGTTAGTAAATTTTATTGTTTGTCTACGACTTGGTTATGACTTTTTAAATGAAAAATGCTGTGTCTACGACTTGGGGGATAGCTCTGAAATATGTCTACGACTTGGTGTGTCTACGATTTGGCGTGTCTACGACTTGACTTGTATTCATGTTATTCCAATGGGACAAGCACCAGGAATAGTGATTGATTGTTTTATTTAGAAATTCAAACACACTTCCGAGGTACAGAGTTACAAAATAATTAAATTAATGAAAGTAAGATGTACTAGTAACCATGGATGAAATTCTGGGATGACTCACAAAAGTCAGACTTGTTTCCAATAACTGTAATCTTACACAAATTTGACATAATTAATGATGTAAATAATTAAGTAGGCCTACTGACTGTCTTGATGGGGAGTTTTAAATACCAGCTTGAATTTAAAAAAATTTCAGTGAACAGGACCAGCTGCACTTTTTAAAATTATTTCTGAATTTCATTAGGAGTATAGTAATCTGATAAGTTTGCAAAATTGTGAATTTTATTATTGAATTTACAGTTAATTGCTATTTTGTTTCCTTTCAGCTCGACCATGGCACAGATCAGGGAAACAAAATCCAAGACACTGCAGCTGGTAGTTTTTTGCGAATTTCTTAATCTGCACATTACATTCATAATACACATGATATTTCATGTCAGCATACAACATTTTTAAGCTACATTTTTAATCACACTTTGGCAATTATGCATTTGAACATGTTGAAGCAGCTTCCTAGTACCATGTGGATTTCACCTTTTGTGTTTTTATTGCAAAGTTCAAGTAGCTGTGAATTTCTCAAATATATCATAGATCTGATTGGGTAAAATTTTGTATGAATGTGCCTTATTCTCAAAATCTTAGATTAATTTTCATGAGTAACCTTCATTCCCCAAGTGAGGCGGGGCCTTTTTTATTATTGCTGATCACATGTGCTTAATTGAGTATTCTCTTGTCATACGTCCTAATTTATTGAAGACTGCTTTGATTTTCAGGAAAGTTTCATATTTGTATTCCCAAAAGCAAGAGTGCTGCTGTCCGATTTGAAGTGTGTGATAAGTGTCTGAAGGTGACAGTGGGTTGTACCGAAATAAAGTGCTTGTCAAGAAGTCTCTCGATTGGAACTAACTATTTCATCCTGTCACTCTACCTCTCATTTGGGTAAATAATTACTAATAACACAACTTAATTATAGAAAAACAGTTGAGTTTTCCAATGTTGCAGCATGTATAGTTGCACTTGTAACTCATATTTATGTGCAAATTGCCTGTATTCTGATCTGTTTTTTTGGATAAAATATTGCTGGGCAATGGGCATTGTGCGTAGATATTGCCGCACTGAAATATTAATTTGCTAAAATTTCCCCATAAATTGTTCATGTTGGGGGGGGGACTACACTACTGGCTGAGTGACTATAGCATACAAGCACCTGTCACTTATGATGCTATTACTGTGATTCACTCAGAAAAACTGCTCTGCAAGGAGCTGCTGATACAAATTCTAGACCAGTGTCCCGTATACCATGTGAAACCTTTTTACAATTTAGAATGGTGCTCACAAATTATCTTTTGCTCGCAGGTCAAGCAAGGGGAACAAATATTGCTGCGCTCCTTCTCCTGTCTCTCTCTGAAAATGGGAAACCAAGGGAAACATCCGGTACTTTTGGTTAAATACCATCTTTATAATTTACAAGATATGTCGCCAAAATGTTCATTTGTAATATTTTGTATAAATTTTGAAACTTAATTGTTTATACTATATGCAGGTGTTCTGAGCCTGCTGTCACTGCTGAGTATTTTGAAAGTGTACCTACCTTTTATTCAATACAAGATAAAAAGTCAATACACATGACATATAAATATGAATAATATTATACATTTGCGCTATCATAATTTCATTTATGGGGGTTTAGAATTCATTAAAAAAAGTTTTATTCAGCCTGATTGTTACAGTCCCAAATTCTCCATGCAAGTGCTCAGGATCATTTTAATTGCCTTATTGGTTGCCTACATACAGTTGTATTTAGATGGAATAGTTTGTCAGATGACCTAAACTGTTCTGTTTGTTTTATTTAGAAGAAAGACTTACGGGTTCAGCTCAGTGTCTTATAACTTTAGAAGCTGGCCTTTTGAATAAAATTCCTTATGACATTTGCCTTGAAAATGAAATAAGTGCTTTCTAACAAAGACAATCTAAAGTTGACATTTCTACCATTGAAGATAGGTTCTTTTAACTGTTTGTTCCTTAAAAGTTTTTATGTGTAAATTTTTACCTTCAGCGAACGAAGTTCGAAGAAGGTATTGTAATCACTTGGGTAAAAATGTTGTCCGTCCGCGGCGGGCGGATAGATCGTTTCCGGGCCAGCGCTCGGCCTCTATTGAGTGTACATGGATGAAATTTGGTACACATATAGCCTGTATGGTCTAGTTGTGCCTTTTGATGGTCTAAGTGATAGATATTCAATACCTTTTGAAATAATTGAGAAAATATAAAAATTATTTTTGTTCGTTTCCGGGCCAAATCTCAGTCACTATAGCATGTGCACTTATGAAATTTGGTACAGATGTGGCCTATATGGTCTAGTTGTGCCTTTTGATGGTCTCATTGATGGACATTCTATACTTTTTGCAAAAATTTGGAAAATAGAAAAATATGTATTTTTTTAGTTTTTTGGGCTGAGACTCGGTCACTATTGCATTTAAATGGATAAGGTTTGGTACACACATGGCCTATAAGGTCTAGTTGTGCCCTTTGAAAGGTCTGGTGGAAAATATTAAATGCTATTTGAAATATTGAAAAAAAAGATTAAAAATATATTTTTTGTTTCTGGCCCAAGACTTGGTCACTATTGCATTTACATGGCTAAAGTTTGGTACACATATGACTTATGTGGTTTAGTTGTGCCTTTTCATGGTCTGACTGATACATATTCTATACTTTTTGTAATATTGAGAAAACATATTAAAAATACTTATTTTCTTACAGGAGCCAAAACGTGCCCACTATTGCATATACAGCAATGCCATTTCCTACAGGTATCACCTATAAAATGTTGCAGTGCTTTTTGACTTGTATTTAACACTTTTTGAATTATCGGCAAAAAATTGGTGCATGCATAAAACCGTACCATGATATAAGTAAATTAGTATAATAAGGCCTTTCCCTGCTTTTACAAACCCTGGCAAGCACACAGGTAGATCGCAGGGCAGCAGGCAAATAACAGATAATAGAATGCCATTACTCGACCACTGTTGCATACCTATAATATACGGAATTTGGTAAACACACCAATTTTATGATGTAAGTGTAATCTTCTAAATGTGTTATTCGCTGAAGGTTTGCTGCTGCGCAGCCTATGTTTTTATCTATTACTATTATATTAAGTACTGTTAACTTTCGGTGACACCAGCCAATTTCATGGCTGATTTTCCCCGTTATGTACACACCGAAGTAAAATTAAGATATCTATTGTCTATTTTCTATTCGAATTTTAAAATAAATTGATGTCATTATTTTCAGACTGGAATTCTACATACTGCATTACAGTTCTGGCGCTTTGAAATCTCTGAAAAGTGGACTCTATTGTGATGAATTGGCCCAGGGCACAGCTGCACAAAGTAGGTACCATATGAAAATAACTAATGCTGCAATTTGAAATTATGTTAATTATGCCTCCCCCACCTTGACGGGGGAGGCATCATGTTGTAAGGTGACAACTGACACATCATGTCCCATCCATCCCATGCATGGATATCTCATTCATACGCAATGTTATACAGATAGGAATTATTGACCTCTCAAAAACGATGACCTTGGATACCTTTTGACATATTTTTCAAGGTCACAGGACCTAAATGGGGAAAATCTACAGCACAAGATAGCTGATGCATATACCACATATCAGGTTTGGTTGCACATTGACCCTTGACACAAGATTGACCTTGGATGACCTTTTTAAAATATTGAATGACCTTTTCACTGGCAAAGGGCTCTTTCCATTTACGATAACTCATCAATATCAAAGTTTCCGATTCCCTCTGGTAAGGGGCGACCATTAATTATCCAGGGGGAGCAGACTTGGAGCTTTTCTTAAATAGATAATTTCTAGCTCAGTTTTTGTGAAATAAATAATTACATTCGTTTTGGACTGTCTTGAAATAGGCCTTAGCAATTTTTGCTAGGGGTATTTCTTGAAAAAGTGTTGCTTGATATTGTAATGAATACACCGAGTGCCAAGTTTTTAGGCAGCAATGGCTTTTTGCCATATCTCCAAAAGTATTTGGAATATTTTTATGTCCTTCACCCACAAGTGTGGGTTAGAGTAGAAGATTATTCTGAGCAAATATTGTCCCATTCCGTTCACGCAGTCAGACGTTATAGCATTTATTACAGGTTTCGGGTGTGCCAAGTTATTAGGTACATTTGCATTTTGCATTAAAACATGGACAAAACATATGAAATCTCAAATGAAAATGACCTGGATATATTCCCAATATTAATTTCCATAAAGTTATGCCATATTCAGAAGCTTTCGTGCCTGCACTTGGAAGCAATCCACTTTATTCTGCTCCATTGGAATACCATTGAATTTACCCGAATTTTGATAAACAAAGCCTCTCTTGGACTAAAAGTAAGTCATATCACTAAAAAGATTATTTTGTAGGTTAATTTGAGCTATTAACTTCGTGCTGCAAGAATTTCAGCCAGATTGTAGCTCATTAACCAAGTCAACAGCAAATCAAAAAAGTTATGATTTATCACATCCTATTTGCAATGTTATTTCAATGGGAGTTCGTAATGAGACATTTGACAAGTTTTTGAATTGCTCTGTATTCAAGTACAAAGGCCAGAATTGGCTGAAATCGGCACAGGACAAAGTCAATGGCATCAAATAAGACTTTGAGGAGTGTTTTTGTTAAAATGACTTATTTCCAACTCAGGAGAGGCTTTGTTTATCGAATTTTAGCTAAATCCAATGGTATTCCAATGGAGCAGAATAAAGTGGAATGCTTCCAAGTGCAGGCCTGAAAGCTTCCAAATATGTTGTAACTTTATGGAAATTAATACTAGGAATATATTCAGGCCATTATCATCCGAGATTTTAAATTTTTTTGTCCATATTTGAATGCAACGCGCTAATGTACCTAATAACTTGGCACACCCAAAACCTCTAATAAATGCCATAACTTCTGACTGTGTTAACGGAATGGGACAAAAGATGCTCAGAATAATGTTCCACCCTTGTTGGTGAAGGAAATAAAAATATTCCAAATACTTTTGGAGATATGGCAAAAAACAATCACTGCCTAATAACTTGGCACTCGGTGTATTCTGGCCCCGGGGGACTTCGCGCTTGAAATAAATATTACTTCTGCGGCTCCAGTGAAATAAATATTTCTTGCCGAGGTAAACTCCAAGCCTCCTCTCAGATATTAGATTATTGTCCCCTAGGATCTCTGACCTCTTCTAGGATTGTCTCCTTCAACGACCTTCACCTACCGTAGAATGGGTCAAAATCGGCAATCTGGGGGGAAAGTTGGCTGGCTGTTTTAACCCATTTAATGTCACCAATGTCAACTTTCCTCATTGACACAGGAGCCAAATTTGCTGAAGATACCTGTGTCAGTGAGCAAAGTTGGCATTTCTTCCATTAAAATACCCGGCCAACTTAATCCCGGATTGAAACTATTGAAGATGGAGCTACACAATTTTACGGGATGTTTGCCCCAGAGCTAATTGTTAATTTTCCACAATCGATAAAAATGATCTAAAATATCTGAAATAATTATTGTCTCCTTTTCACCATAAACATTTTTAGATTTAGATTTGACACAACTGAACGCAACAAAATGAACCGATTGACCTATACCTATTTATCAGCCAAATATCAGACCACTGTGACAGTTTGAGGCAGTACCATGTTACCATGCTTACTACTTAGTGGTGGATCAGTGCTTGTGATTGGTGGTATATAATATATATAGTAAACCAAGCGGTACTGGAGCGGTAGGGGACCAAAAATTTTGGAAATGGTCAAAATTCGGGCAGGCAGGGTAAAAATTCGGCCAGAGGGTCAAATAAACATTATCGAAAATATCAGTGGTTTTCATTTTTCAAGTGATTTCGTTTGACAAAGCAAGGAACATTGGATTGTGAAATTCAGGCAAATATCGCTAGCCTCCCCGAAAATTGCACAGAAAACTGATAAAATAAGAATTTTCCCAATAGTGACACAATGCTATTAATTTTAGGTTGAATGCTCAGACTGTGTGTAACCTCCAGATGATGAATAAAGAAGATAAGAATCTACAGAAAGCCTACAGGTGTGAGGGAGCAGGCTGCAACATTCCAGGAGGTGAGAAGTTGACTAGGGTTGGGCTAATCCAGCATTATCAGGCTGATTAAACTGTTTTATGGACCTGGGAAAACCCAACCACTATGACAATGTCCAGGCCTAATGACGGCCGATGTTTCCAGAAATATTTTTTTTGTGCGCGGGGACGCCGGAGAGCAAAAAGTTGAGTTCCACTATCAGACCCTATTTCCCCATACATCTTTTGCTCCCTATATTACATGTATGGGCCATTCTCAAATTTCGGGACAACGTGTATAGGAAAATTGTCCTGTAACGGAGGGGACAATGTGGTAACGGAGGGGAATTTTGACGTAAAAAACCAACTGTAGGAACAGCAACAAAAGGAAAAATGATAAAAGATTGATATAACTATTATTTTCAGAAGTACTTCATCTCGTATCAGTAGATTTTTTGGTCCAAATGTCGATTTCTTGCTCATGATCTGGTAACGGAGTGGACGGTAACGGAGGGGAACAATTTTTTGCTTTTCGCTCATTACTGCTTTTTATTTTGGAGAAAAGACAAAATAATTGCAGAATATTAAAACCTGCCACCCTCAGCAACATATACATGAAATCGCTCTGTAAAATTATCATTGGTAAGCTTGGAAATGAAGGAAACGGAGGGGACATTTTAGTGGGACCAAAAACATTTTTTATGAACATTATGTCATAATTTATTGAATACATGTTTTAGGAAGTCTGCAAGGCAGTGGTACTATGGCGCACATTCGTCTGATGATATTCAGTGAAAATAGCTCATAAAAAACAATAACGAACAGAGCTATGGCAAGTAACGGAGGGGACAAAAAAATTGACATAAATTAGTGACACGACTATTGTATCAATTTAATCAATGAAATTATACACACAAAAAATTGAATATGAACTAAATATAAATTCAAGTCTATATTCCCATGAATCGTGCAAAGAAACTTTGAAAATAATGGTATATTAGGAGGAAAATGAACACTTGATTTTGTCATGTAAGGTCCAGTGACAGGGAAAAACCATTGATTTTGCACGGATTTCTGGACATAATGCATTATAAAAAGTCTAATGAATGACTTTTTGCTCCAAATGCAGTGGTTCTAAGTAGAAATATGAATACAGATGCAGAGTGACGCTTCAGATATTTATCGCATTCATATTAATGTCAGGGAGCTAGAGTGATGCAAATTGTCCCGAAATTTGAGAATGACCCGTATACCTATCTTTCACGATTTTTGCTGAATATCCCTCTAAAACTCTATATTTTTGTGGAATTACATTAGCTATTTTGCTTTTTTCATGTGAATGAAAATGAGGGTTACTGTTCTAAAGTATTTCTAATCATTTCTAGACTTTCTTTAAGAAAAATTCCAGGATACTAGCTTGTTCCTTGGTCAATAATTATTTCACTGAGGTGACTAATATTGCACGCCTGCAATATTAGTCACCGAGGTGCCATAAAAAAATTAGTCACCTAGGTGCCATGAAAACTTATATTGCACGAGGTGAATAAAAATGTAGTAACGCAGAATTTTAAATATCAATACAGGATAAATGTGCAGACCTAGCTATTAATGACATATTCATGAGATATACATGACTTTACATTGTCGCGCATGCGCACTAGCGTAATAGCGCTATTTGAAAAGGAAAATGAGAGTTTGACAAACTCGGCTGTCGTGACTAAACCGTAGGTTGTACAGTAATCTCAGACCATTTTTTGAAACAAGCTCGGCACAAGCTCAATGCTGATATGCATACTTATGCTGAAACTTGATTATATTAATGCTTCAAAAGACCCTGCAAAGAATTGAATCGATGATGTGTCATGCACTCTGATTGGCTGAGTCTGTTAAACATGAATAAATTATGCTTGATATCCAAGATTGGATTTATTTGTCTAGGGTAGATTCTCTGGGTGGATGTTCATTTTTAATTTAAAAAAAAATGTTCCTGATTAAAATTTAAATTGTTTATTAACCATAAAAAAAAATTAATAAAATACACAGGTCAACGAATGTGGTAATTCTCTTCAAAGAAACTATTTAAGCTTGAGCTATACATTATTACCAAGATGTTTGAAAAATTGTGAAGCATCATAGAACTTTAAATTGGCATCTTGGAATGCAAACGAATAGTTATTTATACACAGCTCACAAAATAGAAGTTTTCCCAAAAGTGACACAATGCTATTTGTTTCAGTTTGAGTGCCCAGACAGTGTGTAACTTCTATACATGTATATGAAGAATAAAGAAGATGAGAGTCTACAGAAAGCCTACAGCCACGAGGGAACGACCAGGAGCATTTCATTGACCTAGAATCAAATTCAATAGGTAATTTTAGGTTTTGATAGTTGCAATTGATGGGTGCCTTTTTAAACTTATTATATTCATAGATTTAAGATACACAAAATAAGCTTTGAGTAATTTTTGACTAAAATAATACATTTATTTTGTCATTATAAACCCAATTATATTAAATTGAACTTGTTTCAAAATGTAAAAAATGATTTTTGATGCCATGAATATCCCATGCTTTGTTTACAATGTAAGAATTGTAGGTATTTCCTCAAGTAATTTATAATTACAAAATCAGTTAAACTTATTTAATTGTGAAAGCATGATATACTTAAAATCTATCGGTTTATGGTTTCCAACTGTAAGTTGAATTTCAATAAAATTGCCGAACATAATAGCTTTAAGACGATAAATATTTGACCAGCTAAAGTTTTTATAACTGTATTCTTGATTTAAAGGGTATATTGTCAATTCAATGAATACAGTGCAGTGCTGTGGGATGTGAGTGAGGACGATATTCTCATTCACTCCGCATGCTCTGCCAGCAACCAGAGAAATTGGTGATATCCCCTGTCATTGATTAATGTTTGATTATTTTGATATTAAATGCATAAATTTGATGTTTAGTTATTATATAATTAAATTACCCATATAAACAGTTATTTGTCAAGAAGTTTTACATAATCTTCAAAGATGTTGATAATATTTTATGGTTGTGAGGTTAATTTAATTAATTTCGCTGTAGGAATTTTATCTGATGACATTGGTGCCACCTATTGATTAATGCATTCAATTTTATTAAATTTATATATTTATATATGTAATGTAATTCTCCAGATTTAGTGCTTAGATTGATGTTTAAAGACATCCTAATTTTCATTGATGTATTAATTGAGTGGTTTTTGTTTTGCTTTGCATTATAATGGTCCTGAAATTACTGAACTGCACAAAATATTTAGTCAAAATAGTTATAACAAATATGATGAATATCTTGAATTATTTGTTGTCTCCCCCCCCCTTCCTACCTACCCCACTGCTTTCATAAATTCATGATGACAATGGATGTTCTTTTGTTAATTAGCCTTTTTCTTAATATTTTCAGAATCACCTAATCTAATACAATACATTTCAACTGTGAAATGGAGCAATCTGCCTGAAAATCTATTCGACAGTGTTGCGGTGATCTGTTTTGACTGACTGCTGTACAAGTAGGCGTACAAGCGAGGATGCAGACTGACGGACTCGAAGTCGAATTGAGCATCGAATTGGCTTCCAGGGCTGCATGACAGTTGCCTTTCAGATCCGTGCCCTGCAGAACTGGAGAGCAAACTGCAGAAATTCATGTATGTGAGGACCAGAAGCACAGCACCTCTAATATAGCTTATATGTATCTTTATTGATCTCAGTCAGTCTTTTTTTGAGCATTTGTGAATGTAATTGAACAACTGACACTTTATAGTAACAGCTTCATTAAGAAAGAGAATTTGTTGAAGAATTGAAAAGATGCATGATAATAGAAAATTATGAGATAACAATTGATAATTTCTGAGAAATATTTAAAAAAATTCCAAGTTATATGTTCACTCACGCATTTCCAAAGGGGGTCTGAGAATCACAAAAAAAACAGAATCTTGAAACTTTAGACTCGGGCATTTCCACACTAATTTCCGATTACAAAATGTGTTTGGCAATAATCAGTTTATTAAAAGAGCAATTGTATATCCTATTTAGAAATATATATGTGCCACATTCTAAAATTTAATTGTTAAATGGAAATGTAATGATACATAGACTTCTTTCTATATTGTTTCCTAATTTTCTAACTTATTAAACTAAATAATTTAATTTATACAACACATTTCACATATTTTTGTGCGATGCGGTTCTAATTGCAATCTGGGTTTGGGTGTGTCCTCGCTTTATCATATGTCGTGGCCCGTACATTTTTGTAAATTTTAATTATTTTTCCTCCCAGGGTGCACTTGATATTGACTAAAATTTTGTTCTTAGAGGAGTCAGTGCTGGTCTTGTAATTTTCTACTCTACCTTTGTATTGTTATTATATTTCGGTTTCAAGAGCATGAAGTACATTATGATTCTGATTTATAAATGTTAGAAAACCAGTTTGTTTATTTTAGTACTGGCTTCTCCCTCTTTCAGAAATTTCAGTCTCCCTGGCACTGCATGTCATCGCATGTATAACGCAAGAGGACGCATACAGTCTCATGGATCACGTGGGAAGAGACAAACATGACGTTTGCGTGATGCATTACAACTCCTGACCAGCTGAAAAGGAGTCCACGACCAAAAAATGCTGCAAAAAAGACTACAGAAAAATCCTTGAAATTGATTGCCTTAGAGCTTGGAGTCGGGTAGTAAGTTAACTGCAGCCTCCAACTCCTGACTCTTTTAGCTTTCTGAAAACCGACTCTGATTCCTTTGCTCTCCTGATCTGTGACTCTGACTCTTAAATAATATAATAATAATAATAGACATAAAACGAACTCTTACTAACATCAACATTTATATAGCGCTAATTCTAGTAAACTGCTCACTAGCGCTCTTGACTCCCGACTTCGTTTATCGGCATTATTGCCCGCAAATAAAGTGGTTAACAGAGATGAAAAATTAATTCTACAAAGTTTTCGTAGGACTTGGTACATCAATACTTTTTTAGGAAGTTTTGTGTGAAATTTAAGATACATTCCACATTATTTTTGTAACATTGTTTTGAAAAATTACATTCATTATTTTAGGAGTTAGGAGTCACCAATTTATTTTTGACTCCGGCTCCACCTGAAAATCAAAGTTGACTCCGTCTCCACCCAAGACCTCCAACTCCTGACTCCGACACTGGAACCTTGACGAATTCTTATTTGGCAATGCACATTGTCATTTGTATAAATCTAAGTGTTTGTTCAAGTTTTGTCCATGGACTCATTTGTTTGGGCACTAATCAGCGTCAGGGCTCTAAAAATATGCAAGTGACATTGTTAAACAGTATTTTTTTTTGGAGATCGCCAACAAGTTACACGCAATGCACAAATAGTTGAGACTGAAAAATATAATTTGTAGCCTACAAGAATTTTGCAAAGACATTTGAACCATTTGACAATTTTGTTCGTGTGAGATTTGAACCATTTGACAATTTTGTTCGCGTGAGATTTAAAAGTCTGCAAAAATTGTGTGTCTGAAACCTACATTAGTAACAGTGAACGAGTCCGAACGACCATGCAATTAATACTAAGTTATTACTAACGTATAAATGTTGTTGTTCATAAACCGATAAGTGGTCACTAGAATTGTTGTTCTTAACAATAATATCAACTGGGAAATTGTATGCATACATAACTTGTATAGGCCTATTATCAATAAAAAATATTTACGCAAACAGAGTTGTTAGCTTTTTGCTTTACTATATTTGTAATTAGGAGAAACTCGTCCAATATTTAGGCCTGTCTACATTTTCTGAATTTTGTTTCTGTGGCTTTAAGTTCTTGTCTATAGGCAGCTGGTTGACTGAGTGGTTACGGTCCAAGCCTGCTCCACTGAAGGTTAACTGTGTGGGTTCAAACCCCTGTTAGGGAACCCAAGATATTTTAATGCATTGCACCTTTACGAGCAAAATCACAGCTGGATGTCGTTTGGAAGAAGTTAAATTGGCGACCCCTTGTGTCTGAGTCTGCGCTGGGCCAGCTGCGCAAATAGGCCTAATATTAGGCATGGGTGACGGGTAAATTTGCAACATGTTGAAGACTCCTGCAGTCCGGCTGTCTATATAAGTCTTTCACAATCGTCCCTTGATCATGACCACCTAGAATTGGGCTTAGAGGGTAGCAGCGGCGGATCGGTAAATCATAGTGCAGAGGGCGTTCCAGTTGTCTTGAATCGGCATAATTTTTTTTTAATTGTGCTTTTCATCTCAGCTAGGGGTCTTGGGGCAATGGATCCAACACTGGCTGCACTTGACCATGTCTGTCTATAAATCTTGGCCTGCTAATTGGATATTGTTTATTACAACTTGTAAAAACAGTTGCTGTAGTGATTACATGACTCACGGAAAATTTGCCTAAATATTATACAGAGTTTTTCTGAAACTCCACTTGTCTTCGAAAATAAATTGTTTAAAATAGGCCTACATTCTTGACGCATATTTTTTTCCAGATTTTTGGTAAATTGAGTTTATGATTATAGGCATTAAAGCTCTTCAAGGGGGAACCATGTAGGGAATCATTCAGAATAGGCCGGGGAACACTCTAAAAAGATTTCAGGACAAAACTTGTTTTTTAAGTGGAAAATGGATTTTGGAAAAACCAAACTTCCATGCAAAAACCAACATGGATTAAAAAATTTTTTAGAGTGAAGCAGGATTTTTGCCTGAGGGGGTACTAACTTTTCACATGTGTTTCAAGGGGGGAGGGGTACTAACAACATGTCTAAAGGGTTTGAAATCTGAACCCAAGAAAAACGTGTGCAACCCATATTTAAAATTCCGCAAATCTGTATGCAATCGTCAGGGTGTACACAGTGTGAGAAATGGCTTTCAGAAAGCCCTAGTCCGAACTTGAAAGGTATGCAAAGTAACATGGTGATTATCTATTTTTTAGCTGAACTTCACTGGTCCGAAGCCTTTTTCTGGTAGTCGGGACTATCGGACCCCTGCCATTTCGCACACTGGGTGTACATATATAACAATTTGTGTGTATATTGCTTTGTATGCCTGGGGGGGGGGAGGTATTAACAATCTGCATCGATCCTGAGGGGAGATACAAAAAACCCGCACAGCATTCATGAAACCAAATTAATTTTTAACATCAATTTACGAACCCCCCGCCTCCCCCATTCATAAATTCTGAACGGTCCCTAAGTAGCCTAAGAATGACACAATTTAATCTTATAAAAATTTTAAATAAGTTGTGGATGAGCACTGAGCAGGTACCCGGTACCCACATTATAAGGAAACTTGAGGGAGTACTGATTTTTTTTTTACAGATTGACAAAAATCACCCCTGCTCCCTCCAGATTAACAGCCCTAATTAAATAGTAATTTTTGTTATAGTGCCTGTATACTAAAATTTGCTTCATGCTTCAATATTGCTCATTGCATTTTAATTTTTTTTAATTAAATTTATATTCATGAATAACAGATTTTGCAAGTGCACTGCACTGTCATTCTTGTCATTTTTTGAGGCCTCAGTACACAACACCTCAGACTCAGTCAGACAGCTGCCAAAGGCTTTGTTCCATTCCATAATATGATAAAATAAGAAATAAATACCTTTTAAAAATATTTATTCAATTTTTAGATTTTTAGAAGTGCTTTAACACTGCCAACAGCAGTCAAACACCTGAGACTGCTTTTGTAGTGATCGTGCTGTTTTGCCTCTGGCAGCCATGTTTGTTTTGGTTCACCAGCCTGGGAGAGGCAGGATCAGTGCATTTTCTCAGAAAATGTCGTTTTTCATTGGATTACCATGGGGACAAGCCATAAACTTGATGGAATCTTGGTAAATATATTGTTGGGGATTGAAATGACTTGTTTTGTGGGTTGTGAGTGGCGTATTTTGGGCGAGAGGGGCGATTTCAGGCTGTGGGATGTCTTGGCAATCTCAGACAGTATTTTGCTGTCTATCTAACTCATGGGCTGTCGCCCACTCGCCCGCCCCCCAGACCATGAAGTTAGATAGACTTGTCGATCTAGGTTGCAACTACCAGATTTTTGTAATTTCCATGTACTGCTTCACATTTTTCCAAGATTTGTTCTAAGGCTTCTGTTTCGTTTCTGCAGTTTCCAAACGTTTGATCCTGGTACAAGTTTCTGTAGTTCTCCTTTACTTCTTGTTCTTTCTTTGAATATTATGCTCTCTTCAGCTCTTATGGATATAGATTTTGCTGGCGTACCATCTTTCCTTGTGGCTATGTTGTCCAGGTACAATGCAACCCGAAATAAAGTATGACTACCCCAGCAGGAAGGAAGAATCAGTCACAACTTTACTCTTTCATACCTTTTGGCTCCTTACGAACCACTTGCTACATACCTACTTTAAACTACCTTTTAGAAATACATTAACTTTACATTAAGCCAATACCAAATTCAAACTCCATCACCCCCATTGTGTTTTATTTCTTCGATATTTTTCCCCTTTGCTAATTCCAATTACATTGCTAGCTGTCTCAACAGACTCCTTTTAAAATATGGGTAAGGCTGTAGTAAAGACTCGAAAGTAGTTGTAAGGATATTTGGGGTGGAGAGGAGAAAGGAGGACAAAATAGGTGAATAGAGGACTTTTGACAGAACATTTTCTTACTTATAGTATTTGGTTTTCCTCTTGTTGTTGCCATACAAAATGTACTTCCACTTTATAATGTCTTTTGCAGGTTTGTGTGCCCGGATCTTTACCCGACTGCTGGCCTTCTCTGGGATACCATTATCCAATTGTTGCCGATCTGCACTGTGTCATGAAACAGTTGTCCACCTTTGTGTGGGCTGGCAATATGGTCTGTCTCACAATGATAGCTGCTCTGAGATGCTACAGGTTCCAAAATCCTAGCAGTGTGATAAACAGGAAAACCTTCATCTACGGGGTTTCGACAAGTGTCGCAGTCAGCTTGATCATGTTGCTGTTACTCCTGTTCGGCAAAGAGATGCCCCCGTTCATGAAGAAGTACTGCCCAAGAAGAATCCATAACATCGTTTTCATTCCTAAACAGGTCATCAACTGGTTCATGATACTTGTGCTAGTTGTGTGTTCAGTGATCATTGTACGTTCTTATTTCAAACTGCTCATCACCATCCGATCGAGACAGAGAAAAGTGCTCCCTGAATGTTTTGCTAACTTCGCTCAATTCCAACCCCGTTCGCCGGTTGTTAATGACAATATGAGAATATTTTCAGTTGCATATGCCATGCAAGGAGTTTCAGTTGGTGATATCGTCATTCAAAATGATGCAACAGCCTCAGAATCAGGCAGTGCAGTCTTACGAAACAATTACTTCTCAGATAAAAATAATGAAAGCGTACAAAGAACATCGGTGGACACCATTTGTGAAAAGGACAAAAAGGCTGTCATTTCCAGCGTGATTGTCTTGTCAATATTCCTCGCATCGTACATTCCCTTCTTTGGTGTCATCTTGATAAATGAAGTAGTTGACTTTAGACCTGAAACGTTCAGACATTTTTTCTTATTCAATTTGCTCAACAATTTTATAAATCCATTTGTATATACTTTGAGGAATGAGGCATTTAGGAACGGTCTCACGAAGCTTTTGCAAAACAAATGATTTAAATTTTTATGAGTGAACTTGACGTTTTGACATTTTGAGTAAATATCTTGAATTCACTTAAAACTTTATTTACCAGACACTATATAATATATATATTTAATATGTAAACTGCATGTTCCAAGAAATCCAGATCAATAAAACTTTAAGTTTAAAGAAATTGGTTATGCTTTTGAAATTGGTTTATGCTTTTTAATTATATCATTAAAGGGCCGTCATCAACTCATCATGCCAAAGAGTAAAAAGAAGTCTTTCCTAGTTTAGTGAAATGAACAAATTCTTTCTGGTCAGTCTTGAAATTGATAATATAATTCCTGGTATGGATAATCTTGACATGGCGTAGCTTTATTATTAAAAATAACGTGCTAGCACTTTAACAGCTGCTTGTAGATATACTATCAACCTATCTGCCCATCTAATCATCTATCTATCTATCTATCTATCTATGTAAGAGTCTATATTTGTCCATATAATATATAAGTGACTTGCTTCCATCTTTCTTTCTTTCCTTTCTTTGTTCCATCCTTTCTTCATTCCATCCTTTCTTCCTTCCTTTCTTCCTTCCTTTCTTCCTTCCTTTCTTCCTTCCTTTCTTCCTTACTTCCCTTCTTCCATCCTTCTTTCCTTTTTAAATGAATTTGCAAACTACCCCCTGGCTGGAACTTGGCTGTTGCTAGTGCTACTGCTGTCACTGCAGCAGAACATTTGAAATTCGCACCAAAAACGAACATTTTAGTTAAGAAAATAAAAATTTTGTTGTCACAGAAGTTTACCAAAAGTTGATGGAAGCAACATAATATTATGTTGAGACTGTATACTAAGTTTTAACATGATAGGTGAAATATTGCGACCACCTATATGGTCAGAACCTTACCGAAAATGCCTGTAAAAATAGAAGGCTTCATTCCATTGTAACCGTAGAGGTTAAATTGGTACAAATATACGTATGTCATAGGAATACACAATAAATGTAAAAGCTATTAAGAAAATAAATTTTAAGGAAATTACTCGCTGAGAATACATAATTGATCTTGTCAGCACACTTTTTAGGATCGCAAAATAGTCTACTATATAATTCACTGTTAGACTTGAAAATGAACCTAGTGATCTTCTGGTTTTCATAATGTTAGTATAATTGCTTTTCAGTTTCGAGTCATAAGTTAGGTTAGGGGCATTTTCTTATTCTTTTGGTGTGAAAATCAACAGCTTACCAGTTCCTTGATCCTCAGCATACATTAAGCGTGAATATTTGTCTAAATGGGGACCACTTGACAGGATGAAAAAATACCTTCCTCAATTTAAACAAAAACAAAATCCTTTTTTACCCAGAACAATACGAAATTTTCATATAATTTCTGTGTACTTGCACAGTTTTAAAGGTTTACCATTAAAGGCCAACATACATACTAGTACAGTCCAAGCTGAGCTAAAACACAAGGTACACGCCTTACACTGTAAACACATATATATAAGATGTTCTGAATAAACGTTGGGTCTGGACTGTCAGCGCCCGAACACTGGACCGTATTGTGTGTCGAGGCACCTGAATGTAAAAAATTCAAAGGCTTTTTTAGAGATAAAGGTATATATATGCCTAGTTCTCCTCACCACTACTTTCATTTTGAGCATATGTACAGGATAACCAACACGCACAATAAAGTCACATCCAATCCATTCTCACTGAACTGTTGCCAGAGATAGATATTTTTGGAAAAATATAGGAAAAAATAGACCCATCCTCATTTTCCCCATTATTTTCTTGACGCAGTGTTATTAAGAAGTAAATTAAGAAATCTGACAGTGTTGTGACAATATATTTCCTTTGGTCGGATGCAGCTGCCAATGATGGACCATTATCACCTCAAAATACACCAAAAGGTGTATGACATTATTCTTAACTAAATTAGAAAAAAGATATGGTGTAAAAAAATAAGCACTGCACTTAACTAAAAGCTTTGTTAAAAATGTTCTGCCATCAAAAAAGGTGGGCGACCGCATCTTACCTCCTCAGGAAGTTGCCATGTGCAATATTTCTACAATCACAGTGGTTTGTGGTAGCCATAACAGTGGCGGATCCAGACCCGATAGTCTATATGGGGCTCAGACGGGTTTCGGCATTCGCGAACCCACGTTATTGCAATTTTTCTTCAAAATGCTATTATTAATCTTGGTGGTCTAGGGGGGGCCCGGGCCCCCTAGGCCCCCCCCCCTGTATCCGCCACTGCTTAAGATATCACACCGGTGTGCATGGACGTTTTTTAATTTCTGAAGTAAATATCTTCCTTCCTTGCAGTCTTGAGATAATTTTCCTATATGAGACGCATTTCTGAAAATAGTTATTTTTTTTAAGTTAAAGCTCTTATTTTGAAGATTCTTGTTGATGCACCATGTGATGTGGAAAAGAAACCTAGCTATTCAATCCGATACCACAGACAACACAGGTGACTGGAAAGTCATAGCCCAAGCCGTGGACCGACTTTGATTTTTGGTCTATGTCGTGATCACTGTTGTATTGTTGTATTGTATTGTACTAGAAAATGCCCATTAGTGAAAAAAGTTTGACAATGCATTATTGTGAAGTGATGCTGCATGTCGACGCTGTTATGTTAAAATTAGAAAATGGCTAATTGTTGACACGTTTGTGTAGATGGCAAGCAGATATTAGCTGGAGGCCTGTGTGAGACCGTAGAGCGTGATTTGTAGCAGGAGGAATTCGTCCTGATAGGTGGCATGTACTAAAAAGAGCATGCAGGGCAATCAGAAGGTTTGTTACAGTCACGTTAGCAGGCAATCGAATCAATGATAACATAGGGGCAACGCGCCTGTTGCGTAAGGTTCGGGCTGTCTCCAGGCAAAAACAGATGAAGATAGGTGCTGCCACCTGTCGGAAAAAGGTTATGAGAAGTGGCTCCCTCTGTGGCGGAGTAAAGTATGAGAATATGCTGTTTCATGCACTCCTGGTGGCAGATTGGTGGTGGAGTTGGCAAACGGAAATGAAAGAGGAGTTAGACCGTTGTGGGGTCCCATGTGAAATATGAGTCCGAAAAAGCAGGATAGGTGGATAGTTCGGGTGAGTGACATGCCTGTGACAGGCGTTTATAGGTGGCAACTGGGGTGGTCAATGACCACTGGTCATGTGACCTGAGTTTTAACTCAAATGTTAGAGGGATATACTATCAGTCATGCACTGCAATGCAGTCACGAATTCGTGGTGAGCCTTTCACAATGACACAGCTCAGGGCAGCCATAGTACGGCGCCCATGGGCAGAGACAAGGGGAACATTGCCCAAGGTTCCCATGCCTTAGTTCAGATTAGTTTTATTTTCTTGAGCATTCACAGGATATGTTTTTGACATCAAAGGCCTATAAAAGACATTGGTTATCATCACGCCTATGCAAAGGGACCACAAAAGGCAGAAAAATAAACCTTATTTATTAATTTCCTGTAAATTCTTGGAGTCGTCAAGATGAGACTCAAACAGCAGATATAATACTTTTAATGTTTACTTTTTACACAAGAAAATAAGACAACGCAAGTTATCTTGGGGTTTTCTTCAATGGTAATTCAGTTATGTTGAGCATGCCAAATCCTAAAATATTTTTAATTCAAACAACAAAATGTACTGTTACATCAATGAAAGTCTTTCGACAAAAGTTGTTTTTATAGCTCGGAATTGTGTTATAACAAAAGATATAGTCATTTTTCTATCCTTTGCAATAGATTGAACCCAACAGCCTTGCCAATCCTCACCCAATCTAATGTGCACATTTCCTCCTTTTTCAAACAGGCCCTTCAGATGAACTCACTCCTGAACCAATTTCTGCTGTCCTTTGTCCTTCAATTCAAATGTCCATTCACGTCATCCCTCTCTCCATCAAGAAAAGAAATTAATCGGCCTCTATTCGATTGCGGTAAAAATTACTCCAGTGCTCCGTGTGGTCTCTATGTTTCGTAAGACACAAAAATCCAACTTTCATCTAATTACAAGCCTTGAATCTTCTGTAAATCCTTCTTTTTTCCCTTCCAAATCTCATTCAACTCGGACCAATCGCCATGCTTGTAGAAGGCTATGACCCTCTGGAGCATTAAGAAGATCTGAACATAGAGGACCTAAAAGAGGACCTGCGTTCAGTAAAATACTTGATACTAAATACACCGCAAACGATCTGCACTTTTTCTGCAACCTCACTTCATGGCCTTTCTACAGTCTCATATATTGGGTCCATTCTAGTATATAAATATATACAGACATGTAAAGCACCAGCAGCATACATATTCCTAGACAAAATTATGTATTTTAAGTATCTATTTGTGATATATATACAGGCCTATTATCTAAAAGGGATACATTGCAATATTGTTTGAAATACAAGGATACTAAAGAGTATTAGGGCGGATCTCTCATTGTCAACGGAACAGCATTTACAGTTCTAAGTACACAATATAAGGAATTGAGGATAAGGCAAATTAGGACACCTCTTCCAGCTTCCTGGAAAATATATGATCACACAGGTAAAATTAACAGTGGAACGAGTAAGGAATAGATCTATGCACAAGTCACTAAGTATACAAGATCCGAGGAGAAACAGCATTGTCATTATATATATATATATATAATCAAAATAGTAATTTGAACAGTTGTCAATTTTCACTTGTCTCACATGATAAGGAAATTGATGTTATGTGTATGGCCTCTCATATCAAGTTTACAGGAATGGAGTGCCCGAAGCTTGGTCATGGTGTTCTGTCACTCTAAACTTATGAGAGCTCTACAGGTTCACAAAATTGTGTAAGTGGTGCCCTCTTGCATCCATAACAGAAGCTACAATCGAGCACACACCTGTGTGTGAGCTCTAAGAGATTTCAGATGCAGCAACTAATTCTTTTTTAAAGTGAAATTCAGTAACGACTTTGTCTGTTGAATTAGGTCTAGAATTGAATATTCAATAACTTTTAACGGCCAGTTTATTGTTAGAATGCTGCTATTGCTACAAAGTGGTACTTGTTGTGGAACTTTTTTTTGTTTTTGACGGAATCATTATTTTTCTACCCAGGGAATTGTGAGTAGTCTCTGTTTGACAGCCAAAGCTTGTCTTGACCACAACATATGTACATTATTTGTGAAGTTGTAAAAAAAAAGATTAACGGTTACTCTCCTCTGGTGTGACAGACATAATTAACTGTTTCAGGTCTCTCAAAGCAATTGAATGAATGAACCCTTTAATCTGGAAAGCTGTATTCTTATGAAAATAATACAGTCTTGCAGCAGTAGCATATTTTGTGAAGATATTGGAATTTCGAAAAATGTAAAACTTCGGCTCCAAATAAATAGTGACGAAATTGCAATAGCGGTCGAGTAGTGGCCTTCAATTTTCTCTATTTGCCCGCTGCCCTGCCATCTTCCGATCTGCTTGCCAGGATTTGTAAAATCTGGAAAAGGCCTTATTAGACTAATTTACGCATATTATGGTATAGTTTCATGCATGTACAAAGTATAAGTTATGAGGTATAGGTTGAAAACCAAAAAATATAACTGTGTTGTAATTTTCTGAAGTTTTTTCAATGATTCATAAAGTGTTATACGCATCAAAAAGCACTGCTACATTGTATAGGTGACTTGTTTAGAAAATTGTATTGCTGTATATTAGTCCGGGCAGCCTGTCAAAAAAATGGGGCCAACCCAGGACAAATTGCAACAGTAACTTGTTATAGTGCGTTTGAAAGCCCAAGATGTACTGAATAACATATCAAAAGTTTACCAAAATCAATTGAGTGGAAGAGGTTCAAATCGACCATCAAAAAATTGATATAATTTTTGCGGATTTTCACCAATATATCAGGTACGAGCATGAATGACATCACATATTAGGTCTCAGACAATGAAAAAATTGATATATGAATATGAAATTTTGCACAAATATAGTCAATCTTATAGCAAATGCTATGACAAAAATTCTAGGAAATATACTCAGTGGAATGGGTTCAAATGACAATTAAATAATTATAATATTATTTTGTAAATTTCATTGCGATCACATGAGACGAGCAAGTGTGCCTTAACCTTTCAGGTCTTAGAAAGTTCCAGAATTGCTAAATCATCATGAAATTTTGCACAGGTATAGACAAATATACAGTTAATAACGTAGCAAAAGTATATATCAAGAGAAACAAGTTCAAACAAACCATCAAAAACCCCTACGAATTTATCGAATTTCAGCGACGCCCAAGGAATGACATTACATTCCAGGTGTCAAACAGCTAAAAAAAAAATTTTCAATAAAAAAAAAACCAAAGTCTTGTACACAATCTTTCATTCAGTTTGCTGCTGAAAATGTATTTCATGATGTCAGAACTCTGGATGGCCATAACACAATTCATGGACTGGGCATGATAGCTGCCTTCAGCCAAGGAATAAAGAGAGACTTCAATATCAGGAGGATTGATGTCACATCAGAAGACTTTAATTCTGTTGGACAAATTAGCATAAAGAACTTTGTCAAAAACAAAGACATACTCTCAGTAACATGCTATATGAACATCTCACTGCTCCAAAGACATAGTATTCCCATTCAAATCTGGACTTCCTCTGGAAAATATCACCTATGCTTGAAGTATCAAGACCTCTTTGGTCGGGATTTACACTGAAAAACAGGTTTGTGTAAAATAGACAAACCGAATGTTAGCAGGTGTCTGTCCAAAATTTTGTGTATATCATCTAGACAAGATTTTTATGCAAAATAGACAAGGAAATTGTCAATCCTGATCAATTTTTTGCATGATTTGCTCAATGAAATGTCAAAAATACACATAGACTTTGTCTGAATTTACACAAAATCTTGGACGGACACCAGCTAACGTTCGTTTTGTCTGTTTCACACAAACCTCTTTTTTCAGTGTATGCAAATGATCCACAGAAAAGAACATTCAGCTGCTTCTTCTTTGGAATTTTTGCCAATTATAGATATGGACCCAAATGACTCCACATGCATGCATTCCACTCTCAATTTTGTGTGCAACCAAGCCAAGAAGTATCAATGTAGGCCTACTCCTGTGATCACTTTCGGGCAGCCACTCTGGTTGAAGGCTTATGTGACAGTTGAGAGCCAACCAGTCAACAGACATCTACATTCACTGGATGTCAGATTGGGCGACTTCCGTGCTCAAATGAGCTTTCTAGGCAGCATAGGCCATCTGATGAAAGGGTCGGTCACTGAAAATTTGCTTGAGGTCGTATATGCCCTTAACATGGTTCATGACTTGCTGGATATTGGAAATCAGATCCTCATATCAATGGAAGGTATAGCACAATGGCAGGATACACCTTCTGTAAAAAGGACCAAGTTGTCACCATGCACTCTAAGCCCCAGCAAGCTGACTTGACTTAATTCAATTGGGGCAACGGTGCTGCAATATATTTATTGAGTCAGTTCAGCTTGTTCATTTGAAGTTGTATCTCTCAGTTTGCCAACATTTTCACAGTTTAAGTGTCAATAATTTTAAGTGAATTGAGTTTACCTGACTTAAAGAAATTAAAAAATGGGCTGGAACTCAACTGAGATACACTAGCCTGGCCTACTTTAAATAAGCTGAATTCAGTGTTTCACATAAAGTGAATTGAGTTGATACAACAAATTTTCAATTGGACAAGACAATATTCTGCAAATCGGTCATGCTAGTACAATATAATCAAACCAAAATTAACAAAGGCTTTAAGTTTCTCTGACATAACACAGCTGAGGCTGACTGACTAAATCAATTTTAATCTATAAAATGAAAAAGTTATAATTTATAACCACATAATAGAAATAAGGCAGACTAGCAAAATGTGATTAGGAGAATCTGAATTGAGCAAGAATGGCTGAAATAACACAATCAAGTCACTGAATGTGACTTAATGTTAATAAGTTAATATGACTTTTTTTAATTAAGCTGTAATATGCTGAATTACTTGAGAAAACTTGGCAAATTTTATTTAAGTTCATATAAACAAATACTTTTATGTGAGATTAACCTGATAAAAAGGTGTTATCATAGCTCATATCAATTAGATTAACCCGAATTGATTAAATTATACTTCCTTTGCCAAATTAGAAAAGGATGAGCCTGCTCAAATAAATTAAATTATTCTGGATAGATTGTACTATGCTGTTTTCAAGTGATTAACAAGATATAGCATAATTGGTAGAAAAAGTGACCAGATGATAAACAACCACTGATCATTGCTTCGGACCAAGATGAAATTGGACATCTTTGGGACACCCTATGAATTTTAATCAATAATAGCCTACCGTTAGAACTTAGAAAATAAACAGATAGATTGAACAAATAAAATAAAGCACCAGAGATAAGTCTAAAAAGGCATTTATTTTCAATAAAGCAAACAAGAAGTCAATAAAATCAATGGTCATTCGTGCCGAGAGGCAATAAGTGAAAAATATAAATCTGTTACTTCATTAATTTTACATAAAAGACGATTTGCCATTCACAAGATTTTGAAGTAAAAGGATCACAAATTATACTTGAGCAACAAAAACACATAGAAAGACATAACATAAAAACACAATGTACGTAAGTAAGATCTTTACAAGGAACAAATACATTGCATTATTCACGCATAAAAAATCATTTATTGAAGCAAAACCTGACAAAGGTTGTGCAGATACCCATACAAATTTGTGACTGCAACAAATCTGAAATTCCTAGTGACCAAAAACCCCAAGCAAACAATTTTTAAACAAAGCCAACTAGTCATTTTTCCATAAAGACAGTTAGCAAGGATAATTTTCAATGACCAAATTGTCCGTCGGTAAGTCATTGGGAATTGTTCAAACGTCCTGAGGTACGGTTAATTATTCTGTTCATTGTTTGGACATCAGAAATTTCAAAACTTCATGTTAAATGTTCTTTCGTCTAAAGATGAAATCAAGGAGGAAGTATGAGCAATTTCTTGGACAGTTTGTGTGATAAGTGACAGTACTGAGGTTGGTTGTAATGTCGCAATCCTCACAAAGCAAAGCCAGTGTTGTTCAGTCAAGGTAGCCTTTGAAGTTCCATCCTGAAAAAGAAAACATACATTGTATTGCATGTAGATGATATAATGTTGTCAAACAATGTTAACTGTGTGGCTTTAAGATATTTGCAGAAATCAATTTTCTCTCCTCTCAAAAATATTCATTATGTTCCTTTGCAGAATTATTCATTTACCTTATTAATTTTTTTAAATGGCATAATGAATTGTCATCCATATGTGACCAGTGGGTCACTGGCACTAATTGAAAAAGGATACCCAACATGGCAAATGATCATCAATCATCATAGATCTCAAGATATCTCTGTTAGTCATTGTTGACATTCTTCAACTGTTGTTTGGATTGTTTTATTTACTTGCGACAGAGGAAAGCTGCTCCAATTTTTCTGAACATTTAAGCTAATTTAATGGATTGAATTGTACATACCTGCAAAAACTGTGCTTTTGACCTCAGATTGTATCCCTGAAGAAGTGTAGCATGATTGGAGTGCTGCTCAGGTGTGACAGGCCTCATATGCATTTTCTTCTGCAAATATGAAAGAAACAAACATAAATTGACGAAAGTTTTGAAATTCCAACAATTAAAAGTCCCAATGGTCAACATGTGTATCCCTTCCCCTATCTGGCAACATTTGTTAGCAACATAGAATGATGTCAGTTGTAAATACACAGACAAGTGGACAGACAAACAAGCATGTATGGAAAAATAATTCACACAGAGGGACTAAAAAGTCATTTTTTACGTTGAGCATGTCATCTAACAAAAGGATACAGCTGTTCTGAGGTGGAATTTATAAACATGTGCAGTTATGTTATGCTTTCCACACAAGTATATTTACGAGAATTGAGTTTTTTTAGACCAGAAACCCAAGAATATGTATTACAATGATTACCTGGCAAATTTTCTCAAGTCTCCTGCATCCGATGTAATTAGATAGTTCAGCTGGTGCCTCCGTGAAATATCCTCTGGTTGACATGTCAAGAATACTGCTTGTAAATCTGAAAAATATTTGACCAATATCATTTTCAAGCAGCACACAATTTATATAAAACATAATATAATTAATGTGCAAATTAATTGGGAATTAGGAATATGATTAACAGTAAATTTGAAGTCCTGATTACTGGATAATATTTTGAGTGTTTTGAGTTTGTCCGAAATATTTATTTATATTATGCCAGAAAAATTTAAGTTTAATAGTGTGCTAATTACTTGCACCAACCAACTGAATGCTACAGGTATGACTTAGAATAGAGTTTTACAACAAAGTGTATGGCCCGTTTAGATTTAGTGCAATATGCAATAACTAGTCCTATCGCTCGGCTTCATAATCTTCACATTTTAGGACATAATTACTATTAGTAAATTATGCACTCTGACAAAATCTGGCTCAAAACGAAGCCTAAGGGCTGCTTGAGACACATCAGCATTTTTCTGTCTATATATCATGAACATTTTAATGAATGAGTGCAAATGGACCTTATGAACATCAAATAATATTTCTGTAGCTATTTGAATGCTTATCTTTGTTGCCAGCCAGCTAATCATAAAAATGCCAAGACAAAAGTGGCGACCATTTAATTTCCAAGGGGGCTTGGAGTTTTCCTCTTTATTTCAGGCTAACGGCACCAATTATAAATGTTGAATGTGCAAAGTCACCAACTATTCACTTCTAAATCAAATTTAACAACAACTTGTTAAAAAATACCCCCACAAGAAATTATTTATTTCAAGTCTGGCCAAAAAGAATTTATTAATTTCACCAATTTCACCAAAACTGATGAAGAACTTTTTTTTTAAAATAAAAACTCCAACCCCTCCCCCTCGACACTAAATAGTCATCCCCTTAATGCCTGTATACACTATCCATAGTCTAGCATTTGAGATGAATCACTTATCAGGTCAGAGACAACATAATTGTCATTATCAATTTCATGTCCACTAAGATAATATATAATGACATTGCTTTCCATTTGCTAGTTTTTAATCTCTGGCTTTGAATTAGTTTGACATCATGATGCCCCATAGTTTAATACTGAATTTCACATTACAGTTTCAAGTTTTTGTATTAAAAAAAGTACATGTTCATGCCCTATTGATATTCATAACCATGAAATAAGTATTCAATACATGTATTGGCAAATGCATTAATTGCTACAGAATATCCAAGTTCTCTTACCTTCAAAAATGTTGAGTTCTTCTAATTTGAGAAATCAATATGATGGCTTTGCTGTGTCAAGTTAACAGTCTTGAAGGTGTCAGAAATGGTCCTTAAGGAAATAAGCCACTTGGAGGTTGTAGCAAAAACTGCTAACAACATCAAGAGGAATTATGACAAGAAAAACTGCTAAAAACATTGGAGTGTGGGTAACACCACTTTCTACATATAGATGTCAGCACTTTACTTATTATAACAAGATATCCAGTCAATGTTTAAAAAAACACTCATATACAGTCACATTTATTAAAACAACTTATCGTAATGATTTAGTGATCTTTCTAATCTGTAGATCATATCATTGTGGTTGTAATTAAGATAAAATAATGGCCTGCAGCCCAGGTCAGCTTGCTCAAAGATTTTTACAAGGCCGCTCACAAACCAATATTAAGTATTTCAACGGAAGCATAATTACATATATATGTTTCCCTGAAGTAATTATTAAAAGTTATGGTGGTAATACACCCAGCATTGTGTGAAAAATTCAATATTTTGATCCTACTTACAGTTAGGCGATTTTTTAAAATATCTCCAAGTTCAACTGAACTGCTGGAAAAAGTACCATTAAATAACAACATTTGGAGTTGTTGCTCATAATGCCTGCAAATATGTCAAGGCAATGCACACAGATGATCAACATGTCCACATACACAATGTCAAGTTGACATTCTTTCCATTGATATTTTCAGAAATTCTACAATAAATTACATAATATACAGAAAATGTCTAATTGTCAGGGATTTGAACTCAAGAAGTCTGTATCACAACACTAGTCATTTAACCAATGTGGCCGTAATGTCCGATGAACACACCAAGTTATTTCTCCTAGTCTTGTCACTAATTCTGCAAGACATAGTATAATTAAGAAAATGTCAAGCTGTTGCGGATTTGAACTCAAGACCTCTTTATTACAAGGCTAGTCACCCTACCAAATTGGCCACAATGTCCACTCAACACATCAAGTTGTTTCTGCTAGTCTTCTCATAAGTTGTATAACAGAGGGTATTTAGAAAACATCACTCTGTTACAGATTTGAACTCAAGACCTTTTGATTACAAGACCAGTCACTTAACCAATGTTGCCACGATGTCCACTCAAAACATCAAGTTGTTTCTGCTAGTCTTCTCATAAGTTGTATAACAGAGGGTATTTAGAAAACATCACTCTGTTACAGATTCGAACCCAAGACCTTTCGATTACAAGACCAGACACTTAACCAATGTTGCCATAATGTCCACACAGCACACCAAGTTGTTTCTTCAGTCATTTTTTTAAATGACAGATTGCATTGTTAAGAAAATGTCACTCTGTTCCAGATTTGAACTCAAGACCTTTGCATTACAAGATCAGCCACCTAACCAATGTGGCCACGGTGTCAGGCAAATGCAACAAGCTGTTTCACCTAGTCTCCTCAAAAATTCTATAAATAGATTATGAAAAACAGAATATGTGATTTGACTCAGATTCTGCATAGTGGGACAGGACACTAACCAGGGTCCACAATGATAAACAAATCAAAATATTGAAATTTGTTGACCTTTGCTCCAACCTTTGTACCATAAATAGTACCATAAATATAAGTTGTAACGAGAAATATCTAAATTTCACTGGGTTTGAAGCCAACGCCTTCAGATTACAAAACAAACCACTAACCCATGTGGCCACAGAGTAAGTAGCTAAGACAAGGTTATTTTTTGCTTGTCCAATGAATCGAACATAAATAGGATGTTCAACTATTGGCATAACAAATCTGACATAAGCGAATTAAGCTGAGTAAACTTATTCTGTTTGTGTCTCAGAAGTTCACGAGTATGGCTGAAAAAGATTGTGTTGTGTTGACTTAAAATATCAATCCATTGAAACTGACAAATAGTATATAAGCTGACACAGCTTAAAAAAATAAAAATAGTTGATTCCACTTAAACAATTTAAGTCAAGTGTGTGGTCTGGGCTTAGAGTGTGGGTGCAGTCAAGGGAATTGTAACCATTCACAATGAACCGGCACACGCAGACCCAAATTTGCTGTTCCAAAGACTGGTAACTGTTGGTACAAGATATTCTGAGTTGACAGAAGCGAGAAAGTGGCTATCAGCAAATTAAAGGCCGCAAGCTATTTCAAGACCAGGCTGAATTGCTTTTATAGATGCACAGTTACTGTAATTTTTGTTATCTTTACTCTGATATTTATCCAGACATTCGAGTTTGATACTCAAGTAAATAACAGTTCTGACTCCAGGTAGACTGGAAGTTCACCAGAGAAAGAGTTGAGAATTAAACCAAGAAGAAGATAAATTATTTATAAGACAAGGGACCTGCCAAAACGACATTGTAAAGGCAGGGGAAGTAGCAATGATGTGCTTATAAATACCTGGGGAAAGCCTCAATGACCTGAGATTGCAGCGCTTTTGCGCCAAGGTATCCACCAGTACCATTCTAGTGCAACCAAGCTCATTGCCACCAACATCTGCTGCAACAAACTTTCATAGCCGGAAGGATTAGGAACAATTGCATTCATGGAAAGATCCTGCAAATGGTGTGTCTCGTGAAGCCAGGGGTTTGAAGATCATTTACGGATAGTATGTTCCGATTATGACAAACCTTGAGCCTGCTCCACATCAATTGCTGAAAGTGGTACAGTGCACTTGCAAGTCTGGTTGCTGTACATCAATTGAGATGTTCTTGCAGAAAGCATGGATTGGACTGCACGGAGGCATGTTCAGAGTGTAAAGGAGTGTGCACCGATATGCCACTTCCAACTGATTTCAAGACAGATTCAGAGTGCGACGACAATATTCCTTAGATTCAGAAACTGAGAAAGTATATTGTTATTTGGTTGATAAACCTTGGACATGCATTGATGTGACTGCACATAGCAATATCAGTTCTTTTAACCAAAAGATTCAAGGTTATGATGTTTTTGTCTGTATGTGTGCATGCTTTTGTAAAGCATTGTTTGATTTCATGGGCTGAAGTTTTTAATATATATCTTGATCTACCATCCAAAAAATGCATGAAATCACAAATTTTGATATCGGATTTGTAGTGTAGGTGCAACAAAATTACTTTTACATTTTATTTTTGACTATGTATTTGTGTTTATCTGCGCATATTTTCATGCTGTTTCATTAATGTAAGGATTTTCAAGAGCCTAGAATGTGCTTATAAATGATCTTTTAAAAAAAAAATACACCAACATTTTGATTGTCACTTTGGACCATTGAAATTATTGATATAAATTTAAGAAGACTGATTATCATACAGCATGTGTATTTATCTGTAAAAACAAGCTCTTTTATAGTGTTCCAATTAACAATTTGTTAACTGTTTATTGCTTGGAATTTGATTTTGTACTTGTTCAATCCTTGGGTTTCGATGAAATTCTAAGAATTTTCTTTTTGATGTTATTTGGTTTATTAGAACGTGTTTTACTTGACATAGTAAACTTCTGATATACCATTAAGTGCATATTTGTCTATACCTGTACAAAATTTCATGATGATACGAAAGTTATGGAAATGTCTAAGACCTTGACTGCTGAGCCTTGCTTGTTCTTCAGTTGTGATCTCGATGAAATTCGCAAGAAACTATTATAATTATTTGATTGTCATTTGAACAAATTCCTCAGTATATATTTTCATGAACTTGTGTCATAAGATATTTTATATAATTGACAATATTTTTGCAAATTTTCATATTCATATGTCAATTTTTGCACTGTGTGACACCTAATATGTGATGCCATACTTGCTCGTAGTTGAAATTATGGTGAAAATTGGCAAAATTAATAAATATTCTTTGATGGTCGATTTGAACCTGTTCCACTCAATTGATTTTGGTAAACTTTTGATATGTCATTCAGTACATCAAGGGCTTTCAAACGCACCATAACAAGTTACTGTTGCAATTTGTCCTGGGTCCATCCTCAGGCTGCCCGGACTATATGCAATTGTGGGCAAGTTTTGGCTCCGATATAAAAAAAATTATTTTAAATATTTTTTCTCAATATTACACTATTGAATAGCCATCTGTCAGACCATGAAAAGGCACAAATAGACCATATAAGCCACATGTGTACCAAACTTCATCCATATATATGGAATAGTGACTGGATGTTGGGCCAGAAACAAAAAAATAATTTTTTATTATTTTTTTCTATATTTCAGAAAGTATATAATATATTCCATCAGATCTTTCAAAAGGCACAACTGGACCATATTGACCATATGTGTACCAAACTTTATCCATGTACATGCAATAGTGACCGAGTCTTAGCCAAAATAACAAAAAAACATATGTTTTTATATTTTTTCTCATTTTTTCAAAAAGTATAGAATATCTTTCAATAGGACCATCAAAAGGCACAACTAGACCATATAGGCCACATGTATACCAAATTTCATCCATGCACATGCAATAATGACCGAGCCTTGGCCCGGAAACGAAAATTTTTTTTTTTTATATTTTGTTAATTATTTCAAAAAGTATTGAAGATCTATTCATCAGACCATCAAAAGGCACAACTAGACCATACAGGCTAGATGTGTACCAAATTTCATCCACGTACATTCAATAGAGGCTGAGTGCTGGGCCGGAAACGATCTATCCGCCCGCCGCCCGACCGCCCGCCCACCCGCCCGCCCGCCCGGCGGACGGACAGCATTTTTACCCAAGTGATTACAATACCTTCTTCGAACTTCGTTCGCTGAAGGTAAGGTAAAAAGGTAGGTCATAGGTAATTTCCAAACAAAACACTCACATGCAAAACCAAACGTTAGTCACAAGGAGTTTTTTAAGTTTGTAAAAGACATACACGCTGCCATTTGTTTTAACGTCATGATCGCTATAGATCCAAGTTCTCCTGTGTCCGGCATTTCAGAAGTTAGTATCCCTACCACAGTGAGCCTTGTGTCGCAATCTAAAGACAACAAACTGATTCTTATTTATCTAGTAAATTTGAATTTATAAAAAACCCTGCAAGATGTTTGCTCTTTACGAAATCTTGCATGAAACCAGTCAATAAATACTTTTAGAAATGTGAAAGATTTTGTGGGTTAGAAACAATTCCAATGTTCAACTTGCATGAACAACTGTTACAAAGAAGCATTTGACAATAAGTTATGACCGAAGTTGAAGCGACCTCCCATGCACCTCTCCTGGATTTCATATTCTGTGTAAGCTAGAATTAAAATATTAATCTTAACATTAAGGTGAGTTAATTTTTATATCTATGTAGTCCTCAAATTAGTCCAAGAGTTGCTTCGGACTGAAGAAATGCAGGCCACTGCAGTTCTGGGCCAGAGCACAGGCAAAAATCCTTTGGGCTTAGACCTATCAAATAGCAATGAAATAAAACAAGGTGCCTCACATGGGAATTGGTCAAATCAACAAGGCCAGCTTCTAAGACTCCCCACATCACCACTATTTAGAGAAAACATTTATATCCTGCCTGGTATGAGTTGTTCACACTATTTGACAATGTTATACCTGCACATATCACACCTTCGACATCTTAGAATTCCTGTTTATGATGCAGAAGAAAGATCAAAAGCTCGTAAGAAATTCAGAAGCCCACAGTGACTTCTGCATGCTCCAGTTGCTTAAGTTGACCTTGGGGTTCATCGTAACAGCAATTGTGATAGGGCAGTTTTAAGCAGATTTGAAACAAAGAAGAGGTTTGAGTACTGAGCAGAGCCGGACCAAGACCTTGGGAAATGCTGCCTCTCACTAATAAAAAATCCCTGAATAACCAGCAAAAGTAAAAGCTTCATTCAAACAAATATCGTTGCATGGGATTGGATCATGATATAATGGCTTTATTTCATATCCATTAATTAAAGTTTTACCTATCCAGGTCAACAGCCAGCCTGGACAGCTGTCCATGACAGGCGATACGGCAATATGGTCCACAAGACGAAATATCCACAATAACACTGACATATGCGCTTTTTAAAGATGTCATTATCATACATGGAATCCAGGCTCAAACGAGACATTTCATGCTGCATTTCTCAAGATACTATCTGTTGAAATCCGAATGACAATCAGTGTCGACGAATCCATTGGTTTTACATTGCTGACTTCAGCAGTTAAGTATTGAAAGGTTACACAATGTCCGCACTCCGCAGTCCATCCGATGATGTAATTATGTACACTAGCAGTCTAACAGTTGGGAAACAATCATGTATGTATCGTTAAATTTGATGTTATGGTGGAATACATTCATGCAGTTCCGAACCAAACGTACTGACAAGAAATAAAGACAAGAAGGAAGATAACTATAAAGAACTATATGAGATCATGATGGAAATCAAGGAGAAAAATGAAGAAGACAAATGAAAGACCTAGAAAGAGTGGAGTCTATAGACTATATGAATCAAGAAGAGTTGTCAAGATCTTTGAAGAAGCAAGGATAAAATGAGAATGCTGTCAAAGAGAGAAGATGGAAAAACCAACGGATGAGGCAGAACAGGCAGGAATTAAAACAGTTTTCTCGAAGAAATGTTAAAACAAACAAATGGAAGAACAGACAGAAAACATTAAAATCAAGAAAGCTGAACGATGAAAAAGTGTCTGAAGTAAAGAAATATGCAAGCGATTTATAAAATAGAGAAGAAATGGGTGAATGTTATATTTCTGGAAAACATCAAATTAAGGGCAGTGCAATTATACAGGTGCATTGGCAAACACTTTGAAGTCAAAGAGTAGGGACAGCACTATAAGATATGTGTGTCTGCAGTAACTTGAAATGTTTGAGTAGGTCATATAAAAAAGGCCTTCATAACAAAAACCTGTTAGCCATCGGGTTCAGATTCCATAGCTTAATATACTAAATAGATGCATTTCCTATTTCTAAAACATGAGCTTGTCCTGCAATATAACCAGTGAACTCAAATAAAATATGAAATGCAGAAATTATTTCCTGGTTCTTGGACAAGTTGGAACACAATATGCAGCATCCACTTACAGTACTGTGCTGATTATTGCTCAACTGGAAACAATTTTCTGCTGCAAACTGACCTTGCCAAAATGTATGAAAAACAAGGGAAAATGGGGTTGGTGGGCCATGGAGACCAAGGGATTAGGCTTCTTTTAACTCCTTCTGAAAAACATATATTATGACATCATTATTAAAAAACTGAAATATCCATAAGATATAAAAATCACCATCCAAAACTGTGTCTTTGAAAACACATGTAGATGACAACATGAAATTGATAATTTTGATTGACCTTTATAAATCTAACATGATTGAGATTATTTTCTTCTGATATGTTTGGTTCACCAACCACACCATTTGTCATAAAAAAATCATTATTTCATTGCAATCAGGCCACCTACTACAGTCTGTCACTTTGAGAAAAATGGGGGCCAGTTCACTGTCAAAATAGCCGATGAAGTGTCATCTTTTGTCATGATCAAGAGAAGGCCATTTGACTTGTCATAACTGATTTAAGAGTGAAAATCCAGTGCATAATCCTTACGTTTGGCTGTCACCAACAAGCGGGATTAAACTCCTTAAATAAAATTAACATTGGAAGTATTGGGTATGATCATCACAAATAATCAGCATGATGACACATGAAGTGCCATTTTCACAATGCAAAAGCACAATAATTTTTCGATCAAAGTTACAGAGTGTAAAATTTGCTTCTTGTTGAAATAGATTAATTATCTATCTTCCCTCTACTCGAAAAGGACTGGCACCAAATGCATAGAATAGACACTTTAAGTTGCTGTCTAGAAATGTTGTGGGGCCTAATTAGGTGAGGAAGCCACATAGTAATGAGGCAACATTTAGCAATACTGATAAACGCGGCACTCATATTTACCTATTAGAGGAAGCCTCCCCATTGTCAATGGAACAGCATTACCAAAAGTACACAACATAAAAACGAGGCAAATCAGGATACTGCCACCTGCAAAATATCACACAGGTGAAATTGTTGTGTTGAGTATGAAGTAAGTAAGAGTACATCTTTCTCCAATTATAATTCTCTATTTATGTGCACTGTGCAGTTGGCATATCCGAGCAATGGCAGCTCTGTTGAAAATCCTGTGCCCTTTCAACAAGGTGATACGAGTCGTTGACATTGCCAAGGAGTCTGACCTAATGATTGTGTTTGTCGCAGTCAGCTACTGATTATTTTCTTACAGTGAAACACTTTGATATAGAATTACAGCGAAACACTTTGATACTGAAAAAGAGTGTACTGTTGCACTGTGAAAATGGGACTTCGTGTGTCATCATACTGATGATTTGTCATGATCATACCCAATACTTTCAATGTTAATTTGATTGAAGGAGACTTATCCCTCTTGTTGGTGACAGCCAAACAAAAGGATCATGCATCTGATTTTCTATCCAAAATCAGTTATGACAAGTCAAATTGCCTTCTCTTGATCATGACTAATCAAACTGCCTCTATGTTTCCCATGTTGAAAGTATAGAAGATGACACTTCATCAGCTATCATGAATCACGAAGTGCATTTTTCACAGTGAACTGGTCCTCATTTTTTCTTTATCAAAGTGCATCACTGTAAAGTGGACTGTGGCACTGTGAAAATGGCACTTTGTGACTCATGATAGCCGATGAAGTGTCATCTTCTCTACTTTCAACATGGGAAGCATAGAGGCTGTTTGATTAGTCATGATCAAGAGTAAGCCATTTGACTTCTCATAACAAATTTTAGAGTGAAAATCAGATGCATAATCCTTTCGTTTGGCCGTCACCAACAAGTGGGATAAGTCTCCATCAATCAAATTAACATTGAAAGTATTGGGTTTGATTGTGACAAATCATTAGCATGATGACACACGAAGTGCCATTTTCACAGTGCTACAGTCCACTTTAATTCTATATCAAAGTGCTTCGCTGTAAGACAGCAGTTCATCAGAAAGGGGTGTTGTTGGTTAGAATCATACAGGTCCGGGAACTGTAACTTGTTAACAACCGTCATGATGCATCAAACCATGCAGTGAAGGGGAGGGGCGGGGGTAGATTATATTAACTGATAGTCAGAGGTATTCAATTTATTTGCAAACAAACCAGGTAAAATGCCATCAGATGGGCTTTGTCAAATACAAAAATGTCCAATGCCCCGATCATTATGCCACACGCCTACTATATATAATCATTGTCTTAATCTAAATATGTAGAAATGCCCATTATCAATGCAAATTTCACTAATCACTGATGTCATATATGTCTTAAGATCTTCCTCACAAATTCACAATGCATTTATGTGAATTATTTATAATTCATTTTTAACCATGGGCATTGGGCAATGCTATTATTATAATTCTAACAGTAACTCAAGAGCTATCAAAAGTAACTTGTCTTGGTCACGGTGACAAGAATGGAGCAGAATCAGTGGCAAATTGAAATTTTAAAGTCATAAAAAAAGTCTAGTGTCCTCGGGAATCGTAGCTATCTCATAGAAGAATAATTAACATACAAGACATAAAATCATTCGATTCATTCATGCAGGACTTCACTCTAAAAAGTTTCGTGACAAAATGGTTTTTAAAATGGAAAATGGGTTTTTGAAAAACCAAACTTCCATGCAAAAACCAACATGGATTTTTCTAAACAGCATTTTTGACTTCAAAAACCAGTTTTGTCCCGAAATTTTTTGGAGTGTTCTAATACTTTGAAATTTAAGAAGCTTGCCCTATTTCTGCATTGAACAATTTGAACCTTGCATGGTTAAATTGAAAATGTTACTGCAATCTTATCGTGATTAGATTGGATCCTAGGTTCTGGAACTTTGTAAAAACCTTCAACAAACCTTCGGCAGATATGTTTGGTCAAACAATAGCCTTAAAGGTGAAATCAAAGGTTCAAAGACCTCGTAGAGGAAGCTTTGAGAAACATTTGAGCAATACCTGAGTCATACTTTTGGCTGAGAGGTATGACCAATATTCGGTTGTTATATGTGTTTGACCAAACATTTGAGTCGACGCAAGTCAGTTGGGCGGCCAAGTGGCTTAGGTGCGTATCTGCTTCGCTGAAAGTCTTTGCCTGCATGGGTTCCAATATCTATCTATCTATCTATCTATCCAACACCGGGTGGGGGACCCGACATTTTCAGAGGACCTTCATGAGCAAAATCCCAGCTGCATGTCGTTTGGGTGAGATGTTAAATTGGCGGCCCCTTGTATCAGTCACGTACTATGCTAGGCAAGTAAAAGTCCCTCACTTGGGGTAAATGTGTAACATGTTGAGGACCCCGCTCTCTCTCCCGTCTCATCAATCAACCCTCCTGAGTGCCCAGAACTGGGCCGCACTTAGCATATCTATCTATCTATCTATCTATCTATCTATCTATCTATCTATCTATCTATCTATCTATCTATCTATATATCTATCTATCTATCTATCATAGCTTTGGTTTTTAGGTTTGACCAACTTTTGGTTGTAATGTTTGGCCAAACCTTTGAGTCATACGTAAGTCATACATGTACCTTCGGGTGAGAGGTTTGACCAACCTTTGAATATTACATGAGACCATACCTTTGATTCATAGTAAACCTCTATTTTAGAGGTACATATGTACAACATGATTATGACGAACGTAATAATGAAACCTAAGATTATAATGTTCATATGACAATATCCAATATTCATTCATATGACAACAAATATTTGGATCATTATGGATTTAAAAGACATATAACGAACCTAATTGCTCCTCCATTGAATTCTGCTGCTTCAGCAAAACCCCGTATCCAATTTGTCACAAAGCTGTGTGAGAACAGTTTTATCAGGTTTTATAGTTACTCAAAGATCCCAAAAGCTTGTCAGATGTCAAAATATTCCAGACAAAAATTTAAATCATTAAATATTTTGCCAGCAAACCAGCGGAATTCAATTGGAGGAGCAGTTGGGTTTGTTATTGTGTCTTAGAAATCCATAATGATCCAAATTTTTTTTTCCTCTGGAGGGTAACTATGTATGTCAGTTGAACCTTTTGAAATAAGCTAGGCAGCAGACTTCTTATAATTTTTGAAAAAGTTGAGTTTTTGTTCACGACCACAGTGTTTACCACGAGACCAACAATTTTTGGGTCTACAGTGAATTTCAAGAAAGAAAGGACATTAAATACTGTGTCTGAGATGAGTTTAAAGCTCTGTTTAATATCCTGGAGTGTTATATTATGAAGCATTTAAAAGCAGATGGGCGACGCTCAGAGGTTGTAAGCCTCAGGGGGCTAATATTTTGTCTCAAGTAAATTTTATTTTCTTATCTCAATTAATTTGACAGGTTTAGAAAAATTGACCTTTTGTGATATAAATACCATAGAATACAGCTTAGGTGAAAAGATGGTTGTGCTGTGGCACCCAATTTTGAAGAAATGTGTTGATGATTACCAACAAAATGAGCCATATATCGAGGTCCTGTGGCAAAAATTGACATTCTAATGACCTCTGCAGGAAGTGTGAACTTTTTTTTAGTCACCCTGTACCCCATGGCCAATCACACTTCCTAAGCAATACAATGTCGCATACCAATTTTCCCAGATATTTTCATCTGAGTTTGGGAAAAATGTTGTCAATAATTGTTTTCTACTTGGTCCTAACTTTGCTTGGCAATGAGAAACAAAAATTGATAATGTTTGGTGTTCCAACATCTGAACTTGTGTGTTGAACAGTGTTGTGTAGGCCTATCACTTCTAAATTCGTTCTGCTTCTCAGAACCAGCAAAAGTAATATATAAGGAATCATGTTGATGTCATTTCCAGCATTTGTTTGCTTTTCAAGAAGCACAATAAGGCTTGAATGATATATTATTTCCTGCTCCTCAGCTTCACGTGTTCAGCGGTGTGATTTATCTTCTTGCAGTAGACCATTTTCAGAATTTGCCATATTGAAGTTCAGCTTTGCTAAGAATTGTTTTATAAGGATGTGACATCAATCATAAAGCCTCAGTACCAATACATTGAGTATTTGAAGCAACAAAAAACTAAAGAGAAAATGTTTTTAATATGTCTATATGCACAAACCAAACTCAAGCTAAATTTTACAGGCCTTGTCGTATTTACGTGGAATCTCAAGTTCTTCTTCTATGCAGTTGAAGTGTGATGTCAGAGATGACTCCATTCTCTGGCATTTCAATACAGTGAATGTAAAATGACATCAAGCTGTGATGTAATTTTAAAATGGGTCTGATTACCCGGCTTCTAGCCAATGTGAATCCACCAAAACTGAGCATCACAGACTTCACAGTTTCAACACAATGTCAGAGTAAGCATTTTATCACCAGTCTAACCTTACTAAATGGCAGCTTCCTCATCATTCACAGTAGACAACTGTTATAATCCCCACAGAGTAATGGTTGTTTGATTAATTTGCAAACTTGCGACTTTACTACTTTAACCTTCAATGGGCCCTGCCATAAACAAAGGGCTTTGACAATTTTTGTAAACACAAGGATTACGTAATGTATAGTATTTCTGGCAGCCCATTGGCTGACAAGCTGTGATGTGGAACTTGCGTGGGTTTTTCCAGACACAATTTTCACTCTGACATTGAGTTGAAATTGTCATGCTTAGTTTAGGTGGATTCACATTGGCTAGAAGCTCTGGAATCTTACCCAGTTTAAAATGACATCAGAGCTTGAAGTCATTTTAAATATTTTGTTATGCTAGAGTCGTCTCTGATATAACACTTCAACAACATAGCAAGAATTACGATTTCACGTAAATATGACAAGGACTATTAACATGGTCTGATTGGTCTCGCTGTACATGTATGTTATGATATCAAACTAATTATCTGTTGAACATCTGTTGACGCCAAAATACTTTATTGCATTACATGTTCTCTTGGCTATGCCATGCATCAGTCATGTAAGTCTAGCTGCCCTGGGAAAGACAGGCAAGTGTGAGGCAGACAGTGACCACGACATAGACCAGAAAACAAAGGCGGTCCAAGGCTCGGGCCATGACTTTCCAGTCACCTGTGTTGTCTTCGGCATCAGATTGAATTGGTTTCTCATCCGTGTCACGAGGTACGCACAAGATGAATGCAAGGCCATCAACAAGAATCTGCAAAATTTAAAGTAATCTTTTAGGTTGTTTGGCCATATACTACACTCCTGCTCATAAATATGGAATACTTTTTTGGAAAAAAGTGTCAAATAAAAGTAAATTTCAGAGTGTGAATGTAAGCAAGGTCGAGTCATCTTCTCTAATCATTCTTTGAAAGCCTTAACTACATTTTTTGCATGCATTTTAAGTTTTTTGTGTAATGCAGCTCACCCTAAAAAACCCCTGAATTTCCTTGTTTCGTGCTGCTTTTCCTGGGGTTAACACTGCAGCATGCCTTTTAAATGACAGCATGTTCTTCCTTTTAGCTGTCATTGGAAGTAGTTACTATTGAATCAGACTATCATGTGCTCCAACAGAAATTGCTAAAGTTGTCAATTTCAATGGAGAATGTTGAAGTATTCCATATTTATGGGCAATGGTGTATATACAGTTCTATCGTGGGGTTTTGGGGGTACAGTAAATCATAACTTCATAAGCAGGCCTGCATTAGACCGAAAAAAGGTTTAGTTTTCAATAATCAATATACATATTGATACAAGCAGCATGTATCTTTTGAAATTCCGAAAGTGCACATAATTCGACCATACCATTATAATAGCACCTTGAAATTAAGCCAATAGAAAGAGGAACAAATCTGTATTATAGGGTAAGTTTCCTTGAGTCGGACACTTAGGAGGTGTAACCTGGAGTCGGACACATTTTGTTTGCTGAATTGACTAATTGAGAGCATCTTCGCCTGTATATTTGGTATCAATCTACAGCTTATGACGACGTCCTTTATCTTTTCAGAAAGTATCAGCATGATACATAAACGTATAGTGGGTTTTTCATGGCCCTAAAAGGAAGGGGTAAAAATCCAGTATTCTGGTTAATTTTCGTCTGAAATTTGTGAATTTTCAGTAAGGAAGTTGAAGGGACTTCTGCTAGCTTATGGTATTGATTTCACTTAAGTCTGTCAAGGATTTTGTTGGAAACTTAGTCTCTTTAGGGCTCTATTGTTAGCATTTTAACGGCGTGGAAAGATCTTTTGCGGCTGCATCTTAAACATCACTGTCCGACTCAAGGTTACCCCTTTCCTGTTTTTGTTTCAAAAAATTAACCCCATATATCCTGTGTTCAAACTATGCAAATGGGCAATTTTGTATTGGGGTTGGGCAAGACGTTCAATTTGAGGCCCTGATTGATCAAATAAATCCATGTAAGCCTGGTCAGATATCACTTTTTAAATGCCCATAGAATCCAGCTGTCCGACTCAAAGAACCTTACCCTACGGTATGTTGACTTGTTTGTTGAGATATAATGTACATGTATGATATTGTAACGAAGCTGAGATAGACCAATCATAAAACACATACATGTAAGAGCAACCCTTGACATGAAACAATATAGAATTAGATTTTGTGTCAAAATGTAATTCTTTAGTAGCATAACAGATCTGGTTTCTGTTATACATGGCATGAGTTTGTGCCAATTTGTTTTTATGCATGGCTGTTCTTTTATTAATATTTTATTCTTATTCTTGGCCCAAAGACATGCCACAATTGCCAGACAGTAGTGGATACACACCAATTTGAGAATCCGTGGAGGGGGCGATTTTCTGTCTGCCATGTTGAGGATTACTGCTGAGAAGATCATACTTAGGGAAAGAAGAATGAAGATGCTGGTGTAATATTGAGCTGAAACAGTTGAAACAAACAGTGAATAGCTTTAATTATAATTACAAACACAGGATTAATAATGAACAATATGCAATGGTACTCTAGAGCATAGTCTTGCGATGAGCTATCTATTTTACTGCAGAAAGAAGGAAGTTGTCAGGGTATACCCCATTGAAGAACTTGTGAGAATTTTATCTTCAAAATGTATTTAATTTGGAGGGAAGAGGCTACCATCTGCAGTAAGGTTGCTTGTATTTTTGATGCACATCTCAAAGTCTAATAATACCAAGATCTTTGGAGTTTTTTTTTAAATAAATAATTTCTTGAAATCAATAATTTCTGGTCGGGGTATTTCTTAACATGATGTAGCTTAATTGAAAAGTGAATATTTTAGGACGTTATGTGCTCAAAATTAATAATCACTGTCATCGTTACCCCAAAATAAATATTTTCTGTCAAGGAAGACGCCAAGCTTAATAGCTCGCCTGATTATGGTTGTCCCCTAATAATATGTCTATTCTGACAAGATGAGTGTACCGTGGTTATAAGACCACCTCTTTTGCAGTCAAAACTTACATTATGTTTTTAATTGTCTACATTTATTAAAATTTACTTTTAAATTATATACAACTGTTATAGCTTAGGGCTCCATTGTAAAACAGTTTTTAACTGAATTGGGCTACCCTGTTTAAATAAAGGTGATTTTGACTT
Source organism: Platynereis dumerilii (assembly GCA_026936325.1). NCBI lineage: Eukaryota > Metazoa > Annelida > Polychaeta > Phyllodocida > Nereididae > Platynereis > Platynereis dumerilii. The sequence goes on from JAPTHN010000007.1 coordinate 9,128,114, forward strand.
TGACTTTGTCACGAAGCAGTCTCTTGTGGGGTTGTGGTCTTTCGTCGCGGTGCAAATGCATTAAAAATCCCATGGCAATACTAATAAAAACAACAATCATATCTACCTATTAGAGGAAGCCTCCCCATTGTCAATGGAACAGCATTACCAAAAGTACACAGCATGAAAACGAGGCAAATCAGGATACTGCCACCTACAAAATATCATGCAGGTGAAATAATTGTGTGTATTGTACAAAGTAAGAAATAATGTTGTTATTGCACATTAATTTTCATTACACAGAAAATTACTAAATGAAAAAAAAAAACACAGGCTTATATAAAGAGATTTATCAATTGTGAATCACTTGTAATCATAAAATAAAGATAATACAAAACAGTAAAACAATACAATACTTGTAAAAGGAACTTAAAGAGTTGTCAAATGTATATTTTCATAAAAGAATGTTTTTGTAATATATGACCCCAAAATGTTTGACAGCAATCAAAACATAAAAATGCTATCTCTCTTGGGTCCATGTCTCAAGCATAACTCTGTCCCTGTTCTCATCACTCTCATCAAACGCTGCATAGCATGTCCTACGTCACTGAAATTTACTTTGTTTGCAATAGTACCTGTACTTTAACAATTCATACTTTCTTTAAAATACACCTTCATTTGACACATTCCCTTCAATGTACAGAACTGGGTCATATGTTTTCTGTCATGCTATCCAGGTACCAGCATGGGCCAGGCAAACTGGCAAGTGCTGCCACCACAATTTTGTCTTCCAGCATAATTAAGTAGACACTGTCTTTATTTTTCATTGTCACTATACCCTATCAGCATGCCTCGGCGGTCCAACGTCGGCCCGAAGCTGGTCCGATGCTACTGACATCGGACTGACGCTGGGCCGACGTTGGACCGCCGAGGCATGCTGACAGGGATATTGATTTTATATTCGCAATTATTGTATAATGCAATTCAAGCTGGACACAAGAACGATACCCTATACAAAATAATTTAATGTGGCATAGATTGCAGACAAGTGGAACACGAGCATCATCAGATCATGGTCAATGCCACATACCCACTGGTCCATCCAATGGACTAATATCATTTTCCTTTGTTCAAAAGAGTGTTTTGTTTGTTTATCTAGTCGACATCCAGATATGGCATTCTGCAAATTATATGGTGTCACACGTCTATATAGTGTGTACTTTGCATATAATCTGCGTTTCTGTGTAATGTTAAGTGGCCCATCCCAGATATACACCTTCCCAAACCATTTAACCTTTCTTGGTTGCTAAATCCTTGATACCAGAAAGGTTTCGCAGATGTGTTTTCCAGAATACAAAACTACAAAAGATTGATGAACAATTTGGCCAAGTTTGTGTCAAAACTAAAATAATATAATAGTGTCTTACCTAAGCTGAAACGCTGAGTCTCACTGAACGGAAAGAGAAAGACGATTGGCGAAAGTAGAGCCAGGAAGACGTAGGGCGTCACCATGATGACAGAATATAAGGAATTCTTTCGTGCTATGGAGATATTGAATGACAAGTTAGGATAAGGTTCTGAGCAACAAGGGTAGTACATTTCATATCTCCTGGCTGATGTATCGACCAAATCCCATTCCATATCTGGAATGTAGTCATCTGTTACAACTTCTTTTCGATCTTCATAGAATTGTGGGTCCACCTACAATGTAGTAATTCCAATGTAATGCGAAGTCTTAATCCATATTTTGATACTCAGGATGTCTTTCTTATGATCTGGCTTTAAATTACTTAAGGTAGCTTTAACGTTTCTCTATTTGACAATGGCAAAAAACCAACATTCAATTCAATTCATCAATGCACCACATGCCTATTGTATTATTTTGAGATTGAAGTAATGAGGGTCTTCCTAGAAAATATCCCCCAACTGAGAAAAAACATCCAGGTGCCAGACATACAAATTTCTCTTATTTTACATTTTAAACTAATCCCCACTGAGAAAATAGTAATTAATTCTACCTGATAACCATCATAACTCCATGATCCAAACTTCAGCAAACAATTCTGGGTGTCATGAGGGAAGTAAGTCATGTCCATGGCACAGCGAGACTTGACAATTGCAGGAGGGATCCACAACACATCTCCTGTGTGATACACAACCGCCAGAACATCTTGGAGGAAAGAAGTTGCTTCCGCCCTTGAATACATAAAATAACCATTTTTCAATTGTCAAACTATGCATATGGAATTTATGGATCAACCAAAATTATTTTTATATTAAAATTAAAATGATTTATAAAATAAAATTTCCTCTTGATATGGGCCTAGACTGATCTACGGTGTATATCCAGAGTTGTCGTAGAGTGATCTGCATCGATCCAGGGTGATATAAATCTCTTTTTGATCTAATTTCCGCTTTGAGCATTTTGAATTTTGGTCAGTGTACCTTTTTCTCATGTATTAAAGACGCCAAAATGACTCCGTTCCCATTAAAATCCCATGGAACATAGGATTAAAATCAAACAATTTTAAAAATGCCTCCAGAATCAAATCTCCTTTAATTACACCCTATTTGAATTTCTACCATTAAAATTCATGTTTTACCTTCCTTTTAACGTTTCAATTAGATTTTAAGTTATTTCTGTGCAACTGTTTATTATCATATATATATAATCTTTATTCTCTGTAGAAAAACAGTACATACGAGGGGCGTTCAGAAAGTTCGAGGCTTTTTTTTTTATAGACACTTATTTTCAATCTAGAATTATGAATTTTTCACAGGATAAAATTCAGCATATTTGGAATGGTTTTCCAAAATTTTGGACAATTTGGACATTTTTAAGTCATTCTGTGGATGCCATGGAAACTGAAAGTTCAGCTTCTTGGGGCAGATAATACTGAAACCACTAAAGCCAATGAATTTTGGCTGTGAGAGACCTCTCTCTATCACTTGCATTAGTTAGATTGACAATATTTGACACAAGAAATATAATATTAGCCTTAAAAAATACTCCCAAGCTCACCAAAAGCATTGATTCATACACCTGACCAATTGAAGTAAATGTTCCTTGAAGTCCTCCAAACAAAGTTCTGTGAATGAATTTCGGTCATCCGAAGCCTTTTCTCTTCCAGTGCCTGAAACTATAGCCCCAATGGACTAAAGTAAGGGAAAACAAGGACTTGTGTAAAGCAGCATATCACAGGAATAGCTAGGATGGATAATGCTGTGCATTTTGGTCTCTTGTTCATACTAGTGAATCCATGTTTTCACAAGTCCTTATGTAGTCAGGGAAACACACCTTTGCCTCCTGAGTTTCCCTCGCCAAATCTGGCATGCAGGAGTGCTCTCCTACATGGGTTCAGTGCAAGAATACACACATTTGGTGTGCTTGAAAGCATATCTAGAAGCTAATACCACATTTCTTGTGTCAAATATTTTCAATCTCACTAATACAAGTGACAGAGAGAAGTCTCTGACAGTCACAATTTCTTGGCATTCTTGGTTTCAATGTTACCTGCCCCAAGAAGCTGAACTTTCAGTTTCCATGGCAACCACAGAATGACTTAAAAATGTTCAAATTGTTCAAAATTTTGGAAATCCATTCCAAATATGCTGAATTTTATCCTGTGAAAAATTCATAATTCTAAATTGAAAATAAGTATCCATATGATCGAACTTTCTGAACGCCCCTCGTACATACAGAAAAATACAAAAAATTTATAGAAACTGATATAAATTATCCCTCTGGATGGTCAATTTACATCATTATATAATCAATCAACACTCACGGATTGAATAAGACTATGTCAGGAGTCCAGAGTTTACTGGCAGGGATTCTGATGGCAGTCACACCATAATATTCTGCTGGATCCCATTTAAGGCCAGCATCGTTCCAGAGCTGTAATGGGTACGATATTTTAAATGACATGCAAAATAAAGGTAAAACATCGTTAAATTCAATTGGAATTTAAAAAATAATGTTATCTGGGACATTAAGAAATTGCTTTAAAATTACCTGGTTGAACCACAGTTGTGTGACCAGCGTTCCTTCTGCTTCATTCTACACAAAAAAATAGAAGAACTGTAACTTCTAATTTATTTCCTTGTCTTGTTTCTTGAATTTAACTGATCTTGATTGCATGCATTACCACCTTAATTACAAGTATCCTCTAAATACACTACCCTCCAAAATGTATATTTATTTTAACATATGAAGGATCATTGTCCCAGAGAAGGAGCTCTTGGCTGGTGCTTGCAGGGACTTCATTAACCCTTGTAATCAGGTGGCCCACCAGCAACGATGAATTTTTTTATCTTTGGTCGGTCTCCTAAATTCTTCTATATTTATTTGTTTTTATTTCATCCCATTGTCACAAAATTTTTGTAACACATAGATGAAGAAATAAAGTAAATATGTATATGTGTCTATCTCTTGCTGCGATATCACTGCATCAACAGGGCGTGAGCTTTTCTTCTCCCCGAATTAAATTTTAGGCCCGGAAGTAGGGATGGGCATGGCCCAATACATAGCACCAGTCCTAAATATAAACTTCTTTCTTTTAACAACTTTTAAAATTTAGATTGGGAAACAATATAGATTTTAAAAAGATTCTTACCACAGCAATAATATCCATCAGAGACACTCCAAATTTGACTGTCACCTTGTCGTGCGAGGCATTTGACGGCCGCACATATTTATTGTAATTAGCAAGAAGGTCATTGTAAAGGCGCTTCTCATCAGAAACGTGTTTTCCATTATCTGAAAGGGATAAGACAATTACTGAGACTTGAAAGAATTTCTCCTTTCTTATTGACATAGCAATATATATACGGCACGGCCACGAAATTAACACAGCCCTAAGGCTTATCATTGTCTTAAACTACCACAATATAGATCTTCAATGATCTTCTGTTCTGTTGTATACATGCCAAGATAAATAGATAGATAGACAGATAGAGAAACAGATTGATAAAAAGATAGATTGACAGACAGGTAGATAGATAGGTTTATTTATTTATTCATTTACTAGAAATACCCATGATAACAGGGGAAAACAGAAAATATTTGTAAAGGAAAGATAGATGATAGAAAGCTGCCCTTACATTTAACTTATTGTTTTGGTTTTGGAACCCAAACTGAACTTTGGGCAGCCCTATACTTGACTTTGGGTAGGCCAACTTTTCGCTTCAACCATATAATTCCAATAGTGAATTCCAACGTCATGAACTGGGAACAGGATCATGAATGGCGGGAACAATGTACTACAAGGCCACATTATTACTTTTTATTCCAAGTTACCTGGGAGTATTTTGAAAGATCATGAGCTAGGCAATTTGTATATATCTTTAAGAAAGGCTCAAGTGTTGCAGGATTTAAATTCTTTACATATGATTTCCTATAGGAACAGTAAATAAAAAAAAGAGAAGTTGTGTTAGGATGAATTTTATGTAGGCATGAAAACACTGGCGACTGCAAAACGGGGTATGAAAATAAATATTTCCAGTTAAAAGAAAACAATTCACATATTTGTTAAATATTTAATACCTCAAATATTTTACTAGAGTTTGTCACAGGTCTAGCCTAATGAAATATTCAAACAATTTTGAAGGACAATTAAGGTATTCCAAATTTCTACTAAACTAAAGCTAAACTACGACTCTACTGTTAGCTCCACTTTTTTTGGCAACTTAAGGCACTTCCTATTCAGGCATTCACTGTGGACAGGAGCACTGCTACAACTATTTGGTCTGTCATTTTGCCAAGTGAGCTATGCTATAAGTCAGTTGTGCTTAAAATGGGATTTATGTTAAGAAGAAGACAAAATAAAAGCAGAGCTGCATCAGGGAGAGCTGTACTATTGCACCCCAGATGCAACACAAAGGATTAGGCTACCTGACCAACACAACGAAAAAAGTATCATTCACAAAACAAATGTTTTGATAATATTTCAGGATATAGAAAAGGTCGGTTCTATATATAAATCCACCGCAATTAAATAGGTAGATAGACACATTAGACGCTTAAATAGATGAGACATAATACGTTAAAGATAAAACAATTCTCACCAGCTGCTCTTGAAGTGCCCAAAACTAGACATGAAAGAAGAGCTGCAACAAGATGAACCCTCATGGCTGAAAAAAGGATGACCAGCTATATGTTTGCTCGTGCAGATCATGTAGGCCAGTGACAATGATATTTGAATGGTGTTTGACTAAACTCTCTGTAGGCCTTGGAACCAGGTCAATGACACAGTTCCACAGCTCTTTGAAAACAATCATGGCTATCTGCATCAACCATGGGGTTGACTGAGGCCATGTAGCTGACTGAGGCCATGTAGCTGAGTGAGGCCATGGCCCACTCCCCCAACAATTAACCATATACACCCCCTTCGACGCCTGACCCTTCTGGTAAGTTGTTGCAAACAAATTTGAAAAGTTGAGAGAATAAATCAAAACGTTCTCACTCCCACTTTCCCGTAAGATACGGCTGCCTGGCCTGAATAAACATCTTGAGACTGTGGAACAAATGCACCAAACTTTAAATATTCTTAAATCACTAACTGACTTACATACAGTACTACTCAATTTGTTCTTAAATCCGTTGCCCTCAGGAAGAAGCTCACCACTCCACAACATTCAGTGCCTACCCTCATGCCTCCACGCCCTCAGTTCCCAGGTCACTTTTAAAGTGAATCACTTTAAATTAGATGAAATATGGAAAATTCATTTGAAATTCTGCTTCATTATTGAAAGGCCATTGCTATCCAAGGTCATAATTACAGCAATTTTGAATGAAATATTTCGCTTTATCTACAGAAATTAACTGGTACCATTTTAGTGAGAAGTGCAAAGGCATGACAGTGCAAAGGCATTGAATTTCATGGAAATGCAGGGGCATGGAAGCGCAAGCATCTGCCGGGAAATAAATTTAGTTGTAACAGATTCAAATTATAATTTTTTCTGCAGTAAATTTGCATAAAGTTCTTTCTGAGAGGAAATTTTGCAGATCACGTGACCAAGTAATAATAACTTGACAAGGCGACATTTAGAGCACCTTAAAGATAGCAAGTCCGCCGATTCTATGTAAAATTTTACTTGCAGTTATAAACTGATAGATTTTAAGTATAGTATGCACTTCCAATCAACAGAGTTGTGTGTTTTCCACAATTAAGTGAGTTTAATTGATTGTAATTCCATAAATTACTTAAGGAGAGCCCTGCATTGCTTGATTTGTAAAAAATGCAGGACTTTTTCACGGCATGAAAAATTATCTGTTTACATTTTTTAAGGAAATAAACTTCTTATACTGCCATTAAAATAGCAATTAGGTAAATTTTTCTACTGGAAAACACACAACTCTGTTGATTGGAAGTGCATACTATACTTAAAATCTAACAATTTATGATCTATAAATGCAAGTAAAATTTTAACTTGAAAAATTATATGGTGATACAAACAACCACAAACGTTTGGTAAAAAAAGCCCTGTTCTACCAAGTAGTTTGGTTTAGCATTATCCCCAATGGTGTAGGGGGCAGGGTTGGTCTAGTGGTAGCGTGCTGGACTGCCAATCGCTGGGTGCAGGGTTCGAATCCAGCTCTTGCCGGGTCACCTGGGCCTATGTTGGACGGCTGTTTCAATCATCATTCGCCTCATTGCCGTGTCCTCCTCCTGTCCTAATTAGCCTACCAAGTGCAAAAATACAGGACGTAAAGCCCCAATCATCCATCCATCCATCCCCAATGGTGAAACATCACCCGTTTCACTTACTTCCATGCATCACTTTGTGAAATGAAACTAGTTGACATAGTGGCCTTGGTTATCTGCTATTGTTGTTGCTCTGTCAAAAAAGTAATTTTATGCTTATTGTGCCGAATATATTAATTTTATAATGGTAGAAAAGACCTATATTTATTGATTGGACGAAATTGTATTTGAATGTAAATGTATGAAAGTGGCATGTGCCATTTACATCATTCCGATATATCATGTTCTATGCATTGTAAACATTGATGATAACTTTTATACAATTTATATGAAAACACTTTTTGAAATCACATTAATCAAAGTGTGTATATGTATGTGAAATACATGTCATACCTCCCTGCAACAGGCTTTTCCCACAAATATGAACAATCATGCAGAATGCTTGACGAACAAGATTAATTCTTTCCCGGCAGTCATGAAATGAACATCTGGTGGTAGAGCTGCCTGAGTAAGTCAGCAATGTTTGATTAAGAAATAAATAATTGAAGTTTTCAGACAGTCTAAATAAATCTAATCTATCGCCGTTTTGGTTAAAATAAAACATTCCCTGTGAGATGAATTCCAAGTGCCGTCCTTTAAACATGTAATGATTTTTCCCATATTGTCTTCATTTCAGTGATTTTACTTGATTGAGTTCTTGGGTGAATCCTCTATTGCACTGTTAGGGCCGATTTCACCAAGATAGTTTTAACAATTAGTCCAGGTCTTAACAGCCTTATACCTGGGTTAGTGAAGTCCCTTTCACCAACTGAGATTTAGTCTATAGAATAGTCAAGGTTCAGTGGTTGACAATTTATTGTTAAGACAACTTACAGATTAGTGATGTCAAACTGTTAAAGTGGTGTCCCTTTGGGGCTGACCAGATAATACATGAGGGGAGGGACTTTTAATAATACATGAGGGGCTGGACTTTTGATAAAAAAAGGTTCAGCACATGACACTGGAAAATAAAAGTTTGTTCAGCACATAAAAAAGAAGAAGTTTGTTTCCACGCAGTGAATAGGTCAGACACACCTCCAAAGCTGGCCAATACACAAGTTTTCACACATGTATGTTATGCAAATGAGGCCAGTTTCAGCATTTCACACACTTTGGTAAATCATGGAGCAAAGATGCTTATAGATATCAAAATGAACTGGCAAAAAAAAAACGTAACATGAAACTAAAAATTCGGGCCAGCAATCAAATAAATATTACTGAAATTTATGCCGTCTAGATGATGCAATTCAAAATATGTCGCTACAGCAGGTCAGAGACCTCAACACCAAGATGTCACCAAAATGTGACTTCTCGTCACATTTTGCTTATTTGTGGGAAATCTAGATTACCAACTTTGAACTCATTTTGGTTCGGGTAGAGCAGATTGATAATGTTGACTGTGATGAACACCTTGAATGTCATCTTAAATATAGACAAAAAAGTAAATATATGAAAGTTGATGTTTGTGCGAGAGACTATGATACTTTAAGAATACAGTCATAGCATAGGTTGTTGTGTTGTTTGATTGCTTGATAGCAATGATAGGTTGGTTAATGGAAAAGGGGGAAGTTTTGAACTTTGTTTTTTTTTTACCAAGACTGGTTGGGCAATTATCTATTATAAAAATTTAAAAGCCCCTCCCTCTTTTGTGTTGCCACATCTTTGCATTTGTTTGGGAAATTGAGACATCGTGTTTGCAACAGCAGATCTGTTATCACAATATGTGTAAGCTTTCACTTAACTTAAATTCCTTGATCCTGCTCCGCTTGAGTGATTGGCTTAGCCAGACCAGGTCTTAGCTCAGACCTGGCTCAACTCTTAATACCATGTTGGTGAAAACGGGCCTTATAGTCGTATATTGTCAGTGATATGATGGCCAAATAGCGATAATATATACTAAGTTAAAAAAGGCAGTTACTTCTGCCTGCCTCGGTTTTGGTCTCAACCTTGATAGCTGATGCTTCGTTCTCTGTCTCGGAGGGTCAGTGCCTCGGTCACGGTCTCGGGGCCTCATGCATCAGCCTCTCTCTCAGTCTCAGTCTCGGTCTCGGATGTCTTCGCCAGGCTGGCCTGCACTCCGACACTGATCTCTTTTTTAGAGTAAAAGCATTCACTTCTCAGATTCTCTGGGTGACAGCATCATGTCTACCTGCAGAGAGATAATTCTGCCATTTCTCACCAGGGGTGCTGCACCGTGTGAAGTATGAACTGAAATACTACAGCATGCGCCTACTGGTGATACCTGAATATTGCAGATGGACCAAGCCTGGGCTGTTCAATATCCTCAGTCATGATAATTATGACTTACCAATCCTACACACAGTACTGAGGGCTAAATCAATATTTATGGAACTTTGATGCTTTGTAATTTCTCTGGCGATCACCTTTAGTTGCCCAGTCTAGGATGGACATTAAAACATTTTTCTGATCTTTTAGAATGAACATCCTTTGACACCAAAGCAGCTCTATCAGCTTTCCCAACCGCAGTCATTCATATAAGACATGAGTTTTGAACTTTTGAAGCGATACCTCGAACCTGAGCTGTAAAGGCGAAGTGGTCATATCTGGCACGTGCCTGCATGTAAGTGAACTCATACAGTACTTATCAATCTATATAGGCCAATATCATGACATTTCTTGCAGAAAAGACATCACCATAAATTGGATATACCATCATAGTAAAATGCAAATCAGAAAGAATTTGTCAAATAAATGCATTTTTCAGAATTTCAAATAAGAAAATTCTTGTTTAAGTCGAAAATCCAATCTACGGCACAGCAGTGGCCCACGCAATGACTTGACTTGTGTTTATGCAATGTGAGACGAGTGAATTTCATCAGTTATGAGACTCTAGTACTTCAGCTATTGTTATAAATTTACTGACAGTGTAATGTTGTATGAAAATAATCCATCTTTGGCCTTTGCAGCTAACTGAAAGACAATCTTTTAATTGGCAGAGACCACTCCATTGATTTTGATTAAAGATTTCAGAATTTCTTTGACTAGGGTGAAAATCACAATGGATACATGTTTGGGTGTTTCAGGTGCCCCAATATTCTCCGATCTAGCTTGACCTTGGTCTTGTATTGCAGTTTATATAGTAGAAGTCACATGTAAAATTTTGGCCCATTCTATGAATACTTACCTGTACCAGAATTCTCTTGAAGTTTGTAATGTAATTCCCATTGGCAAACTTGCAAATCCTGATGATATTGCAAAAATCAATGATTGAATGAATATTTTTTCCTCAATCCATTGTTTCTGAGTAAGTTTTGGAGGGCAATTCAAATCTGACATCAACCATGTTACAGAAGGTCTTCCTTATGAACTAGGAAGTGTTATATTTCCTAAAATTCTCCCAGTTTCGGAGATTTTCTCAAATTTGACAGCTTCTGGCAGCTTGCGAGTGGGGTTATACAAAATATAACACCGGATTTGAATTGCCCTCCCAAAACTTACTTAAGCAGGAACTGTGGATTGAGAAACAAATATTGATTTCTTCTTTGATTTTTGTAATATCTTGAGGATTTGCAGGTTCGCCAATGGGGAATTACATTATAAACTTCAAGAGCATTCTGGTAAAGGTAGGAATGGGCCAAAATTTTACATATGACTTTTACTATATAGGCCTAAACTGCAATACCAGACCAAGGTCAAGCAGGATCAGAAAATATTGGGGGCACTTGAAACACCCTAATACATGTATAATATGCCGAATGGATTGAATACAACAATTGTTTTAACAAGGGAAGGGAGACAGATTGATCAGTGTCACACCTGATTCTATCTTCTAGTACATCGAAATTAGTGTTAAAGTCAAGTCATATTGGGAGACATGTGACCTCATTGATCAGTAAGTTGAATGCCTTATTTGCTTAATAACTGAAGTGTGCTGGAATGCTTGCAATATATAAAGTGAAGGATATGAAGTCATGCTCTTTTTATCACTCATGCCATGTTTTTTACTAAACCTATTTGAAGTCTGAATAATGCCGTTGCAAGTTGCCGGTGTGACAGTCAACTAAAATGCGCTTTGCACAAAGGACACTTTAAGCATTGCAGACTACAATCACTTAAATTTGAGCCAAAACGGACATATTGATTTTGAGAAAGTCAGAAAAGTTAGTATGGTGTGAAAGTAAATCTGTATCTGCAAAAAATGCTTGTTGTGTGCAGTAAAATCTGGGTCAATATCATGCAGCTGGTGCAATAATAAATGCATAAATTACACCTGACAAAGCTGCTTGATCTGCTGACCACTGGTGATATCTATTTACATTCTCATTTCCAATTTATTATCACGCAAGGTATTTATTTTTAATATTGGAAACAGTTCTTAAAGAAACAGAATTACTGACTAATATGGTGTTATATTATTTACAATGTAAAATTGATTTTTGAAATTTACTTTTTGACAACCATATGATATATATATGTGGAGTATACACACAACATATAATCTCATTGATCGGAAATTCCCAGTGATAATTTTGGAAAAAATACAAGCATAGTGAGTACGATTTCATACTTAGTTATCTGAGTCATTTGGCCTGCGAATTAATCTAAGCAGTGATAATTGTGGGCTGTTGTGGGCTGGGACTATCAAGATGGCTGGTTGAACAGTGGTGCCCCCTGTCATGAGCTGGCACTTAAAAACGTCTTCAGTTCTTCAAGGTCCATTGGAAGCTTCATTGACATGAAAGGAACACAATATGGAATATGTCCCGAGGGTTGGTGAGAACACAACATGGACTTTTTCTCTTGGACAGTGATGACTTTTTCAGTCGTCTTTGGAGTTGGTGCTGTGGGCGTCAGCAGCACAGGACCAATTTCAACTTCACCGTTCGGTAAGTCGTTTGATCAAATATGCTAATTATATTGTCATTTATTATATTTGTCATTCACCTAGTTTTAGCACCAACATGGTAACGTATTCTTGCAGTTGGTGATCATTATGATGATATCGATGATTAATAAGATCACAAGACTCACTCCTTAACTATGAGTCATACACATGTTGTATATATACAATGTGTATTTAATTCACAAAATTATTGCATACCACAAGTTTAAAATACAATAATTATGTAATAATTGAAATGTACTATATTTATTCAGTTCACACCCAGCACTGGGACTCTTTGATAAAATATTCGTGTTATACAAAAATACTGAACATATGTTTAGTTATGTTATTTATTTATTTTACCTTAATTTCATTTGCCACAAAGTTGTAACCATGAAAATGGGGGAATCTTCAAATCAACTTCCTTTTTCTTAATTGAAGTAGTAATCATAATCATGCAGTATATATTTTAAAGGTCCTCACTTAACCTGGGGTCAAATATATAATTGCACCTCTCCTTACATTTGAACTGGAATATCTTAGACTCATGATCTGACAAAATATATGCCCCCAGCAATTTTCTGTTCTACTTATTTGCATAACTGCTTTTGCAATTACACATTCATTTACATGCACTGTGTTTTATGGGACTTCCCAATTAGAGCCAGTCACTGTTGCTATGCAACATTAGCCATAGACATAGATATATATTTTATTCACTTTTTTAAACGTGTGTTGATATTGCTTATACTGTTTACATTTATCTCTCCTTGATTTTCAATTTTGAAAATATTCTGCAACCCCACTCTTCATTAAATACAAAGGGCATAACCGTTTCCACAATCTTGTTCTGATAATTATTGGTAATTGTTATTGCTTATAAAGTCATGACATACAGATTTTCCCAGCCATTACTAAAGACTCTTAAAGTAATAATGTATAAACATATTTCAAGATTATATAACAGTCGATTGTAAAATTATCGAATGAGAAAACTAGCTATCACATGTCACCTTTATTAATCAATCGATACAAAAATTTTAATTTCAGTCAAGCCCAATAAGAATCTTTGTTTTTTCTAGGAGTCCCATGCATAAAAAATCTCAGTAATATCACATATGCAAATAATTCATATACCTGTTCATAAAAACACTTTGTGGATGAAAATGGCACGATTACAATATAAATATTTTGACAAAAACTATGTGATTAATTTTTTAAAATGAAACGTATAACTTATCAGTAAATCAAAATTTAATTGCGATGTGAATATCATTAAAATTTGAGCCATACGTTGCATCAGTGTCAACTTGAAGCTTGCTTTTCTGTGTTTCTACGGATATGATTGCTTGAAGAGTGTCCGCTCGCGCACTGGACTGGGAAATTAAGTAAAATTTATATTAATTTACCATACATACATTTGAGCCAAACATGCGTTGTTTTCCCTGTATTCTACCTCCTGAAACCCTATAAAACCCTATCATTTTCATTGTACTGTAAATTCTCATAAATCCCCGTATTTTTTGCCGCAGTTGCATGGGAGTCCTGCAATGATTCTGAGAATGTGATTTCAGATGACACTCAGTCCTGTCCAGATGACTGGTTCAGCGTATATTCGCTGAGAAATCAGCCGGCTGGTGGGGCGCATGTGTGTTTGAAGGGCCACACCACTCCAAAAACTTGGTATGAGGCCCTGGAGACATGCAGAGGAGAATGGGGCCACTTACTAATGCTGGATGATGCAACTCTCAAGGATATGGCGTCCCTTACAATTCACAAAGCCATCGTCATCATGACAACTAAATGTAAGTTTGATTACCACATACAAAAATGCAAACATTTTGTTGAAAGTTGTTGTAGATGTTAATACCCCATGAAAAAGCAGTATAGTGGATATATCCCAGGTGGTATTGCATTGAAAACTCAACGGTTTTTTGTATACTCAATGGTTTGATCATTGTTGATGATGTCATTGCATTGTTTACCATTGTGACGTCTAGGCCATGGTGACGTCACAACATTGTGACATCATCAGTTGAGCCGCTATCTGTGCTCTGATTGGCTGATGCCACTGTTGAGTATTGGCTTAGGCCACTGTTGAGTATTGATCATCAGAGTGAAGTTTAGCTTTCTTACAATATGGGGGAATAAATAAGACCAAATGGTTTTATGGTGATACTTTGAGATGTACTCTCACTCGTGAAGATACCCTGAGTGCTCTGTACCAACTTGTGGAGTACATCTCAAAATACCACCATACCCATTTGGTCTTATTATAATACTCTCCGATTGTTCAAATCTGTGTTATTCAGCCCAACAAGTGGAAGTCAGCAATATAAAATTTACTGCTCGAGGACAAAAGCTCAATGAATGTTTTAAACCAGAGATTCAATAGAATTTATCAATTGCATAATATTTGACCGTTAAATTTTCTGTTCGATGATAAAAATAATGGTCATTGCTGTCATAAAAAACTAGTAGTTTTCTGGCTGAGCATGGCATCTAATCTCCCGTCAAGCAAAACTCCAAGATTAATGAAATGTAACAAAATGCTCCTTAAGTAAAAAGCTGCATTATTTTAAAAATTGTGTCTTCAAACAGATGCATATCATACTCTGTTTGCCCTGGCAGTAAAATCTGAATGGTATACCACATTTCAGTAATGGATTCCATATGGACTGGGCTGTTCAGCAATAACATCAGGCTCATTTGGGAATACAACACTCCAGTCAGTGCAAATCCGTAAGGATACTTTCATTATTTTTTATGCAAATGATAGAAAAGAAATTGTGCATTTTACTAATTTCTAGATATTTTATTTCAACGTTATCTTATATTCCAGGTACAGTGCAACTTGGCATTGGGAGAATAATCAACCGTCGACATTCCACGGATGTGGACTCCTTCGATTTAACAGTACAGGTTAGTCAAAAAATCATATTTTCAGGGGTGCCAGAACAGAGGGCGCAGGGGGGGGGGGATTGCCCCTCCTGCCCTTGTCCGAGGGGGCAGGGGGGGGGCAAGGGTGCCCTTTAGATCTTATATCCTAAAGAAACGAGTTGCTGGCCTACACAGGGCAATCTTGAGCTCTGATAACGACAGGATGAAGGATCTTGTGCACTTCAGTGTGCATTCCACCCCCTGTGGGCTCCTTGGGGAGAACATACGAGTCATGCAGGTCAGGCCAAACTCCAGTGACAAGGACGAAAGTGGACGAGCAATGCTAATCCGAGAACTCACCTCCTGCCTTGAAAATGAGTTGACTCTTGAACATTTTAATGCCAATGAGATTAAAGACTTTATCTCAGACATATGTTTGTACTGAGAATTATCTCATGAAATAATATATAACTTCAATTAATCAATTCAATTACTATATTCATTGTACCCAGAGTACGCTAATAAAGATATATATATAGAAAAAAGCATTATTTGGCCTTATTTTATTAATTTTAGGGACAAATCGGTAAGTATAATAATAATATATTCAAAATTATTAGTGACTCTCTATTTGAGTTTTGTCACTTGAAATTGACGCGAATATGATTTGCACTTTTTCGTCTCACCGCCCTGCCGCCTGTGATTCCTTCTGGCACCCCTGCATATTTTGATAAAGTGTTCATCAAATGTTATAACAGTTTGGCTGAAAGCTAATATAAATTTGAAGAATTGTTTTATTTTCCTTTTCAGATTCGCCTCGTCTAGAAATGAGTTTGCAGAACTGTTTAATCAAATCACCCTTCATTTGTTTCAAGTGGTCCAGAATTATCCGCCCAAAAACTGGTGCGTAATAATACTTTACAGATTCAGGATCAAATTAATTTCTATTTCAATTATATCAGAACTGCTTTAATGATTCCTTCACCATTCATCTCGATTTTTACCTAAGGCCCATTTTGCCCTGAAGACTGGTTAGGGGACATCGAGCTGGGTACATGTCTGCAGTGTCAACCCTCACTGTTGTCCTTCAAATCTGCATCAGAACAGTGCAGAGAAAAGGGCTCGATTTTAGCCATGCCGAAGTCCAACAATCTGCACAATTTGACGTCTTTCGTGGCCAAGCTGAACTCTGCGGGTGAGTCAGATCAAATTTGATAGCACGTACGACATGACGTCCTACTCAGTGGCGGATCATGACAGGGTCATCTAGGGGGGGCCCGGGCGTGTTTCAGCCTTCGGGGGCCCGGCGTCGCAACGTATTTTCTTCAAAATGCTATTATTAATCTCTGTGGTCTAGGGGGGGGGGGCGGGCCCCCTAGGCCCCCCCCCCCTGTATCCGCCACTGCTACTTTTTGCTTCGACTTATTTTGCAATATACCAACGCGCAAGTTAAACATGTGGTCAAACATCTCACTTACTATCGCTAAATAAGAATGTTATAAGGAAAATACTATTGCCAGCATTTATTTTTGGGTAAAGTTTTTTTTTCTTGCACAGCTGTTATACCACCATTGCAAAGTGAATCCTCCAAGTCCTCAAGTTCAGAACAAACTCAGCCCTTGTCTTGCTACTCGTGCACCATAGAAGTTGATGAGTCGAAGTGTGAACTATCAACATGTAATACTGGCGAGGTGGGTAACCATAATTATATACTCCCAATGAAAATTATGTGAATCATTGTTATATTTTGCAACTATTTCTTTCTCATGAAATTTTTTCTAAATGGTTTATTATGATGTTTTTCATGCAGGATACCTGTGAGTCAAGCTTCAACCTTGGAGGGGATGGTGTAATAAAATATACCAAAACATGCAGCACAAGAGAAAGATGCATTCCCATGCAGGAAAGTCTGGTTACCCATTGTCAGATGGGACATCAGTGTACTCAATGTTGCTACACGTCTGAATGCAATAAAGAAATGTTCCAAGAATCCCAAGGTGATCATAATCATAATAGAAATTGGAAAATCAAACTGTTTGTTAAAATTAAATGATTATTAAAATTAAATGATTATGATACAATATTTATCATTAAGTACCAGTTTACTGCTCTCGGGGGATCCTTTCTAAAAAATCCAGTTTTTTGAGAAAATCTATCCCTCGACATCATGGATCTCAGACGGCGATCATTACGTCATCAGGGGTTAGGGTTTTCCTTGACGGGAAATCAGGGGTGCCAGAAGGAATCCCAGGCGCAGGAGTGGTAGAACGAAAAAGGGCAAATCATATTTGCGCCATTTACGCATGACAAAATTTAAATAGAGAGTCAATTATAATTTTGAATATATACTTATTAATTTTTGCCTGAAATTAGTAAAGTAATGCTTAATAATATATTTTTCTTTAAGATCAAAGGGGCACCCTTGTCCCCCCTGCCCCCCTTGGACAAGGGCAGGAGGGGAAATTGCCCCCCTGCCCCCCTTGTTCCGGCACCTCTGCGGGAAATTATGTATATTTCAAGATTCAAGATTTTTTTTATTGAGAAAATAATACAGTAACATAAATTATAAACAACAGGGCTGATACAGAGATGTATATATGCCCTGTACAAACAAATGCTTATCAACTATAATAAGTAAAACAGCAGCGCATTATTTTACAAACTAAAGTGTAAATAAAAAAAATAATAAATAAAACACAGAGGTAAAGGTAGAAAAAGGTATTTCATGGTAACGGCAGCAGTAATTATTTATTTTGGGAGCATGACATCCTCAAGTATTAGCTTCCAAATCAATCAGCACCATGTTAACAAATACCCAAATGTGAAATTATTTATTTTAAGGCTTCCCAGAAAGATCCCTCCTTAAGATATATTAGTCAACTAGATATACCCATTGAGGGACATTTTTAGGGGGAATGGAGTGCTGGCCCCCCCCTCCCGACCCCCATTATATGTGAAAATGAAGAGGTAGATTCCCAGTGATGGCACTGGAAAGATTGACTGGGCAATGATAAAAATCTGCAATTTGTGTGAAAGCATGTGGTTTGATTGAAATGGCAGAGAAATACGTGAGCAGGGAAAATATGTGAATGGAGTTGAGGAAGTATATTGGCAAGTGATATTTTGGCACATTGCCAAATCCTACACAGCAGGTGTGTGAATGTTTTTGGCGGGAAAATGGAGCAGTGGCGCCAGTCCCTGGCGATGTGATAAGCGGAACTACTGAGCAGATTCATGCGCCCCTGGTGGCAGAGGACAGTTGCCATAGAAAAACGTAAATAAGACAGCAGTGGAACTGCTTTCTGGTGTTATCAGAAGGACAGGATAGATCTATAAGGATAGGTGGATAGTTAAGGTGAGGGGCATAGCTATGGGAGGAGTTTTTAGCTGTTGCAGGTGTGAGCATGCCACTCATGATTTTTGTATCTTATACCCGGCAGGGATATAATATGTAAATCAATGAAGTTTTTTATGCAACAACTTCCTGTTAAACTTATTATAGTACTTTAGAGGAAGTGGAAGAACTTCCCTTGTCTTTTAAGTTTTCATTCGGTTACTTTACTCTTTTTTTTAAAGTATGGATTGGGCTTACGAGATTGGACAACCAAGCTGAATGGAAGTGGCTGGACAACACTTCTTTATCCGGCTCTAGCAGGTTCTCTGAGCCATCCCCTGGAAATTGTGCGTCTCTTAATGGGAAATCCTTCATGTGGCAAGCAGAGGATTGCCAGTCACAATTTCCATACATCTGCCACAAGAATTCATTATCGGTGAAAGGTGAATCATTTTAAATAATGATATTCAGTGAATCAGTATAAAGAGTATAAAGAGTTGAATGAATTTAAGATATTTAATTCTTAACCAGCACTGTGTAATATTTTCTTTTGTCTTGGTTTACTAAAATTGCCTTGTTGATAGTTACCTTTTAGTAATACACCCGATTTGAAGGGTTCTAACATGCATTATTGTCAGTTCGATCTGTCCCTCCGGTCGCGACATACCTTTTAATCATAATTTTTGTAAAATAAACAATAGTCTTGAGAGTTTGTTGGCTGTTGTTAACAGTGTTAATACCTAGCACGGTGCTAACATGCAAAATTGTCGATGCCAGCTTTTCCAATGGTATAAGTATCTTGGTGATGTCTAATTCTTGCAGAACCGTTATTCACTAAACACCCTGAACACCTGGAAACCACCGCGGAGGCTGTGGAAGTTGGTTCTCTGTCCGGGGTTCAGTTTCCAGGAGCCAGTTGGAAGTCCAGTCCACCAGTGTTGACTTGTGAGGCAGACAATACTGATCCTGACATGAGCGTCGTTTGGTTCAAGGACGGCGCATACATTGACAATGGAATACCCCCTAATGGGTTCAAGTTGAACTTGTCTGTTGATGCTAGTGGCAAATTACCAATCTTTGACGCAGGAGCCTTATCTCTGCAAGGGCATTATGCCTGTGAGGTTTGGGGCTATGAGCACAAACGAAGAGTAGCATCTCATACGGCATTAGTCCGATTCACAGGTGAGCTTTGTGTTTCTCAATCGTTATCACATAACCATTTCCCAAAGATTAAAACTTTTCCCTTACCAGTTCAGATACAATACAAATTTGAAATATCTGCTAGTTTTGGCTTGCAAAATACTACAAGTAATTATCTTGATAATTTTTTATGATGAAAAGCATTTATCATTGAGAAAGCACATTCTTTTATTCAACCTCTGTGGGGTTAAACCTTTCCCCTACCAGTTCAGATACATTGCCAATTTGAAATATCTGCTAGTTTTGGCTTGCAAAATACAACAAATAATTATCTTGATAACTTTTTATGATGAAAAGCATTTATCATTGAGAAAGCACATTCTTTCATTCAACCTCCGTGGGGATATAAATTTGATAAAATCTTGCAGGAAAGTGTGAATTACCAACAATAATGGAAATCATCTATTTTTGTATTTTAAGATGTTTTCACCTATCAGGTGAGTCTCACGATCGTCAACACAATACTGAGTGGAGTTTCAGACATAATTCTTGGAGCATTGACTTCCCATGTCATTTGGCCAGGCCCAGCTGTAGAGAAAAATGTGTTTGAAGAACTGTTCCTGTTGGATGATATCATCACCAAAGCCCTTCCACAAACAATTACAATTTCAAGATTGAGGTATTTGATCTTATATGTGTAACTATTAGAAACACAGGATAATATTGGATAATATTCCAAATTTTACCTCTTTTCAACAAATAATAGTCTTCAAATTGATTAAGTTTATTTTAAATCATATTATTATAAGCCGTTATAAGTGCGAATTGAAAGTTCGAGAAATTATAATTTCATCATCAGGTGTAGCCTGAAATGAAGATTTCTTGAACATTTTTCTGTATTCAGTTCTGGCAGTATCATCGTTAATCTCACCATTTACCATCGCATCCACCAAGGCAACATGGCCGACCTCACTGCCATTTTGGTGAGCTTGGGACTGGCAGGCGACATACAATATGATGATATAGAAAGAAAATTGCACACTTTGCTTCTCGATACGGCTACCAAGCGTCTACAACAGTCGGCGTGGAAAACAAAATGGCGGAAATGGGATATTGCTCCAGAATCATTATCGGTCAAGAGTACTTGTGAGTAACAGCAAAATTGAAGTGACACCAGTTTTGGTGTGATCTATTGTCCCATAAAAGTACAAGCCGAGTGTGTGGTTGGATGTTTCTTTATCTAAGTACTTGAGGGTATTCCTGTTGGGGGCCTTGTGAAGTCAAACAAGGCAGTCGTCGGTTACTATCTTCTACATCTCTGAGACGTTCTTGAGCCTTTGTTTGCCAAATCACAACAAATGTCCCACTGCTAGCAATAACTGTTGGGGCTCCCTTGATTGATGATAAAAGGATATCTTGCTCTTGACACAGACAATAAAAACATCAGTGAAGTCTGAGGGGAGCTGGAAGTGTCGTTCGGGGATATAATTCAGCAGAAAAGCATCGTTGAGATTCAGAGGCACTAATTAAGAGATTTTTCAAAAAAATACCATTGCAAATTACTGACAATAAACTTTTTCCCAGGAAGCATAAAGATTAAAACAATCCAGAGTAATATAGATAAGGCTTTTGACGCTCTGTTAATCTAGATCAGTATATATATCACACTTGAAGAAAAAGGAGGTTCGTGAACTGTTCTTCGAGGTTCTATGATAGGACAAAAGTGTTGTATGCATGTCATTGCATGACCAGAAGTTTCAGAGAACCTTTATTGGTTTCAAATCTATACAAAATATCTTTAAAAGTCCTAGTTTTTTCTTTTTGGTCTTTATTACGTGTGCCCTGAGTATCTGGAAAAATACACTATCTTCTTATATATATATAAATCATACTTTCCAGATTCCTGCGCCGGGTTCACAGAAATGGTTGGAGATTTCACATACACCTGGCCAACCACGAAACTTGGACAAATTGCAATCACCTATGAGATTTGTTTCTCATGTAAGTGCCTTTAGAAATTGATTTACTCTGTTTCCGTTCATAAATATTACAATCATATTTTTCAGTGCACCTGTTTTGTCAATTTACAAAATGTATTATTTGGTTGTTCTGAGATTGTTATTGTGATTCTTGGACGGTTTGTCTGAAGTCTCCAATAACTCTCCATGTTCGAAGATGTGTGTCATTATAAAAACGTTTCAGTTGGTAGTCTCAAAATACTATAAATTTGCATTATTTGCTCACTGCAGCTGGCCAGCCATTGGCAAATAGGACTTGTGAGGGAAACTTCCTGAGTGGGACAACTTGGGGTGAAGTGAATCGCCTTGGCCAATGTGACCAACTAATAGAATCGGATGTTTCACAGGAATTAAAGGTTATTTCTAAGGTGGGTTATATGCTTGTCTAATAAAGGGATATTAACTCCTTTGTATTATTACATAGTCTGAAAATGCTAACTTTATTCTGCCACCTTTAGATTTCAGTGAACGAAACAAATGCCCATGAAGTATCATCGCGAGTGAATGAACTTACCAAAGATTCTGACATCCTGGAAATCCTGGACATCATGCTCTCTTCCTCCATATTGGACCAAATTGTGACTGTGAATTCTCTTGATAATGAGGTTTGTCTGACGTTTCGTAACCAATTTTATTTATTGTTGCGATATGTTTTCTGCAATCACATACAAGTATTTAGTATGATGATAATAATAATAATAGTAATGTAAACAGCGCCTCTTCCAGTTAACAATCGGAAGCTCTTGAAAATAGTACATTGGGCACTGCACTGACAGATGAGTTCCCTTGGACCAGCTTGCCCAAACTGCTTTTAAAAAGCAATCTGATGCAATGTACCTTTCCATTCAGAAGTACATAGTATGTAACCCTATTTGTGCTTCTCATTGTGTGTTATTTTGTTTGTAGGATAGACACATCTAGATAGATATTGTAAAATGGCCTTCTCTTGATCATGACTAATTAACAGACTCTATGTTTCTCATGTTAAATGTAGACAAGATGACACTTATTTGGCTATTACGGTTCACAAAGTGTGAAGCAACATTCGTTTTTTGCATATCAAGTTTACGGGCTGTAAGCAGTGCATGCCTGACTCTTGGCCACACAGAAGAGTTACGTTTCATTATCATTTTTCAGACCTCAGAAAATATCTTCAGCACGGTCAATAATGTTTTAGGCGCGAGGACTCAACATATCCGAGATGCTCAACTAATGGGCCAATCATCCACCAAGTGAGTATGGTGATTTTAATTGAGTATTTGGCCTTCTCTTACAATATCATTCTAGGAAGTTATGTTTGAATGGTTATTCAAATATATATCATTGCAGGATGTTGAAGGCCCTGGATTCATATTCTCAAAAAACAGACCTGGGAGCAAAAAACAATTCAATGCAAGTCCAGAAAAACATCGCTGCAGATATATGGAGCACGGGAGAAACAGAGAGTATACCCATCGGTTATGGAGTGCTATACACAAATGGAGATCTCAACCTAGAAACTATCCAGTCATATACAGAAATGGAACAGGTTAACATATCAAACATTGACGTTGCCATACTGCTGAGTCCTGAAGTCATAACACGAATTAAAGATGCTCAGAGTATGTTTTCCTTAGTATCTTATTAGACTGAACATGAAAATAACCTGACAATCCTTTTTCTTGTCGTTATTTTCAATGGTTTATTGATGGATTTTTAACCATTTCTTTAGCATGAAGTATACCAACCCATCTAAAACACTTGTATTTCAGATGCTAGGTCTGCTGAATTGCACCAACTGATGGGACCCATCCGTCTCAGTTACTTCATCTTCCGCAAAGCCGACTTGTTTCTCACACCCTCCAACTCTGGATCTGGCATCACTTTGGAACAGATCTCCAAGAGCAAAGTTGTAGCTGGAACTGTGAGCAACGTGGTTGTCAAAGATCTCAAAAAACCTGTTACAACTATATTCAAACCAATGGAGGTGAGATTTGACGGATTTTGATTTAACCGAACTTCATTATATTGAGTGTAGCCTGACATCTGTTTCAATTTATAATGGACAAACTTCCCCATTTTGTGACACACATAATGTCATATGATATATCCACTAGTTTCTAGAAAATTATAAATTCCTTCTTGGATTTATCCAGGACATGACAGGTGAACCAATTTGTGTCTACTGGGATTTTGCTGCAGCGGGAGGAAGAGGAAACTGGTCGAGTGAAGGATGCTATTTCAATGGGACGCAGGAGGGCAGGACCATCTGCCTTTGCTCTCATCTCACTAACTTTGCTATCCTTGGGGTATGCAAATTTTCTTCCCAAATGTTGACATTAAAAAAGTGGTTAATATTTTGTCTATTCAGAATGAAAGTATTATAATCAAAAGAAGAGTTAATCATGTAGCTTTTACCTGATGTGTGCGTATTGCTATTGAATTGTTTCATGTAGAGCTTTGACCAGTCGCTGATACCAGAGGGACACCGTTTGGCACTAAGCATCATCTCTGTCATCGGACTGACTTTGTCCACTATAGGACTGACTTTCACAATTCTCACCTTCCTCTTCTTCAGGTAATGCTTGCTGCTAGACTATATTTTTCTCAATAATATTTATGTTGTCATATTTTGTTGATACAATAGGATGATCATGCTATAGGATATACAATTTAGAACAATAGTATCCTATTGTAATAATCAATTTTCAATTAAGTCTTCCCTAAATTTGTAAAGAACTAAGTCAAATTGTAATAAAAGAATGGTTGATGACAATATTTGCATCACTTCCTTGCAGACGTTTCAGAAAAGGGAGAGGACAGAAGGTGTTGTTCAACCTTGCCCTGTCCCTCTTGGCAGTCAATGTAATTTTCATGGCGGGCATCAATGCCACTGACAACGACATCATCTGCAAAGTTGTGGCAGCATTGATTCAGTACTTCTTGCTTGTCTCCTTTGCATGGATGATGGTTGAAGCTGTGGTCCAGTACTACAAGTTTGTTAGAGTTCTGGATACTTACGTTGACAACTTTATGTTGAAAGCATGTCTCCCAGCCTGGGGTAAGTCAATAAGCTGTATTTTCATATTAAGATTCTTAAATCACATATTAATCCAGACGTTAGATTTAAGTACATTTCTGAATATACCAACATGCCTCATATGACCACCTTTCTGATGCACTACGTTGTATTTTTACAGCATTTTTCACACCGATGAGAGACCACTTGCCCATGATAGACTGCATCCTGACCACAGAAGGGTGGTCTCATGATACAGGCACCACTGTAGCATAATCCTGAAAATATAAGATAGCCTATGTTACTTTATCTCTTTTCCAGGAGTACCTACTCTTCCTGTCATAATTGTAGCCAGTGTGGACAACAACCTGTTCAGGGGACATCCACAATAGTGAGTTTATTATTTGGTGAAAATTCGATATGAAACAAATTTGTGTATGTATTTTAGAATTACTCAAACTTGACCGGCCCCTCTTTAATTTGCAGTTGCTGGCTTGATCTCCCAGCATTCTACTATGCATTCCTAGTCCCAGTTGCTGTGGTGATTCTCATCAATTCCATTTTATTCACCCTGGTCATCAAAGGAATCACTTGTGACAGACCTAAAATACAAAGCACCAGAAGCCAGTCAGACTTCCGCATGTTACAAGTCAGAGCAGGAGTTACATGCTTCATTGTTTTGGGTAATGTATGATTTTTTTTGAAGGGATGACCCATTGGCTTTTTAGATAAGTACAGCTGCAATGGCAGTTGCAGGATTTTGAACCTTATGTATATGATAGGCCTACTCTCTGGTAGATTGAGTTCCCCTTGTGATGCAATTACTTCGGAGAATTAAAGGCTTCCAAAAAGTGGATTAACTAAAATTAAAATTTTGTGGGTCGATTTTTATGTTTGCCTGAAAAAAAAAACTATCATTATTTTTAACTGGTATGGTAGGAGATATTTTCTGGCCACTTGCATAAAACCTTCACTTCCAATATGTTTCAAAATACTTAACTGGCCCAGTCACCTGTTTTTTTCTTGCATGCCATTGATGTACTTCTAGTACAGATTTGCTTAACTACGCATAATTATGCTAAATTATGTATATATTTTTTGTCATTATCAGGAATTACATGGATATTTGGGTTTCTCGCAATTTCGGACGCCCGACTGGTGTTCCAGTATGTCTTCTGCTTCTTCAATGCTTTCCAAGGTTTCCTCATCTTCCTTTTCTACAACATCCGAGAAAAAGCTGTGAGAGATGCCTGGAGACAGTGCTTCAAAGTTTCACTCAGACAAAATAAGTATGACTCTAACACAACTGGTTCTACCAACCCTTCCAAGAATACCCCAAGAACTTATGATAATCTTGCCTTCAATGAGAATGGCTTCAAGTGAATCTGTTTTCATCCTAAGATCCTGTGTCTTCCACCTAATTAAATATTGTGGGCTTCCTTAAAACCCTACATGATTTTTGTATGTGTTTCGATAAGATAAATTTGAATTGTTTTAATCAGACGTCATAATTTGCAGAAGATTTGATTTGAATATATATCATTTTATTGTTGTCATAAATAAATTTATGTATTCATCTTGCTGTTTCATATAATTGTGAAGTTAGTCCCATTTTGTGCCTATTACAGTCATTATTTGTTTATAATCTCAATACAATATTTTTCTGTTGCCCGTAATTATCCAATTTGAATGTCGCTCTGCATGGGTCTAAATCCATCTATTATTTATTAATCCACCTGTTGTTAAGATGTTGTTATATGTGCATTGTTCACAAATTGATCAATGATGATGCATGTCATGTTGTGATTTTGCTGCATGTTACAAATTGTTATATTTCTATTTAAGATTCATATCTATTCACTGCCATTAAACATTGTGTTGAAATAAAATAATGTATTTATATTTGAATTTAACAATTTTTTGGATAGTATTAATTTTTTGGAGTAAACTGACGCCGAATATTTGTCATTTAAATCCACAGCTTGGTGAAAGTACAACCTGTCTTGGAAGCAAAAGCCATTTCGCCAAGCTTGGAGGATTCAAAACCAGCTGAAGTAAAGTTATGTCCAAGACCTCCACTAGCGTCGCCACTGAGGATACGCAAATGCAAGGTGGCGCCACTGAATATGTCTGGGAAAAGAAAATCCACTTCTGCATCATCCATCTCGTCTTCTTCCAACCATACCTCTTCAACAGATGACACATTGGTTATTGATTTAACTGGCGATTCCCTTCAAACTCCTATCAGGGAAACTGCAATATCTTGGGTGAACCTTAGTCATTTGAACCAATGAGCAGTTAAATACGTTTACCTAAAACACTCTCAATTGCAATATAAAAGAGTGGACAGAAAAATAATAACACAACTGAGAGGATGCAGTGTCTGCAATTTTAACATGTGACTGACGCATAGCCCTTGACTTGTGTTGCGATGGTTTACCCCGGATCAGCAGGGACAGCTCAACCACCATCTTTGTGGAAGTTGCTGCAGTTTTATTTTTGGTGACCGCTGTATGATGATGAAATGAGAAGACAGGGAGCCTGGAACATACCCTATTAATTCAGGGATGCCAGGGTTTTTCAGTTGCCCCGTTGTAGAATACTGGATACAACCTGCCACCATTTAATGTCCCATGGGCTCAGACTAAAGTGAGTTCCCGGGGTGAGATTTGAACCCACACCCTCAGAGCCAGCAGACAAACATTCCTGACCATAAGGCCAAATGCCAGATGAGAGCAGCCCCTGACAACTGACCTTCTTTGTCTCTTTTTGAGCTCGGATAAGATGCAGATTATCATATTCTATTACTGTTGTTTGTTTTTCTTTTGTAGGTACGGTTTAGGAAAGATCAAAAAGGCCTACCCGCCATTATTCAGCTCTGCAGCAAATCAAAACCCAAATATTTAGAGAATTTGTCACATGACAGTACTTCTGGTGCCATAATTAGCTTCTATTACCATTTTTTTCTGTAAGTCGGGCATTAATCAAGCTCGTTCAGTTTCCAACAGCAAATAGCAACAAACGTGCAGTTCTCGTTTTGACACAAGAGGTCTCTTATGTGTGTGATACTAGGTTTATGCTGACCCCTGTTGATGAAGACCATTGATGGACAGTTTTGTGGCAGTCTGCAGACATCTGATTCCACAGTCGAAGGCCACATGCTACAATACGATTTTTTTGTAGTTTCAAGTTTATTGGACAAAAAAGAACATATGGCAGGCTGACACCTAAAAGGTGTATTTGCCTTTTAACCCTCGATTTGATACCATAAATTTTATCATTATAATTACAACAATTTAACTATATCTTTAAAAAATTAGAGAAAAACAAGAGATAGAGAGACTAGGGTGGTCCAAAAAAAAAGTCTTAATTTCATTGATGGTACTCCCTAACATTTTTTCCTTTGACCATGTAGAAGAAGTGTGCACAATTTCAGCCAAGTTGATTGATATTTAAAGGTGGCTCATCAAGGTTGAAGTTTTGCTATATTCTTTATATTAATGTGTGATTCTAAGGATTCTGGGATAGCTACCAGGTGGTTGCCGTTTTCCATAATTTCAGCATTCCAGGTTCATTGTTCACCATTCTAATATAGCCACGTGCGTAGATTACTGTTTTTCCTATCCCAAAATACCAAATATGACCATAATCATGCTATATTCTTGGTGTTATCTTGCTGGTACGTTTCTTACCGAGAAACTTTCTGCAGCCATTGCTCATTATTCACACAACCCTCACCACTGTGCATGCTCAAACTGACCTATTTCCCCCCCCCCCCACATTCCTGAGAGATCCAATGGTGTTACATTGACCACCTGCTTTTGACACAAAGAAAAGTATTGAAAAGTTTTAAAATTAGCTTTTCTAATTCTTAAAGTTTTAAAATTAGCTTTTCTAATTCTTGACCCCAAAAAAAGTATTGAAAAGTTTTCTAATTCATGTCACTGTGACATTAGTGCACAGCAGCAGTCAGAGTGATTCTTTACACATTGAATCAAACACTTCATAACACGTAGGCCTATAGATAGAAGGCAGGGAGGGAGGCATGGCTTTAATGAGTGGCTTAAGTAATGAAGGGATGAAGGAATGAAGGAAGGAAGGTGGAAGACAAAAGGATAATTAGGTAGATAGATACAGGCCTAGTTTGCATTAAAATGCCTATATCTGAATAGTGAAAATTGTGTAAAATCTGATTTTCCTTTCATTTGAGGCCTATTAAGGCACTAACCAACTGAGGAAAAAGGAACATAACACTTGTTTGTATATCTTCCTATCCACATATAAAAAACAGTGATTTGTCACTTATATCATTAAAATTGTTATGTCAATTGATATGTATTGGGCGAAAATTTGGCCAAATTGGTACACCAATATAGATTTATTAATAAATATTAAAATTTAAGGAAAAGATTTTGCATCCTGACTGAGTCATGCTGTACTGAGTCATGCCATACTACTTTCAATAAATTATTATAGTCCAGCATGATAAAGAATGTAAATCCCATCCTCTTGGTTAGGAGTTATTATAAATAGCCCCTTTCCTTGGATTGCCAGTCTTTGAAGTTTCAAACTCCAGAAGCTTCAGATGTAACATCAACATGATTACTTTACCCATTACAATTTGAGTTGTTTGACATGTTATTAAATATGAAGACCAAACAGTTGTGAATGGGGTTCTTATGATCCAACAGCATTTCTTCCCCTGCTGCTGTCAGTCACAGTGTGACTTTGAAGCGGTTTGTCTTTTGCAGGGATACCTGTTCTGGGATGACGACTTACTGAGTTCTACTATATTGGAACTAACTTTGAATATATGAGCACATAATAACTTTTCAGGAAGGATCTTTTGCATAACCAACACAATTTTTTCTGGGCATCTCTAATTTCCACAGGGGTGTATGAATTACTTGGCACATGAAAGTTAGTCATCCGTCAATAAATTATTGTTACAAAGATCTCGCCTAAGAATTATTTATATGTCATTTGCATACTGGTATATTGAATGTGGAACATGTTGTTGAGAAAGATGGAATTGCCACCTTCACCTCTTTCTAAAAGTTTTTGTAGCATGTGTCAAAATAGCGCTTGGCCAGAAATTGAGAAGACAGTATGGGATATAGTCAGAGACAATTCACCAGACATCAGAAAGATTCTATGGACTATGCAATAGAAAGCTGCCATGACTTTTGATAGTGTGATGTTCTGAACATCTTTTTCATGCTTAACTGTAGGAATTCATTGAAGTAGTATGGCATGACTCAGTCATGACCCCTAAACCTTTTCATTATATTTCGATATTTATTAATAAAATATATTGGCGTACCAATTTTGCCAAATTTTCGCCCAATAGGGCCAATACGCATCAATTGATATAACAATTTCAATAATATAAGTGACAAATCACTTTCTTTTTAACTTGGAAAGGAAGATATAAAAACAAGTTTTATGTTGCTTTTTCCTCAATTAGTTGGTGCCCTAGGAGGCTCAAATGAAAGGAAAATATGATTTTACACAATTTGCACTGTTCAGAGATAGGCTAAGTTTTAATGCAAAATATAGCAAAACTTCAACCTTGATGAGCCACCTCTAAATATTAATCAATTTGGATGAAATGTTGCACACTTCTTCCATATGGTTAGATGAAAAAAGTTAGGGGGTGCCATCACCAAATTTAACACTTTTATTTTTTTCCATTGGATGTTGGACCACCCTAAGAGAGACATTCAACAACAATAGTGAACTTTCAAACATATACATGTAAAATTTATACAAAAATACAAAAAACTCCATGGGATAATATTTTTTTACAAACATAGAAATAAGCAATAGGATTTCAGGCATGCTGAGCTTTTGTGATTTATTATTTGGGTGGAGGGCAAGCACTATTATTATTATTATATACAAAATTTATATAGCGCCAGTAATAGCTTTAAAAAAGTTCTCTATGGCACTTTACAATGAAATAATTTTAAATAGACTATACTGTAAGATACAAGTTAAAAATATAATATATAAATGTAAATGAGTTAAAAACAAAAATAGTTCCCCATTAAAATCATAAATAGTCCATAAAAGCATCTTTAAAAAGATGAGCCTTGAGCTGTCTCTTGAATTTATCCAGAGTGTCAATTTTCTTCAATGGCTCAGGGAAACTGTTCCACAGAGTTGCAGCAGCATGCCTAAAAGACCTGGTGCCATAAGTTGCTGTACGAACTTTAGGGACGTTCAACAGAGACTGGTCACTTGATCGCAAATTCCGCGAAGGCTTGCGAATGTCAATAAGATCCGAAATGTATGGTGGTGCATTGCCCTTCATTGCTTTGTATGTGTAAAGTAGGATTTTGTACTGAAGCCTTTGCTTTATAGGTAGCCAGTGAAGTTTGACCAGCACTGGTGTAATGTGCTCTCTGCGGGATGTTCGAGTGATTATCCGGGCTGCCGTATTTTGCACTCTCTGCAGTTTTTTTTGCACTCTCTGCACTACAAATCATTTTAGTGGTACAAACACATATTTTTTACTTATTGTTCAGACGGTGCAGTGCGGCAACATATCGAAGCCCAAATATTTTGAGAATTAATCGCTAGACAGCAACACCAGTTACACCACTGTAAGCCAGTGCCTTCTCTAGCTTCAATAACATTGTTTCCATGAGTGGGGACAGGCGACCAGGCTCCTATAGTTTTCAACCACAAATAGCTGAAGTCAACAATTGTTGTCTGTGCTAATGTGCAGTTCTGATTTATACACAAGAGGTCTCGCATGTGCGATAAGCTAGGGTTTATGCTGACCTATGTTGACGCAGACCATTGATGAACAGTCTTGTGGCAGTCCACCAGAATGTGACAGTAGTAGGCCTACAGTTAAATCAACTCAATTTACCACTTATGCCTTGACATCCGAACATAATTTAACTTTCTAGCAGAATGCATGCAATAGTGACAATTCGTTATAGCCACAAATTCATTTCAAGCTTTATTCGGTGTCAGAATACCAAATACACTACTGCAGAAGGTTTTTGGCAAGGTTTGCCTTTTGCACCGCTTATATACGCAAAGTTGCCCTTGTGTGGCACCAAAGAGTAGCATGCTTTTCTTTCCTTGTTGACCAAAATAATCTGCTGAGGTCAAGGGGAAGTCCCTATGCTCATGTCATTGATCAAATGCATGCTCGATAACCGGCTCGATAACAGACAATCTGCCTCTCTGAAGGTTGTGTTCTCAAGATGGAGCTATGTCCCATGCCTTGTTCATGGTACACCTTCATTAAACAGTCTCAGGGTTGTCCTTCATCTCCTTTGAGTCATATTTTATTACATGGCAACCTCTAAATTGAGATGTCTTGATCCGTTGTGCTCTGGATGTCACACTCACAGCTGGAACAATGTAACCAAACACTCATGGCTTGTACACTTGGTCGACATAGGGCACTCACGTCTGTTTCAAAGAAATTTATATAATACATCAAATGTCACAGAAAATGAACGTGTAAAGGAATTTTATTTAAACTAGCCTTCTTATATTGTACAATGTTTCAGAGAGATATTACGGTTCATTGAACTCACGATTGCGGGTTTGCAGGTATACAATAAGGATGGGGTTGAATTTGCAGAACAGACTGAATTAGTTTTTGAATTGCCCATTTCTTCTTTTTCAAATTTTTGTTTCAAACAGGACTACTGAATTAGTACAAAAAATCCCACGTCAAAGCGATTTGGTGGCTTCGTTTCTGATAAATCTTAGCCAGCATATCAATGGTCGCTAATTTTTGTACCCTTATGGTCCAGTTTATTTTCCATGTAAATAGTAACCGATGCGTTGTTCTTTAAATTCTTAGTCAGGACAGTAAATTAACTGTATAATTCATCCTGCAACACCACACCAAAACCAACATCATGCAAACGGTCAAAGTATTGTACAATATCAAAAGTGTGCCAATAACATTTAGGCCTAATCCAAAGCCTCTGTATGATGAGACTGGTTCCTCTGGCATTTTGAGGAATTTGAGACCTGGCGCTAGACTATAGTCAGCTGCCATCATGACAAAGTTGGGGATTGCATGTGTTGCCAAACAATCTCAACCACCGGAGTGACTACAGCTGGAATTAGTGGTCCAGAAAACTTTTTTTTGGGGTGACCATCCAAAGAACATTTTGTCAGAAAAGCACATCATGTAAGTTGGTCATTTGTCAAGTTGTGGTGTGTTCCTGTTGTAGAAGGTTGAGTGGAAATCGATGATGTGATTATGGAGGGCACTTCAGGCTTTTCAAATGTATGAGGCTGTGAAATGGATACATCTTCTTTGTAAAGATAATGTGTATTTCAATCAGTAATTCAAAAGTGAAAATGATTATCTACGCACTGATGCATGGTGTGATGCATGGTGTGATCCCTGGCTAGCAATTCGAATCTACAATCGGTAAATTTGCAAAAAGAAAGGACCATTTCACTGTGAAAATGCATTTTGTGACTCATGATAACTCATGAAGTGTCATCTTCTCTACATTCAACATTTGAAACATAGAGGCTGTTTGATTCGTCATGATCAAGAGAAGGTCAATAATTTTGAATTGTAATAACTGATTTTAGTGTAAAAATCAGATGAATACTTCATTTGCCTATCGCTAACAAGCCAAATTAGTTCTTAAATCAAATTAACATTGAAAGTATTGGTATGATAATGAAAAATCATCAGTATGATGACTCAATAAGTGCCATTTTCACAGTGCAACAGCCCACATATTTTGCATTTCCAATTTACAGACAGCAACTTCACTCTAGAAAATTAGTTGGAAGATGGCTGTGCTAAGTTTTTTCCCAGATGACTTATGTGACCATGGCGCCCAATCAATTCTTACTGTGGAACTGCGTAATGTGTATCCTTCCTCCGATGGCAAGCAAAATTTCCAGACTGAGATATTACACATCGAATATGCATTCCATAGGGCAGCAAATCTAGTTGTGAATGACCAGGCTTAGCAGTGTGAAGGGAAATATTTGATCGGTGGTGTCCAGGTCATGAATATTTTCTGGTTTCCTCCAACGTTGATGTCATTTACTCTTTCCTGTTTGCCCTTCCTGATTTCTGTACAGCTACAACACGTGCAGGCTCAACTCTATGGCACACTTTTTACATTGATGAAAGCCAGATGTGGCATAGATCTACTTTGTCTGCCCAATTCATTTTGGCCTCTGTACTCTGGAGTCTCTGTATACTCTGCCACAGGAATTCTGTATTAATGGGATAATTTTGGGATATGATCTCTCTCCCAAAGATATCATACTATCAGTACTGGGATTATAATTTTAACATTTGTTTAAGGTTACTCCAATTCTATGTAAAATATGGATAATGACAATTGGACTGCTTCCCCTTTTTATCCGATTATAAATTATTTATTGTCCTTTCAATATAGCTGCATATATATATTTTTTGTTAAAGTTTCTTCTTCGATGTTTCCTGAAGCTATGTCACTGTTTTAGTTGTTGATATTTTTGGTACTTATTTTCAACCCGACTTGTGGGTTCCACAGAGGCTCTTGATTACTTTTCAATCGTGTGACGCACTTTGCATTCAAATGTCAAGCTAGTTTTTTCCGCTGTCTTGCCCAAATACATGTTTGTTACTCGTGGTTTCATACCTCCCCCTTTGTTCGTATTTATTGATGGGCATTCAACTATAATTAGTTTCTTTATCGAAACCATGTAGAAATTAACGTCATAAGATTATCTTTGGTAACCGCCGATTTCAAATTGATTGTTCTGCAACTGCTTAGCTTATTAGAGCTTTTTTTCCTAGCGATTATAAGCTGTAATCACCTGAGATTCCGATTATGGACACTTAGAGGATTACTGGCCACTTAACAAAACAGTGTAAAACAAGCAAACAGTAGCACAGTTTAACTTTATAACTGTGAAGATTCACCATGCAGCAGAGTCCAATTGCCAGCCCCTCAACCTGACAATTGTTTCTTACAGTTTTCGACAATGAGCATTTTAAAACTGCTCTGCAGGTCTACACAGGTAAATCTATATACTTTTTTTAGGGACCGTTCACAATTTACGACTGGGGAGTTTTGCCCTAGGGGGTACTAACTTTTCACATGTGTTTCAAGGGAGGGTATTAATTTTTGACATCACATCAAAGGGGGGTAAGAAATTTTAACAAAGAAAAAAATGTTATAAAACCCGCATAAACTAATTTCATCCATGCTTTTTTTACGCGCAAAAGTCCGCGAAATGGCGCGAATCTGTACGCGTGACCATGTATAAAAATATATATGTGTGAATTCCTTTATATGTCTGAGGGGGGGGTACTAAAAATATGCATGAAAAATAGGGGTGGGGTACTAAAGATCCGCATGAATCTCAGGGGGGTGTCAATTTTTGACGGGAAGTTCCGGCAAAACTCCCACCCCCCCCAGTCATAAATTCTGAACGGTCCCTTAACGATTTTCAGAGCCTGTGCATCAATACACCCAACAAACATTAAAGGTATCAGATGCGTGCATTGAAGCACTATTTTAAAATCATTCAAACCCACCTCATTATGTGGGATATTTAATTGCTAAGCATAGACACTGAAACAAGGGACTTGCTAACTTACCGGGCCATAGCCTGCAGTGGGGGGGGGGGGGGTGGTGGGGCATGGGGGGCATCTGCCACCCCCTAGAATTACAAAAAGGTGCATAACACACCTATAGAAAAATGTATAATCTTTCATTTTCATACAGGGTGTGTACATCTCAGGACCGGACATCAAAAGCTCTTTTCAAAGATTTTACTAAGCATGATTACATCATTTTCTGAGGAGTTTGCACTTCCACTCTGTGCACACTCTCTATCTATCTCTCTATCTCTCTATCTCTCTATCTCTCTATCTCTCTATCTCTCTATCTCTCTATCTCTCTATCTCTCTATCTATCTATCTGTCTGTCTGTCTATTTATCCATAGGCGTATTTCATGGGGGTCACGGCAAATCAGGGCAAATCCTGACCAATATCAGGAGGAGTGTATAATTTCTTTCTGCAGTTCTGCAGTTCTGCAGTTCTGCAGAAAAAAACCGCAGAATTCTGCAGTTTCCAAAAAAGTGCAGAATTCTGCAGTTTTTATTGCAGAATTCTGCAGTTTTCAAAGGAATTGTAGAATTCTGCAAAAAAAATGCAGAATTCCGCAGTTCTGCAGAAAAAGTGCAGAATTCTGCAGTTTTCAAAAAAAGTGCAGAATTCTGCAGTTCTGCAAAAAAAATTGCAGAATTCTGCAGTTCTGCAAAAAAGCACATTTAAATTTCTTCGTCCACCTGCATATTCTGCAATAAATTCTGCAGTTTGGGAGTGAAATTGCAGAATTCTGCAATAAATTCTGCAGTTTGGGAGTGAAATTGAAGAATTCTGCAATTCTGCAATAAATTCTGCAGTTTGGGAGGAAACTGCAGAATTCTGCAATTCTGCAATAAATTCTGCAGTTTTGGAGGAAATTGCAGAATTCTGCAATTCTGCAATAAATTCTGCAGTTTTGGAGGAAATTGCAGAATTCTGCAATTCTGCAATAAATTCTGCAGTTTGGCAGGAAACTGCAGAATTCTGCAATTCTGCAATAAATTCTGCAGTTTTGGAGGAAATTGCAGAATTCTGCAATTCTGCAATAAATTCTGCAGTTTGACAGGAAACTGCAGAATTCTGCAATTCTGCAATAAATTCTGCAGTTTTGTAGCTCCATGCAGTATTTTCTGTGAACCTCTGGTATTTAATCCAGCTTATCAATTGCAATGTATCTGCTACAAGGGTCTTGCCACTACCCAGGAAACGTTGGTTGGGGGGGGGGAGGAGTAGCTGTTCGGGGGTCGGGGGGGAGGTCTAGGGTTTTGATGCTCGTCTGTCCCTGCAGCCTCTCTGAAAAGTTTCTGCAGCAGTATATATCGATCTGTAGTTCTGTAGGAATTCTGCAGCCTGGGAGGTTTTATGCACTTCTGCAGGTAGGAAGCTGCATATTCTGCAGTTTCAAATAAACCTGCAGAATTCTGCAATTCTGCAATAAATTCTGCAGTTTGGGAGTGAAATTGCAGAATTCTGCAATTCTGCAATAAATTCTGCAGTTTGGGTGGAAATTGCAGAATTCTGTAATTCTGCAATAAATTCTGCAGTTTGGGAGTGAAATTGCAGAATTCTGCAATTCTGCAATAAATTCTGCAGTTTGGCAGGAAACTGCAGAATTCTGCAATAAATTCTGCAGAACAAATTTATTGCAGAATTCATGCAGTATTTGTGAACCTCTGGTACAAGGGACTTGTCATTACCCAGGAAACGTTGGTTAGGGGGGGGGTAGCAGTTCTGGGGTCGAGTTGGGGGGGGGGGCTGCTTCAAAATAAACCTCTATGCCTCTATGGACATTTTGACACTCTGCTCGGCCAATTCTCAACCAAATTTCACTCTGAAAAAAGTGGTGGATACCCTGCAACCAGGTCTATTTACTTCAGTTGTCAGTCTTTGTCTGTCGTTGTTTCTTTTTGCCGCACGGCACTTTTTTCGGCGATCGGTAAGCTCGTAAAAATGTCATTTTACAAACTGCTGCATCAAAATAAACCTATATGGACATTTTGCCACTCTGCTCGGCCAATTCTCAACCAAATTTCACTCTGAAAAAAGTGGTGGATACCCTGCAACCAGGTCTATATACAACAACTGTCAGTCTTTGTCCGTCGTTGTTTCTTTTTGCCGTATGGCACATTTTTTGGCAATCGGTCAGCTCGCAAAATGCATTTTTGCGAGCTGACCGATCGCCGAAAAACGTGTCGTACGGAAAAAAGAAACAACAACAGACAAACACTGTCAACTTCAGTCAATAGATCTGGTTGCAGGGTACTCGCAACTTTTTTCAGAGTGAAATTTGATTGAGAATTGGCCGAGCAGAGTGGTAGAACAATGACTAATCCACAAGAA
Source organism: Platynereis dumerilii (assembly GCA_026936325.1). NCBI lineage: Eukaryota > Metazoa > Annelida > Polychaeta > Phyllodocida > Nereididae > Platynereis > Platynereis dumerilii. Next base: position 9,165,990 of record JAPTHN010000007.1, read on the forward strand.
TACAAAACATGCAAGTGCTGCTCCCCACAATAGTGGCGACCTGGGAGAATGGACACCAAAAGAAGAAGAAGAAGAAGTCCATAGCAGTTCACTTTGAACTCCTGCTGTTGTTGTGTTGAAATTTTTTTGCAGAATTGCAGAATTCTGCAATTTCACTCCCAAACTGCAGAATTTATTGCAGAATTGCAGAATTCTGCAATTTCCTCCCAAACTGCAGAATTTATTGCAGAATTGCAGAATTCTGCAATTTCACTCCCAAACTGCAGAATTTATTGCAGAATTGCAGAATTCTGCAGTTTCCTCCAAAACTGCAGAATTTACTGCAGAATTGCAGAATTCTGCAGTTTCACTCCCAAACTGCAGAATTTATTGCAGAATTCTGCAGTTTCCTCCAAAACTGCAGAATTTATTGCAGAATTGCAGAATTCTGCAGTTTCACTCCCAAACTGCAGAATTTATTGCAGAATTGCAGAATTGCAGGAAGAAATTTAAGTGTACTGAATATCAGGGCATACCCATTGCTCTGGTCACATTCGCACCACATTAAAATTTCAGGCAAAATAGTGACAACCCCCCCCCCCCAAACGGCCGTCCTGTACACCTATCTATCTATCTATCTATCTATCTCTATTATTGAGATCCATGCCAGGCCAGTTTTTGAAATGTTCATGCAGGCATATTCCATTCACTGATATAATGTATGGCCAGAACGTTTTATGATGTTATCTTATTCTCAATAATATAAATCAAATTCAATGACATAATATATCTCAGTCGCCTGGAGCTTTAGCGCCAATCTCAGTGCAGCCTATTAAAGTACTGTAATTGTAGTTGTTTTACACTTCGAGCATAGTGCCATAATGCTTATGTCATGTGTATTCTTAATCTCTCCATAGTCGCCTGTCACCCAGGTGATTTTCACTTCTGTAATCACTGGTTATTGTTCGCTAACAGTTCTCATGATGTTGATAGTCCCATACACTCGTGGTTTTCACTGCTAAAATCATAACAACTCAAAGTGACTTAATTTCAGTCTGTGTTATTTATCGATCTCAAAGGTGTTGATATGATACAGATCTGTCTATCTATCTTTCTATCCATCTGTCTATATATGCTTATCTCAGTTATCTATCTGTCTCTCTGTCTATCTTCATAGGAGTGGGAGGCTTGGGGCTGCAGCATGGATTGCGGCCATGGAATTCATCTCAACCATCTGTACCTGAGTGCTCTGATTATCAATTTCTTACATTCATAATCACTCCACAGTCGCCTCAAAGACTCCCAGGTGACTGAAACGTTTATAATCACTTGTATAACCACGGTTACCACACCATAGTCTACCAATAGTCAATTGCTTAATCTCAGTCTCAATCTCAGTCGCCCATACAAGCCTCCCCCTCTCCACTTTGTTTCTCATTGTTGCACATTGTGTTGCATTGGAACCAGATTTTCTCAATGCACAATTAATCCGTGTATGACTGTGTGACACAGAAATAAAAACTGCCATTAACTATTTTTGGCGACTAAAGTCATTCTGGAGATTACAGAGATTATACAGTTTATAATTACCAAGGAAAAAAGCTGTAGTTGATAATATTATAGGCCTATATAGTTCCTGCAAAAATCCAACAGGAAGCTGTCTATGACTGCACAATTCTGCAGCTTACCGAAGAATTCACTTTATAAAGCAACCACAGCTGCATGTTTCCTGGAGAAATCATAGGGTTTTTAGAGCTGATATATTTTTTTGGAATTGGGGGCGTGGGGCGGGGGTCCATTATTAGGTCAGCGGCGCTTTCTGCACAAATTTTTCACATCTTCGCAAAATTCTAAATTCTAACAGCTGTCAGATTCTATGTGCAGTAACCCCCCCCACATTCCTGTTCACTGGTTTCTATTCATATAACAGAAATACAGATTTTGCTGCAGTAACTTTTCAGAGTGCTGCGGTGACAGACGTCCACCAAAACCCCCTCACCTGTAAGTTTCCTGTAAAATATGTGAGAAAAGAATTCCGCAGCTTCGGCATAATTTCTTTCTACCAGTAGGGGGTGGTGATAAATCATGGAAAAAATCAAATTGCTGAAAATCAAATGGAAACTACTTAGGTTTTGTTAAGGGTGAGAAATGGTTTCCAAAAAGGTATAATACATGTCTGTAGCATTATTATTGGTCCCTCCCAAGACCGATTGAAAATTTTGTTAATTTTCGGTAGGTTTTTGGTTACTTGCGAAGTCGCGGTTTGCTATATATTTCGCCTAGTGATGTTAAGGTTAATTTTGTTAACACCATTGGCTTCAGTATGAAAAGAGCTTTCATTTGAATACCAACATGACCATTCTACCCCGTTTTTCAGGTGCAATGTACTGATAAATTCAGTGGGATAAGCTACAAAGTCAGTTCTTTTGTGGTAATTATATGGCTCCTGTAGAAATGTCGGTTAAAAATTTGCAAATCAAGTTTCTTTATCAGTTTTTTTCCCAAAAATTAATTTTTATATATTTTCTGATAAAATCTGCTTGTTTAATGTGGTGGACAAGATTCCATCTGACACACAAAAGTATCAATTTTGCCCTGTTTCACCCAGTATTTGACATCGAGTGATAATTTACAGGTGTATTTACATGTATATTACAGTATCACTATTAGGTCCAGGGATTCTGTGCTTTAAAGCCATATGAGCAGTGATTCATGTAATAAATCCTAAGTAAATGAGGACATGACTGATGTTAATTTGTCCAATCAAAGAATCCATAGTTTACTCTTATTTCAGTCCAAAATTGTAGTCAAAACTAAATGAGAGGTCATTTCTTTGCATCATATAACTCATCACAGTCTGTCACTTTGATGAAGTAAAAAATGAGGACCAGTTCTCTGTGAAACATGCACTTTGTGACTCATGACAGCCAATGAAGTGTCATCTTCTCCACTTTCAACATGGGAAACATAGAGGCTGTTTGATTACTGTAGTCATAATCAAAAGAAGGCCATCTGACTCTTCATAAATGTTTTTAGAGTGAAAATCAGATGCTTAATCCTTTCCTTTGGCTGTCATCAACACGCTTGATATGCCTCCCTTAAATCAAATTGACATCGCAAGTATTGGGTATGATCATGACAAATCATCAGTATGATGACACACGAAGTACCATTTTCACAGTGCAACAGTCCACTCTTTTTCTACATCAAAGTGGCAGACTGTAGTTTACTTGTGATGTCACTGGCTTAAACATGTTTTAATGATATTGTTTGTGTCAGTTTTCATTTAATCTATTTGTTCAACATATATATATAATATGTGGCAGCATATGTGCAAAATGAACAAACTAATTAACTGGTTTGGTGTATGTACCTAACAAGAAGATTAGGAAACAAGCAGGTAACTGTGAATGACGTGGCAATGCCAGTTTGCAAATTGAACAGGAGAAAACACATTGTTCCGATTTACCGCCAACCTGCAAACAGCTCTAATGAAAACATATAAGCAGTATAATCTCTACTAATCATGAAGTGGCTCCCAAGATGGTACCAAAAAGTAATAGCAAAGAGACACCTGGTCCCATTCAGCTGCTAATTGACAGAATTTTAAAAACAAGTTTCTAGGTTTCTTCATCTCCTTGGTAAAGGAATTTTACACAATCTGAGTACTGACTCAAATATTATTCACTACTAAATTACCTATCAGCTTGCCATTGTAGTGGGATCTTTGAAATGTCTTTATCATGTTTATAGGCAAGTGTTTTATGGACACATGAATTGCTTTCCTTGCCTTAATTAGTGCCAGTCACTGCCTGATGAATTTTTTGACCTAGAGAAGAAACACAAAATTAGTTCTAATTTGTTAATCTTTATAAATAACCTGGCAATTTTGACAATTGTCTCTACAGGAATTTTGTGTAAAACAGTTTCTAGACCCAAAAAGCAAGGCTACATTCCATTAGCTGCTCTACGATGTCTTTGCATCAGTACAGTTATTACAGGCCTGAAAAGGATAAACCGCCATTCTGGAATTTTGGCCCCAGTGCAGGATGATGGATATAAATGATGATTTTAATGTCCATAACTTTTAGACATATAAAAAGGATTTTATTTTCCTCTCTGAAAAAAATGTATAGAAGATGACCTGCCATTTGGAGGTAATTATTTTGGAATTAGGGCTGAAATAGAATTAAATGCTTCTCGGCGGGCACCTTTTCATCCATTTTTTGCAGCCATCTTTGATTCTGCAAGCAGTTGCATCAGAAAAGAATGTTAAAATTCATACACATATTCTATGCACCTAAATCTCCAAGGATATGCATGTTTAGCAATTTTGCATGCAAGCTCTACAGGGAACAGGCTCTAATTATATTTGTCTGATTATGATCGTGATAGTTCAACATTATACTATAATTCAAATGCTTAAAAGTAGTCAAATATACATCAATACATATCATGTTGGTACTCATTTGAAAGCTCTCTTTAAGACGAAGACAATGGCACCATTCTCAATGGGATAGCTGTTACCTACATCAAGTAATCAATAACCGCGATTTTGAAAAACGTAATAATTTTAGCTCAAAAGTTTATTATCTTCAGATGAGCTTGGGAGGGATCAAAAATGAAGCTACAGCTATGTGTAATACATCAATTTGCTGCATTTTTCTGTCTTAACAATGTTTGGATAGTTTCCATTTGAAATTTTAAAGTTCATTTTTATCACCACCCCCTACTCCCAGTCACTTACTTATTCTCAGTCTAAGTCCCATAGTCGCCAAAAGGAACGGAGATGACAGCCCCCTCCCCTATCCTTGTGTTTCTCATTGTTTCACATCGTTTTGTATTGGGACCAAGTTTCCTAAGCAAAATACTCAATGTATAACCATGTGTAACAGAAATAATAACCTTAGAAGTTGCATCAAGTCTTTGTACTTGGCGACTCAGGTAATTTTGTAAATTACAGAGATTACAACTCATGATCGCCCAGCTCTACTCTACTATACAAGCAAGTACAAGCATGATTTACTCAAGTTGAATATGAATATCAAATCAAGGTTTGCCTGCATGGTTAAATGTGGAATCAAAGTGTGTAAGTCCATTTATATTGATGGCAATAAACCAGTAAAATAATTTGAAAACTGCTTGCAGAATGTATAATTTACATGCAATTCACAATCGCCCACAGAGACATTGGCATGATGTACCCCCCCCCCTTCCTTTGTGTTTTTCACTGTTTCCCAACGTTTTGCAATACAACCAGCCTTTCTCAATGCAAAAGTTATCCATGTTTAACTGTGTGAAACAGAACAACTGTTTCAGGCGACTAAAGGCATTTTTCAGATTATGGAGATTTACAACTGTTAATGCCTTAGGAAAAAAAGCTCTAATAGACAGTAATGCATTAATGGCATTGATGCTTTAAGCTCTCAACTGACATATGACTTCCTGCCTGGTGTAAATGAGAATGTCATTTCTCTTGTTTCTAATGTCCTTGCCATTAGTATCCCTTCAGATGCTTTTTGTTGGGTATTTGGTTAAAAAAAAAAACATAATCTGACTGCACTAGAGACAGCTTTTCTCCTCCACTTGGAAAGTATGCAAATCTTCCCTCTATGGCCACATTGAATTTTAAACAGAGGAAGCTTATTTGCGAAAAACGCATTGTAGGACCAACATAAACTAATAACATATGTTATACCCAAACTCAGTCACATTATTAAAAAACATGATCGATCAACTATGGCAGAAGGAAGGTGTCATGCACCAGCTCCCACTTTTCATGGCAGTTACTAACTTACCATTAAAACAATGACATTTGCCTTGAAAAGAATTGTTTACTATCATAAAATGGCAACTTTTCTAATTCATTATGGTACCTGCTGTTAACGAAACACATCTGGTTGTGTAAAGTGTAAATGTACTATACTACAGGTGAAATTAAACATGGAGGAAATAAAATAATGGCAAAGTTATAATATTTATTATGCATAATTTGGAGGCTTCCTTATTTTTGAAATTTTAAGTTTACTTTTAATGTATTTTGTCTTTGTACACTAACATATGTTAAACAGGTTTCCTCAGGTTTCATGTGGCAAAAACACCTGACATCTACTGATAATCATACTACTTATTTGTTATTTAGAGGCTGCTTGACCAACAGACTGATTCACTAAAACAAACTAAAAAGGTACTGGGGCTATATTCAAGGATATTGACAAATTTATTATCAGCTAACCGAGACCTTACTGATCACACATAAAGCAATATTGGAAATTTAAGCCGCTGTTATAGCCTCTTTAAAAGTGACATAAAGCACAAGCTCGGACGGGGTCCCAGCATTATCTCTGGCTATACAAATATCACATGGGACTAACTTCCTTGTTTTATGTGTCTTGTTGCATAAAAAAGGCATTATCAGGACGTATAAGCCTTTTTGTAAAAAACCTTGGTCTGCTTAGCTGATCACTACTGCTCTGCATGCAAAATAAAAACAACATTCGGTATTTGGAAGGTGATATACGAACAAGGAAGGACAGGAAAGGCTGTAAAAGCTCCCTGTCTGCTGTTGTGACAATTGCATATGTGTTCCTGCCAAATAATCTGCAAGTTTGTTATGAAGGAGAAAATAATGGCGCGAGTGGACACTAGGAGGCTTCATGTTGCTCTTCTTGACATCACTGTCATGTAGCACTTAGTCTCTATTACTCTGTTAACTGCCATTAGTCTTTGTTATTCCCTACGGTAACAAAAACCAGAGGAACCAAATTAACTTCTTTTAGACTCAAGAAATCATAGAGCCATAATTAAAATTTGCCACTGATTTGATATATTTTTTATGTTTTTACCTTTAGTAGTAGACAAGACCATCTTTATGACATTGTTAGTGCGAAACAAACTTCACCATTTTCTTTGAGACATACCGTCGTTCTCTTTCCTTCAATTGTATTTTCTCAAAAAACCTTATATATATAATGCTCTGCATGCAAAGAAGTCCAAGACTAAAGACAGGCATTGATCAGGCGGCCAAGGACTAAAAATGAGACAGCAATCTCAGCAGCACATTAGTCAAATTAATTGAGAAGGATTGAAAAGTCTTTGAGATTGAGCCAGAACTAATTGACACTTGGTCAATCAGGATATTAAAAAACACCTTGAAAGTCAAGACATTAAACTTCTTTTTTGACATAACAATTCAGCAATGCTTCATGTATACAGCAGAAGAGTTCTGATTTACTAAATTATTGTAATGCCAAAAAGCAGAGATGATGTCTAGCCGAATTAGTATGCAATGCCATAAGGCTGGGTTCGGGATTGGTCTATGGGTAGCTTAATTTAAGGTGTTAATGGAAAGAGTTGTGAATCATGTGATAACCATAATAGCCGTGTATGGTGATTCTGGTTTGCGACATGAGCTTGTAAAACAAAAAAGAAGATAAGAGATTATGTAGTTATATATCAAACCATTTCAACTTTCAACTACAAAGTATAAACTGTCATCACGTCTCTGACAGACCCAAGGCATGCTGATTCTATCTGACTGAAATGTACGATTTAAGCAAATGGTTACTTTTAGGCTCTTAAATTCCATGACCTGCCATTTCTGGTAACATTGCAGAATTTGAATCTTTCAATTGTGGTTTTCAACTGTAACCCTTTTTAAAAACTCTAGCAATGCTGCAATTGTGAATAAGCGCTTTAATCAGGAATATCAGTCGAATGTACATACTCTAAGCTGTTTTGAAAATATTCAAAGCCTCTTTCTTACAGATGACAGTTAAAACAGAAAGTAATTTGTTTTGGAATCCATACTACTTTACCCAAAGTCAGAAGGGAAATCACCAGGGCAGTTATTTTAGGCAATTTGCTGAGGTCAGTTTGTGGTCAGTCTGGTCCACTTGGTCAGTTCAGATAACCACAGCTATCTGGCTGTGGCAAAAAGAAATGGACAGAAAAAACATCTGGCACTCTGAGACAGCCACTACGATACCCTCTTAATATTGACCTGCCTCAGAGGAAGATCCTTAGGGAGGGACTGCTTCCATCCTAGCTGTAGGTTGGGGTTGAATCTTAAGGATCAATTTATATTTCTGGAACTCTTTCCAAAACTTCCCATCTTGCAGTATTTTTTTTCAACAGAAGTCCGCTCACGTACAACATTTATTAGTTACCAAAAAAAGTTGAAAGTCAGGTTGGTGATTACGATCAAATTTCCTACGCACCCACAATTTTAAAAGATGTTCTAATGCATGTCAAAGGAGATCTTGAAGATAATATAGAAAACCAAAGTGTAAACATGCACAAACATGGCAGAATAAGATTATTTAAGTCTGCTTTCACTTTAGATTTAAATGCCATATTAGATAATGCCAGTATAAAATCAAATGTGCCTGTCGTATGCTTTTTTTCCTTGAATTGTTATGTTTAAATAACAATAATGTACTATTGATTAACTCAAAGAATATTCATTTATTATTCTTCCATCCACTGTGTGCCTTTTTTGTGGTCGTACAGATTAATACAAAGTGGGGAGTATCAATTGATGATGTCAGAGACAGTGCCACTGCATGGAACAGTAACCTCTTTTTTTACTTGAGGAACTTCACATATCCAGTAAGTTTGGTGTCCAACAGTTCTGGCATCATGCAGTGACACCATAGAGACATCTCAATTCCAGATTTACGTGTTAGCTAAGACGACCCTGTGGAGTCGGAGGACAGCCCTGAGACTGTCTAATGAGCAACTGAAATGAACACACCGCTCATGATAGCTCCTGATCACACTCTCTTGGAACTGCTATCCCAGTGGAACATGTGAACAATATAGTATACTGCTTGAAGAGACAATGGAGACTTGAGGCGATAACCACACAGTTTAAATGGCTTCTGTCTGGGGATTGGAAGTTTATGAATGGTTTTGTGACCATAGAGTATACGTATTAAGTAACAATGCAGAACCAGCTGGAATAGTGGTTTCCGACCAAATAGTGGATGCTTTGAAATCTTTTTTTTTGCATATACATCCATCCATAAATGATCATTGTCATAGGCCTATAGGCTGCAGCCCTCTACAACCAGTTTTGGGCACAAAAATGTTACACATCTTTTAGTGGCCCAGCACCAGTGATGATTTATGCTCTAGGGGCTGTCAATTATTAAAATGCAAGCAATGTTTTCACTGGAAAAGGCGGGAGTCTTAACCACTCAGCCACCATCAGCTTTAAGTGCTGCTATTTCGATTAGTACCGATCAGCTCTGCATCTTGGTCCATTTTCCCTTGACAACAATAAAATTGCATGAATTCCATCATAAAGTTTATTTTACCAATATAGAAGCATAGGGCAGCTGAACAGATGCGTGTACGAAGCTGGTGGAATCGAGGAATGACGGAAATTTTTACCTTTGCCTCCAAGCTGCGTTAGTCCTATACAACAGAAATTACTTGTATTTGTGCATTATGCAATATATGAATGGTCATTACATCCCAGACATGAGAATAAATCTGACAGACCACCAATACATTATTCAGCCATCTCCTCCAGGCTTCATAGAGCAGTTGGAATAATTAATCAAAGAAGCAGTACATGCCGTTCTCACTGGCTTACCATTAGTACAGAAAGGACAGAGACCCACTTCAGCAGAGTAGATTTCTCTGGGTGCAGAGACCAATGTCATATATTAGATTCACCAAATCAAAAAACTAGAAATTCTTGAATGATAAGATAAAAATCCAAAAATGATCTTGTAGATTAGGTAGTTCCTGAAGTTAAACTGCTCAAGAGTAACAACATTTTTCAAACATGTTCGACACACAATGTCATGTTTGTTTACATGTCTGCTAGCTAATAGAAATTATCTGAAATAAACCAGTGTCAAGTACCGCCACCAAACAAATGAAGCACCTCTGTCTCATCATTATCAAAAAAGTTTGTTATTTCGGAGCCAGGCATGAGGCAAGTCTGATATTCTGCAAAGGCCATCGTGATCATGCACAACTAAGAGTAAAACAAAGACTGAAATTGGTAGAGTTTCGATTCCATAATTTCTATAAGAGGTCAAAGTATTAAATAGCATATCGTCATGGTGACCTAGTTTAATGGAAGTGTTTCACTTTGCTTCAGAGGTTAAACTGGATACTAAATTCATACATTAGGCAGCCCTGTGGTTATGCAAAGAGGTGAGTTTAATTGTTTAACAAATGGCTAGGCCTTCTTGTTTTGCATTCTCAAATTGTTTAAATAGGTACTGATTTTGAACGATGGATTCTTTGCATAATTTGACACAAAAGAATGATCAGTGTGGTTGTAGGACAAATATCGATTTCCATTTCGAATCAAAAGAATCCCAAAAGGGATCTCAAAAGAATATCAAAGAAGCAATTAGTGCCAATTTATGGCAACTGGAGTTATGGGTTCTTAAGTGCTAATGATTGCATTTCAATTTTGTGATGCGGGTCTATGAACATGCTGCCTTTCCTGTCTAAAAACATTTTTTTCGCTTGTGGTTTTGTAATCCTCAATTTTGTCATATCGATTCGCATTCATCTAGGATTAGTGTCTGAATCAAAACCTAAAGTCATAAGGTGATCTTTCACTATCGCTGATTTCAAATAGACTATTTTTCGGCTGCATAGCTTAATGGAAGGTAATGCATTAATGGTATTGATGCATTAAGCACTCAGCTGACATATAACTTCCTGCCTGTTGTAAATGAGAATGTCATTTCTCTTGTAGCTAATGTCCTTGCCATTAGTATCCCCTTCAGATGCTACTTGTTGGATATTTGGTAGAAACAACTAACTGACAGAACATGAGACTGCTTTCTCTACCATATATGGAAAGTCATCCTTTTACATTCACATTGGTTATAAAAACTTGTGGGAGAACTTTACAAAAATTCTTTCAAAAGGGCATTGTTCTTTGAAAGACATCCATTAGCTATAAATGTAGGTTATATAGTCAAACATGACCAAAAAAACCTTCAAGGATCGACTGTGGTAGAATTAGGGTTTCATACAAATTGTTAATGTAGTCCAGCTTAAACTAAACATGGAGGAAATAGAATAATAGCAAACTTATTGTGGTTCATATCGCAGTCTATAATGGGAAGCTTGCTTATTATTCATTTTTTGGTGTGATGTTGATGCTTCACAGTATTTTGTTTGTGTATATATGTTTGAAACAAACTTCCCAGGATTTCATCTGGCTGAAAATCCTGTCACCTACAGATTATTAATCCCAAGTCAGTAATTTAGAGTTAGGCTGCTTGACTCATTTACTAACATGCTTGACTCATTCACTAACATAAATAACCAACTCAGAAGGTGTCGGAGCTATGATGAAGGTTTTTGACAAGTATATTGATCAGCTAACCAAGACTGATCACATATAAAGCTAAATTGGAAATGTAAACCACTGTTATAGCCTCTTAAGTGACATCAAGCACACTTATTGCACCCAACTTGGACAGAGTACAGCAGGGGCCCAGCATTATTTCTGGCCATCTCATTATTAAATATAACTTGCTCCATTATTCTATGCAACTCCTTGCAATCAAGCACGGCATTATGAGGACGACTAAGCCTTTTTGCAGATGGAAAGCCTTGGTCTGCTTTGCAGATTTCTAATGGTATGCCTGCTGAGCCAGAAAAAGACAAACAATATCTAGTATTTGGCAGGTGATATACGAACATGGAATGGGATTGGGATTTGAAAGGCTGTTAAGCATACTGCCAGGGCTGGATTGGCCTATATGACAGAGTGGCAGCTGCCACAGGCCCATCTACTTAGGCTGGCTCATGCAAAATATGAAAAATTCAAATTTCTAGAAAAATAAAGTCAAACTTCGTCACAGGACCCTCTCACATGGGGTACCACCCTCACAGAAATTTACAAAATTACATTTGCTAAAGCATTTTGGTTTTCTATAACAATGCCGATGATGAGGACTTAGGGGCCAATTGACTTATTTTGCCAGGGGGTCCAAAATGGTGCCAGTCCGCCCTGCATACTGCAGCTGCAATTTAAGCTCTCTGTCTGCTGTTGTAACAATTGCGTTATGTGTTCCTACCGAATACTCGTGAACTTAGCAGCATATGAAGGTGAAAATAATGGCCTGAGTGGAAGTAAGGAGGCTCCATGTTTCTCTTCTTGACATCGCAGGCATGCAGCATATACTCTATTACTCTATTACTCTGTTACCTGCCTTAAGCCTAAGTTGCTATTCCTTCCAGTTAAGTACAAGACCGAATGAAAAAAATGAAAGAAACAAAAAAAATTTTTTTTTTTCATTCAAGCGAAAATTCAAGGCCTCACAGCAAACCGGAAGCTATGAGAATTCATTCGCATGTGATTTACGTGTATAGCTCGGTTTGGGATTGGTTTGTGGAACACAGTTGAGGCATTTATGGCAAGTGATGTGAACATGTGACAACCATAATAGCCATGTTTGGCATTGTGGGGTAATTCTTGTTTGTGACACGACCCGACGATAACAGGAAGACAGATTATGTTGGTACATGACTAACAGTTTCAACTTTCAATTCTGAAACTGTCTTCATGGTTCTGACAAAGAATGTGTGCAATAGTATTGTTGGCTTTCTTTGACCTCCCCGCAAAGTGATCTTTCTGTTTCCTGGTCAGCAATTACCTGTCACGATGACATTGCTTTACTGGCAATGTAATGGTTGAGAAATATGAAGAGTCAACAAAGGAAAATTTCAAAGTATTTGAAGTGAATGCTAAGATTGTGAAATCCGAATATGCAAACTTTCAGGCTCCTGAATTCTGTGACCTGTCATTTCTCATAACACACAATGCAACCTGCATTTTAATAATTAATAGAACCACGCAATCAACATAGCAGGAAAACATTGTGTCTTTCATCTTTAGAATTAGTTCGACAAATGCATACCAGCTTGAAATCCTTTCTAAAACCTTGTTTTGCAAAGAGTGTAATTGTGAATAAGCATGAATATCATTGAGATATACTCAAGCAGTTTAAAACTATTCATAGTCGCTTTTTTCAAATGAGAGTTAAAACGACAAGTAATTTGTTTTGAAATCAATAATCGTCTACCAAAGTCAGAAGGGATATCACCAAGGCAGCTACTTGAGGCAATTTGCTGAGGTCAGTTTGTGGTCAGTCTGGTCCGCTTGGTCAGTTTAGATAACCACAGATATCTGGATATGGCAAAAAGAAATGGATAGAAAAAACATCTGGCACTCTGAGACAGCCACTCGATATCCTCTTAATATTGACTTGCCTCAGAGGAAGCTCCTTGGGGAGCCCACCAAGCTGTAGGTTTGGGTGGAGTCTGAACGATCAATTTATGTCAGGAGATGTTCCTGAAACTTCCCATACTATTTTTTTTCGACAGAAGCCCGCTTGAGCGCAGTGAAGTTACATTGCTTATTGTTGGCTATTAAGGTCAAACTTTCTACAAACGTTTGAATCTAAAAAAGGTTCTTTTGATTGTCAAAGATCTTGAAGATATAAAGAAAATAAAAGAAAATTGTTTGTGGACATTGATGTCAGTCTTGTCAGACTCTGAAAAATTTCTCAAGTGTATGATATCGGGCGTATCTTCAAAAAAGAATTATTCAAGAGGTGTTTTCAAACTGAACTGTTAACTAAAACGTAATAAAGAGTGATTGAACTTTCCATCTGGATCTAGAGAAATAAGATTATTCAAGTCAGCCTTTCATTTGTTAAGTTAGATTTAAATCCCATACAAAATAATTCCAGCATCAAAACCAGCATGTATTTGACCTAGAATTGTTATTTAATTACAATAACGTATTGAAGTTAAACCAAAAGAATATTCATTGATCAATTCTTTCATTTCTGTACAATTTCTTGTTGTTACACATATTTAATAAATGTATAATGTATCGATTGATGATATTGCAACACTACAAGGTGTAGCAACTTCATTTCTGCATAACACACTTGGAATTTCACATATCCAGTAAGTTTGGTTTCCTGTAGTTTTGGCACCATACAGTGGCACCAGAGACACATCTCAATTCCAGATTTATGTGTTAGCTAAGACGACCCTGCGGAATTGGAGGACAGCCCTGAGACTGTCTAATGAACAACTGAAACGAACACTCCGCTTATTGTAGCTGCTGATCACACTCACTGGGATTTGCTTTACCCCGCAGAACATGTGAACAATGTAGTATACTGCATGAGGAGTCCATGAAGACAGCAGAAGAATAACATGTACAGCTTAAACTGATAACTGTGACTGAGATTGGAAATTATCAAAAGGAAATGTGCAGAAACAACCTGAATAGTCTTAGCATCACATGATAGGTGATAAAAACATTTGCATGAAGTACTGCATCAACACTTGATTTAGCCAATGCACCTGCACGGGGCAGCTACACGTAAATTGGCACACATTCAAAGCTAGCAGACAAGAGAGTCGATGAAATGTGTTGCCTCGCCTCCAAGCAGCATTCCCATCCACAAGAATTGCTTGTATATGTGCATTATGCAATATTGTGAACCAACAATACATTCCAGACATGAGAAGATATCTGACAGATCACCAATACATTATTCAGCCACCTCCAGGCTTGATAGAGTAGTTGGAATAGTTAATCAAAGAAGCAGTACATCTGTGTTCTCACTTGCTTTGCCATCGGTGCAGAAAGCAACAGAGACCAATGCCAGGCATTTGATTCCCCAAATTGGAAAAATAATTCCTGAATTATGAGATACTGTTTGAAAGTGATCTTATTGCTGAGTTAGTACTCTCATGTTAAACTGAGAATAAAAGAAAGAACAAATATGTGGCATCCCAATATCTCATCATTGTCAGAAAAGCAGTGCGTTATTATGTAGTAATGTATGATGACTCAAAATCTGCACAGGTCATCATAGCTCCATATAGGTCTTGCATAAAAGATTCTGACATTGGTTGAGATCAGAACAGTGTTCATGACCTCTCTAGTGGCCATCATCTACTTGGCCATTCAGGTTGTAATTTATGGGTGACAGAATGCTTATTTGATATGTATTATTTTATATGCGTTATGGTGGTTTCAAAACCATCAAAATATTAAACTGTCATGATAAAAATCCCAATAATTTTGAATAGTCATTTAGTCACATGCCTTGTAAACCAAGCCTACAATACTAAATTCAGTAACAAAAGTAGTTCCCCCGTGGCCTAATTGGTAAATGCGCTTGTCAACTGGCTTTGAGGGGGTGGGTTCAAATCTCACCCCGGGAACTCACTTTAGTCCGAGCCCATGGGACTTTAAATGGAGGTGGGTTGTATCCAGTATTCTATGCTGGGGCTGAAAGACCCTGGGCATCCCTGAATTAATAGGGTATGTGCCAGACTCTCAGTCTTCTCATCTCATCATCATACGGCGGTCGCCTGCCTCGATAGAGCCCACTAAGGTGCTGCACAGGCGTAAAACACAAACAAACAAACAAATCAGTAACAAAAGTGAAGTCTCCAATTTACCAAATTGATCCATGTACCAACATAACAAAGAGGATGTATCATTTTTGACATGACACTTTCACATGGAAGTCAGTAATTTCACTATTGATTTTCACTCAACCTTTTCCCTTCAACAAGACCATTGACCAATTACCATGCACCATTTTTTTCTGTAAATGATAGATTCACTTGTTTTTTTACAAAATACTGTTTCAGATTACTTCACTTTCTGGATCATTTACTTCAGCAACACCAGTCAGAGTCAATGGGATTGGTTGTGTCCACACATGCAATGAGCCACTTTATTGTGACGACTATTCCGTGTCCAGCTCTCAAATTCTTTGGGATGCTAGAGGGTCCAAACCCACTGCACAGAACCAATGATGCAAACAAATTTAGGGAAGATGGCAATATTACAATATCATAATGTAGTGGTACCTGCGTTATAAGATCCCCTGGTGTAAAACTGATTTATCTTTAGTGACTGCTGTCTTCTCGAAGCGAGACCGCACCCCCACAAGGGACCGTTTCATGACAGCTGAAGGGGCAATCTTTTAATACAGGGATCACTGCATACATGAATCAACCCTTTTAACATGCTTTTATCATCTTGACAGAAAGTGAAATGTAGACAATGGGTACATTTAGAAAAATTTGTTTTCTATAACTTGCACACTAAACCTGCTGCCAGCCCACAGAGGCAATTTAGAAGATCCATGCGATATTGTGGTTGTTAAGATAGCCAAAGATATATCTAGAAATACTACATGGAATGCCAGCTTGTTTTCGCTACTTAAGTTTTGGTAAAAATATTTAAATCACCCATGCAGTCTACAATTTGAAAAGCTTTTCCTTGGTTCATGCCACTAGAGTTAGTGAAACACAGAAACCTGAATTCTGTTTCATCCTGACATAATTTCTGGGGTTCGACTGAATAAATATATCATTCTGGGTAATTTAATACTAAATTTTTTGCTTTTGTTTTTGGAAGGCTGAAATATCTTTTCTGAACTCTTCTTGAAGCTTACATCAAGGGGGCACTCTGGTGTTGCTAGGAATCCCAGACACACTTGATTAGGTGCCTGGACAAAACTGGAAATTGCACATGTTGCCAACCAACAAATCACAGCAACTGCATCAGCCATTTTTGGTATAAATGATCCAGAAAACTTTATTGTGGTGGCTATGGGGAAAAAAGTGCAAAAAAATCATTAGTGATCCATCATCTCCTGAAAAAGCACAGAATGAAAATTGATGATTTGTCCTGCTGTGGTTGTGGAAGGTTTAATTTGAAAATGACAGTGTTATTATGAAAAATTTGGTCTTGTGGGAAGAATACCTTCTGTTGAGTATGCATAATGGTATTAATTTAGTTCATTAGAACTTACAGTAGACTAAATATTCTCTTCTATTTAAATCTACTGGAATGCAACTTTTCTTTGAGATCACTTTTGTAGGGACGTCAGAGTTTGCCCACTGCTCAGCCTGCCTCTCTGCTACCATTGCAGCAGACCAATCTTTACAACCTTACGGTTGTTATATTTTTTCTTCAATTAATAAAAGTAAAAACATAGATGCCAACCTTAATATTCCATTGATAATACAATGTATTTTCCTTATTTTTCAATCAAATTTTATGATAAAATAATCCAGTTGAGGAGCACCAGCTGATCAATGACTACGTCATGATGCATGACGCATTTTTTGACATGGGTCACATTATTATGGTCAAATGATTAGTAAATATATAATTTGGACTCGTTTTACATTATAGAAAGAAAGAAAAACATATTTCCTTATAATAGATACAGAAAAAAATTTTCCAGTTATAAAAATCATCAGTTAAATGAGTATTCAATTTTTGGTAATTTTCAAGCAATCTTATCTCATACAAAAATGGCATTGGCAAAATTTGGCATACCACAGGAAGATAGTAGACAGTCTCTACTACATGTTCATATGATTTTTTTAATGCTATGTATTAGCGCATTTTAGCGCAAAAGGATGTTATGAGAAATAGCCACATTTTATTTAGTGTTTTCTTGTCATTCTGTGAAGTTGCGTGTCATGTCATCGTTTTCACTGCACTGCTTTACACTTTGTTTCAACTATTAACTAATGTATTTTCTTTACTCATTAGCTAAAATGGTCAAAGAAATTAATAGGTATAACAAATATTTGCAAATGTAACAAAAAGTTGCAAATTTCTTGCTACTTTGTAGCTACCACACTCTAAGCCCAGACCACACACTTGACATAAATTGTTTAAGTGGAATCAACTATTTTTCTTTTTTTAAGCTGTGTCAGCTTATATACTATTTGTCAGTTTCAATGGATTGATATTTTAAGTCAACACGACACAATCTTTTTCAGCCATACTCATGAACTTCTGAGACACTAACAGAATAAGTTTACTCAGCTTAATTCACTTATGCCAGATTTGTTATGCCAATAGTTGAACATCCTATTTATGTTCGATTCATTGGACAAGCAAAAAATAACCTTGTCTTAGCTACTTACTCTGTGGCCACATGGGTTAGTGGTTTGTTTTGTAATCTGAAGGTGTTGGCTTCAAACCCAGTGAGATTTAGATATTTCTCATTACACCTTATATTTATGGTACAATTTATTGTACAAAGGTTGGAGCAAAGGTCAACAAATTTCAATATTTTGATTTGTTTATCATTGTGGACCCTGGTTAGTGTCCTGTCCCACTATGCAGAATCTGAGTCAAATCACATATTCTGTTTTTCATAATCTATTTATAGAATTTTTGAGGAGACTAGGTGAAACAGCTTGTTGCATCTGCCTGACATCGTGGCCACATTGGTTAAGTGGCTGATCTTGTAATGCAAAGGTCTTGAGTTCAAATCTGGAACAGTTACATTTTCTTAACAATGCAATCTGTCATTTAAAAAATTGTCTTGAAGAAACAACCTGGTGTGTTGTGTGGACATTATGGCAACATTGGTTAAGTGACTGGTCTCGTAATCGAAAGGTCTCGGGTTCGAATCTGTTACAGAGTGATGTTTTCTAAATACCCTCTGTTATAAAACTTATGAGAAGACTAGCAGAAACAACTTGATGTGTTGAGTGGACATTGTGGCCACTTTGGTAGGGTGACTAGCCTTGTAATACAGAGGTCTTGAGTTCAAATCTGCGACAGCTTGACATTTTCTTAATTATACTATGTCTTGCAGAATTAGTGAGAAGACTAGGAGAAATAACTTGGTGTGTTCATCGGACATTACGGCCACATTGGCTAAATGACTAGTGTTGTGATACAGACTTCTTGAGTTCAAATCCCTGATAATTTTCTGTATATTATGTAATTTATTGTAGAATTTCGGAAAATATCAATGGAAAGAATGTCAACTTGACATTGTGTATGTGGACATGTTGATCATCTGTGTGCATTGCCTTGACATATTTGCAGGCATTATGAGCAACAACTCCAAACGTTGTTATATAATGGTATTTTTTCCAGCAGTTCAGTTGAACTTGGAGATATTTTAAAAAATTGCCTAACTGTAAGTAGGATAAAAATATTGAATTTTTCTTTATCACATAATGCAGGGTGTATTACCACCATAACTTTTAATAATTACTTCAGGGAAAAATATATATGTAATTATGCTTCTGTTGAAATACTTAATATTGGTTTGTGAGCGGCCTTGTAAAAATCTTTGAGCAAGCTGACCTGGGCTGCAGGCGATTATTTTATCTTAATTACAACCACAATGATATCATCTACAGATTAGAAAGATCACTAAATCATTACGATAAGTTGTTTTAATAAATGTGACTGTATATGAGTGTTTTTTTATACATTGACTGGATATCTTGTTATAATAAGTAAAGTGCTGACATCTATATGTAGAAAGTGGTGTTACCCACACTCCAATGTTTTTAGCAGTTTTTCTTGTCATAATTCCTCTTGATGTTGTTAGCAGTTTTTCCTACAACCTCCAAGTGGCTTATTGCCTTAAGGACCGTTTCTGACACCTTCAAGACTGTTAACTTGACACAGCAAAGCCATCCTATTGATTTCTCAAATTAGAAGAACTCAACATTTTTGAAGGTAAGAGAACTTGGATATTCTGTAGCAATTAATGCATTTGCATTTGCATATTGAATACTTATTTCATTGTTATGAATATCAATAGAACATGCATGAACATGTACTTTTTTTAATACAAAAACTTGAAACTGTAATGTGAAATTCAGTATTAAACTATAGGGCATCATGATGTCAAACTAATTCAAAGCCAGAGATTAAAAACTAGCAAATGGAAAGCAATGTCATTATTGCAATATTATCTTAGTGGACATGAAATTGATAATGACAATTATGTTGTCTCTGACCTGATAAGTGATTCATCTCAAATGCTAGACTATGGATAGTGTATACAGGCATTAAGGGGATGACTATTTAGTGTTGAGGGGGAGGGGTTGGAGTTTTTATTTTAAAAAAAAAAGTTCTTCATCAGTTTTGGTGAAATTGGTGAAATTAATAAATTCTTTTTGGCCAGACTTGAAATAAATAATTTCTTTGTGGGGGTATTTTTTAATAAGGTGTTGTTAAATTTGATTTAGAAGTGAATATTTGGTGACTTTACACACTCAAAATTTATAATTGGTGCCGTTAGCCTGAAATAAAGAAGAAAACTCCAAGCCCCCTTGGAAAGTAAATGGTCGCCCTTTTTGTCTTGGCGTTTTTATGATTAGCTGGCTGGCAACAAAGATAAGCATTCAAATAGCTACAGAAATATTATTTTATGTCCAAAAGGTCCATTTGCACTCATTCATTAAAATGTTCATGATATATAGACAGAAAAATGCTGATGTGTCTCAAGCAGCCCTTAGGCTTCGTTTTGAGCCAGATTTTGTCAGAGTGCATAATTTACTAATAGTAATTATGTCCTAAAATGTGAAGATTATGAAGCCGAGCAATAGGACTAGTTATTGCATATTGCACTAAATTTAAACGGGCCATACACTTTGTTGTAAAACTCTATTCTCAGTCACACCTGTAGCATTCAATTGGTTGGTGCAAGTAATTAGCATATTATTTAACTTAAATTTTTCTGGCATAATATAAATAAATATTTCGGACAAACTCAAAACACTCAAACTATTATCCAGTAAGCAGGACTTCAAATTTATTGTTAATCATATTCCTAATTCCCAATGAATTTGCACATTAATTATATTATGTTTTATATAAATTGTGTGCTGCTTGAAAATGATATTGGTAAAATATTTTTCAGATTTACAAGCAGTATTCTTGACAGGTCAACCAGAGGATATTTTCCGGAGGCACCAGCTGAACTATCTAATTACATCGGATGCAGGAGACTCGAGAAAATTTGCCAGGTAATCATTATAATACATGTTCTTGGGTTTCTGGTCTTTAAAAAATCAATTCTCGTAAATATACTAGTGTGGAAAGCAGAACATAACTGCACATGTTTATAAATTCCACCTCAGAACAGCTGTATCCTTTTGTTAGATGACATGCTCAACGTAAAAAATGACTTTTTAGTCCCTCTGCGGGAATTATTTTTCCATACATGCTTGTTTGTCTGTCCACTTGTCTGTGTATTTACAACTGACATCATTCTATGTTGCTATCAAATGTTGCCAGATAGGGGAAGGGATACACATGTTGACCATTGGGACTTTTAATTGTTGGAATATCAAAACTTTCATCAATTTATGTTTGTTTCTTTCATATTTGCAGAAGAAAATGCATATGAGGCCTGTCACACCTGAGCAGCACTCAAATCATTCTACACTTCTTCAGGGATACAATCTGAAGTCAAAAGCTCATTTTTTGTAGGTATGTACAATTCAGTCCATTAAATTAGCTTAAGTGTTCAGAAAAATTGGAGCAGCTTTCCTCTGTCGCAAGTAATTTGAAAACAAAAAACAAAAAAAACATAAAACAATCCAAACAACAGTTGAAGAATGTCAACAATGATTAACAGAGATATCTTGAGATCTATGCTGATTGATGATCATTTGCCATGTTGGGTATCCTTTTTCAATTAGTGCCAGTGAGCCACTGGTCACATAAGGATAACAATACATTATGCCATTTAAAAAAATTAATAAGGTAAATGAATAATTCTGCAAAGGAACATAATGAATATTTTTGAGAGGAGAGAAAATTGATTTCTGCAAATATCTTAAAGCCACACAGTTAATATTGTTTGATAACATTATATCATCTACATGCAATACAATGTATGTTTTCTTTTTCAGGATGGAACTTCAAAGGCTACCTTGACTGAGCAACACTGGCTTTGCTTTGTGAGGATCGCGACATTACAACCAACCTCAGTACTGTCACTTATCACACAAACTGTCCAAGAAATTGCTCATACTTCCTCCTTGATTTCATCTTTAGACGAAAGAACATTTAACATGAAGTTTTGAAATTTCTGATGTCCAAACAATGAACAGAATAATTAACCGTACCTCAGTACGTTTGAAAAATTTTCCCAATGACTTACCGATGGACAATTTGGTCATTGAAAATTATCCTTGCTAACTTTCTTTATGGAAAAATGACTAGTTGGCTTTGTTTAAAAATTGTTTGCTTGGGATTTTTGGTCACTAGAAATTTCGGATTTGTTGCAGTCACAAATTTGTATGGATATATGCACAACCTTTGTCAGGTTTTGCTTCAATAAATGATTTTTTATGCGTGAATGATGCAATGTATTTGTTCCTTGTAAATATCTTACTGACGTACATTGTGTTTTTATGTTATGTCTTTCTATGTGTTTTTGTTGATCAAGTATAATTTGTCATCCTTTTACTTCAAAATCTTGTGAATGACAAATCGTCTTTTATGTAAAATTAATGAAGTAACAGATTTATATTTTTCACTTATTGCCTCTCGGCACGATTGACCATTGATTTTATTGACTTCTTGTTTGCTTTATTGAAAATAAATGCCTTTTTAGATTTTATTTGTTCAATCTATCTGTTTGATTTCTAAGTTCTAACGGTAGGCTATTATTGATCAAAATTCATAGGGTGTCATAA
This sequence comes from Platynereis dumerilii, assembly GCA_026936325.1. Lineage (NCBI taxonomy): Eukaryota > Metazoa > Annelida > Polychaeta > Phyllodocida > Nereididae > Platynereis > Platynereis dumerilii. The sequence continues at coordinate 9,188,484 of JAPTHN010000007.1, forward strand.
AGTTGTCCAATTTCATCTTGGTCCAAACCAATGATCAGTGGTTGTTTATCATCCGGTCACTTTTTCTACCAATTATGCTATATCTTGTTAATCACTTGAAAACAGCATAGTACAATCTATCCAGAATAATTTAATCTATTTGAGCAGGCTCATCCTTTTTTAATTTGGCAAAGGAAGTATAATTGAATCAATTCGGGTTAATCTAATTGATATGAGCTATGATAACACCTTTTTATCAGGTTAATCTCGCATAAAAGTATTTGTTTATATGAACTTAAATAAAATTTGCCATGTTTTCTCAAGTAATTCAGCATATTACAGCTTAATTAAAAAAAGTCATATTAACTTATTAACATTAAGTCTCATTCAGTGACTTGATTGTGTTATTTCAGACATTCTTGCTCAATTCAGATTCTCCTAATCACATTTTGCTAGTCTGCCTTATTTCTATTATGTGGTTATAAATTATAACTTTTTCATTTTGTAGAGTAAAATTTATTTAATCAGTCAGCCTCAGCTGTGTTATGTCAGAGAAACTTAAAGCCTTTGTTAATTTTGGTTTGATTATATTGTACTAGCATGACCGATTTGCAGAATATTGTCTTGTCCAATTGAAAATTTGTTGTATCAACTCAATTCACTTTATGTGAAACACTGAATTCAGTTTATTTAATGTAGGCCAGGCTAGTGTATCTCAGTTGAGTTCCAGCCCATTTTTTAATTTCTTTAAGTCAGGTAAACTCAATTCACTTAAAATCATTGACACTTAAACTGTGAAAATTTTGGCAAACTGAGAGATACAACTTCAAATGAACAAGCTGAACTGACTCCATAAATATATTGCAGCACCGTTGCCCCAATTGAAATAAGTCAAGTCAGCTTGCTGGGGCTTAGAGTGCAGCAATGAATAATAAAATGTAGCAAGTTGTTGCAGTACTAGACGTCAACAACGTCTGGCTTGGCAATCTGTGTCTGGAGCTGAGTTGTTGCCTGACTTTTAGAAACAAATCAATAATTCTGAGATGCAAAATCACGATTTAAATTAATAACATGGCGATTATTCTACCATGCTTAAGTCATTCAATTTTAATTATTAAAAAATAGTATATACCTAAAATGCAATTTGCAACACCATGCAGTCTGGACGTAAAAAAAATTGAGTCAGTGTATCATAAGCTCAGCAAGCAGGGTTTACCACTGCCATCTTTCCTTCCTTTGCAACAATTTTCCTCTTATAATTTTGAACTATATATAATAATTATATATACAGTTTGAAAACCCATTTTTAAATTGTGCAAAATACAAATAGACTATCAAGTTATTAAAAATGACTCAAAATTAGCCAATTTTGGAATTATTTGGCTGCATCACTTCAGCAGATTTTGTCAGGCGGATCAGCGCAAATAAATGGGCACTATGAAACCATGAGAAAAATATATTAAACATCATGTGTTTGAGTGATATTCTGGATTTATTTAACATTGAGCTTCAAAAAATAACAATGTTACTCCCAAGTCTCCAACCTTGAAAATGATCTGCCTTGGCTGTCCCCAAAGTGAGGCTCAAGTGACAATCACATTTTGGCGGGAAAGGGAGATATCATTATTTGACTGCATATGAACGTTTTGTTTGTTTTGTTTGAACTAAAGCACAGCGGCATACTGTAAAAGTAATAAGGATCATTCTTTTTTTAATGTAATAACTAAATTTATTGAGTTATTGCTGAATTGCAATTTTTCGGTGTGAGTTCTAGGCATTGCTTGATTTGGGTATTAATGGGAGCGGTCATAACTTCATCATTGATGATAATTATACTAAGGTATTTCTTGATAAAATAAAGTTGTCATTAAAATTTTAATTGGATGTTGTTTCTCTGATAAGGCTTAATATCTTTTTTACTCAATATCGATATCATTATACAAGCAGTTTTCCAAGACGTAGCATGAATAGGTTGCAGAAATGACAATAAATGACGCTAACAATGACGTCACGTCACCTTTTTAGCAAAGATGTCGCACATAACAATAGGCTTGTGTGAAGATATTCCTTTAATTTAATAATTTTTTTTTCGGTTTTCATGAATTCATGATAGGGAACGCTCCTACATGAAAAAACAAAACATTTTGAAGCATATTACTATCAGTGCAATACGCTGTGTGAGTTTTGATGATAATCTAGAAAATTTGTGCTGAAACTTTCATCAGATTTTCACCTTTTCTGGTGCTGTGTTTCTTTTCAGCTACCAAATATCAACTTTAAATGACTAAAAATGGGTTTCTCTCTTCACAAGCTTTAAAATGATGTATCATTTGGCCAAATCGGCCTATTTTTTAGAAAATCACTGACATCCCTAACTTTTGTCTCCACTACTTCTTTGACTAATGGCAAATCAACATAGCCTTGTGGAACATATATGTATGGCCTCTTTGATTAATTATTCCAATTTCTCTATCAAGCCTGGAGGAGAAAGCTGAATAATGCATTGGTGTCTGTTGGGTTGCTTTTCTTGTCTGGAGCTGTATTGTCTCTTCTTGATATATGTTGCATATACATGTACAACCACTTCCTGTGTATGGGGAAAAGTCAGTAGTGTATATGGATGACAATTACAAGCCTTGTAGCATGAGGCTTGAAGATACACTTCAGCAATTCTGACGAATGTAACTGATCTATAACACTGCATGACATGGATTACTTCAATGTAGTACATATAATGTCAGTTGCATGATATTGTCTCTGAATCTGATGAAGAGCCTTCTTTTGATGAACTGTCAATCTGTTTGTCTAGTGCTCAGAATGGAAATATCATTACATCACAATGGGCTGCTGATGTAATTGAAACAAACTGCAATGCCTAATTTGGGAGAATTTGAAGTCATCAGACTAATATTTTGTAAACATCACTGATAAAATCATCATTTGTGTCAGGTCTTCTTCAGAATTAACACCAGTATGAAGGAGAGGTGTTAATTCTGAAGCAGACCTTCCACTCATGATGTTCATAGATGTGAACTACACTGTCATGGGGTTTTATTTTAGAAGTGCATGCCTAATAAGTACTGTATCACCAAAAGTGCTATTATTGGTCTTTGCTGGTTGGATATGAGAGAAAATCATCTGCCAACATCTGCCCATCTCAATGTGAATGGAAGTCATTACTAAGATGTCTTTGGTGGCCTCTGTATTGATATGACTTGTCACTCACATGTGGCTCTCAAAGATGGTGCACCAAAAGTGGCATGCCTCAGTTTCTTTGTAAGCCTTGTTGACCAAAATAATCTGCTGAGGTCAAGGGGAAGTCCCAAAGCTCATGTCATTGATCAAATAGTTTGCTCATAACATCCATCAGAGCCTCAAACATGAACAATATATGGTGCTAAATAAAGCCAATAGTTGTGTCTTATTGCTTATTCTTCACTCTGTTACTTGAAATCATACATTCTTGCTGCAGATCTATGTTATTATGTTAAATGCACATTGGCTGCAGCCCCCAACTGACAGTTCCCATCACATTGCTAAAACTTTCTGCTTTTCATCTCTAACCCGTCAAAACCACTCCAAAATTTGTACCCCCCTATTTGCAACTCCTCTCATCCAAACTTAGATGTCATTTATAGTCATGTAATCTAAGAAATAGCTTCCTTTGCTCCCTTTTTTGAATTTTGTATATATAGTGGCGTGGGTTCATTCAGAATATATTCCCATTACTTGTGGCGAATTCAAACTTATGCCACAGGGTTGATGAAATATACCTCAGACATGTATAATCAAAACATATCATTCATCGAAATTCTATTCAATAATCTGTTGCAATCTTAACACACATAACAATATTGGTATCATAATCCTTCTTTTTTATTGATGATTTATTTGATGTGAAGCTGTGGCGTTTCTTCTCTGAAAAAATATCTTACACCACCTGTTGTCCTTATTTCTTTAGTTTGTTTCTTAACCTGTTATTATCTGCCTTGAGATCTTGTTATACTGCATTGGCAAACCTTTTCTTTGTGACTAAGTTTTGAAACTACCTTTGAATAATTCATTTTCAAACAGCCAAACGATCCTCACTTGGGAAATTACTCAAAAGTCATGCAGAAAGTTAGTTTTCTCAACTGGAAGTTCTTCTTTTGCATGCATTAGGGCCCACAACTTCCTGTTAAAGAGACAATTCCATTATATTGTGTGAAACTTCAACACAGCTAACATTCATATCTGCCTTAGAATAATATAAAAACCAATCGATTATTTGTAGGTGCATGTTTTAAAACTAGGCTTCTTCTTCTTCTTCTTCTTCTTTTTAGATCCTGCCTCTCTTAGGCAAACCTCCTCTTCGGAGTAGCTTTAAAATTCGTAATATCCAATAAAATTAGTTTCAAGTAAAATGTGCATAGTAAAAAACAGTCTAAAAACATGTCTAAGCACATGGTTCAAAGCAACTAAAAGCCATGACACCACTACTGTTAGCTAATCTATCGCTATAGCCCTCCTTAGATCCAATCTCCCGCAGAAGTTCGAGCAGATGTGGTTTCCTTGGGCGACCTATGCAATAACTATGATACAGTTATAATACTTCGTTGACATAGAGGCTCAGAGGTGATAAAGCGGTAACCAGATTAGTTCTACCTTATGAACTGTATGCAGGGCCACACAGATTCAATCCATCCTTTTTCAATTGGTAATAACAAATTAGTGACATCTTGTACCTGTCAGTTCTGCTATTGCTGTCGGAAGCATTTTACAAGCAGTACAAGGGCTTTTTGGTTTATCATATGTCAATAAACTTCAAATATACAGATCTAGAACCATGCACTGCTTCAACCAAAGAAGACTGACAGAAAGTGTTAGAAACTGTTCTTGACATAAATTGATCATGAGAAGTAGTCACTCCCCAAGGAGTTTCTTCAGTCCAAGTCAATATTAGGAGAATATCGAGTATCTGTCTCAGAGTACTGGATTTTTTTACTATCAATTTTTTTTGCCATATCCGGATGGCTGTGGTTATCTGAACTGACCAAGCGGACCAGACTGACCATCAACTTACCTCAGCAAATTGCCTCATTGAACCTACCCTAGTTGATGATATCGTTTCAGACTGGGCCAGATTAAGGAATATGCTTTTAAATTTGATTTGATAATTGCACTTTTAGATTATAAGTTTCCTTTGGTCGATACTTGCATCTGGCGAAAAAATCATCCCTGCAACACCATTTAAACTATGGAAACCTGTATTTGGAAACAGATTCTTCAATGCTACAACAGAACGAAGGAACATGCACAAGAATACAACAATGAGACAAGAATGCAACAATGTATTTATCCTCAGTGGCTTAACAATTTAGCTGTGACACATAAGCAGCTAATGACACCAATCATGTGTGACATTTGAGTGATAATATTAAAAAGAGTACTTAAATTGGAATAAAAGTATTAGTCATAAAATTGAATGAAATCGACACAGTCAGTAATAGAAAAGTCCATAAAATCACTCGACTGTTGCAAAAATAACATTTGCAAAAAAAACTAAAAGTTCTGTGTTTGTTTGAAATTTTAAAGTTTTGATTTCAGTATTGTTGCCCATTGCAGCGGGCAAATTGTTCCCGATTTTGACTCCGAATGTACAAAACGAATGGAGTCCATACTTAATTACACATGAGTGTCTTTGTAATATCATGTCTTTATTCAACAATGTGGACAAATATGGACCAATTCTCTGCCAGTCCCAGGGTTTGAGAGAATACTCCATGGTCAGCGTGAACTGCCAATCCCATAATTGGATCTACTGCATTTCCTTACTTTATGTGACTTTTTGTGTTCGAATGAGTTGGTGACCACATCTAGGACACACAGCCTATTGTAGGAGGAAAGCCTTTGCTTAAAATTACTATTTGTCTGACAACAAAGCAGAAAAAGACAAACAACACATAATTATGTAGAGGTTGATACCTGGGCATGGAATGGATTTTTGCATACTTCTACACCACAAGGAGGCAGTAAAAACTGTCTTATCTTCAATTTGACATCTGCATAATTCATATTTGTTTTCCCTGCAATTAACTAAAGAAGTATGTAGGGGTTAATAATGAGGTAGAAAAGGGCTGCAATTTCAGATAGGTCGACTCTAACCTATCCTTAACCGTGATCCTGTAACCCTAACACCTACCCATAAGTCTGGGCTTGTTTTCACATCTGATGCGCTTACCAAATGTAGGCCTACTAATTTTTCATAACATGGTCAGGGGGTTGGGGGCCCTGTATGATAAAATAACAAAAGAACAACATCAACAAAAACACACTACATTGATCTGATAACTCCTGTGCCATTGTGCTAATTGCAATTTACTCAGAGAAAATGTATGAGTCGCAAATTTTCCCAAATATTTACAATCAATAAATAGAACAAAAGACTGGCCTCCATCTTCCAATTCCAACCAAGGCCTTTCATTGCTTTAATTTCTTCCTGTTTAATTCGCAATTTCTCTAGCTCTAATTTGACAATCAACTCACATTTACTGATTAAACATTACGTCAAGATTGAATTTTGTGATTAATATTTACATTTCATAAATTAGAACACACTGGATGGCGCTATCAATTGTTGAAGGTTGGGGGCATCAAAACCTTTTCAATAAAGGTGGAAAGATTATAACTTGAATTCTCGATGATTTAAAATTAAGCATTGAAGTTAAGATCACTGTTTGAATTATGTATTGCAGATGCAATAAAGTTCACAAGCAGCCTTGCAGGATTGCTGTTTGTATTCACTCTTTCAATTATGTCCAGGACATGTTTTCAAAAACAGATACTGCCTTTTTTGAAATCATGGAAATATTTTCATGTGGTAAAATAAATAATTATTCTTCATAGTTTTCAGAGGGCAACCATTAGTTGTTTTTATTTGAAATAAATAATTTCTGGTCCCTTTTGGTGTAAACTATATCTGTTATTTCCAGAAAGTCTTAAAAAATATTCTTAAGATAAATAAATCATTGCTGTAGGTTTGGGTGGACTGAATGATCAATTTGAGACTGGAACTTCTCTCAAAACATCCCAGCTCTCGGTATTGTTCAACAGAATTCCACTACATCTCATTGAACTTAAAATTGTTATATTGCTATTACGGTCAAACTTTTTAAAAGTCTGTTTTCACTCTTTCAAATAAAGTTAAATGTGGAATTTTATGAATTGTTTTTAATAGCTAAATGAATAATCATCAATACATTCTTCCATCTATTTGTCATTTTCTGTGGTCATTCAAATTGATACTTGTAGTGTAGAATGTATGGAAATATATCCAGTAACTTTGGTTTCCTGCAGTTCTGGCATCATGCATTGTATTGTATATGCTATCAGTCATGCACTGCAATACAGGCATGAATTTCCTGGTGAGCTTTCCACAATGATACATGTACATCTCAGGCAGCCATAATAGTGCGGCGCCCATGGGCAGAGACAAGGGGAACATTGACCAAGTTTCCAGACAAGGGGAACATTGCTCATGCAGTGACACCAGAGCGACGTCTCATTTCCAGATTTACGTGTTAGCTAAGACGACCCTGTGGAGTTGGAGGACAGCGCCGAGACTGTCTAATGAGCAACTGAAACGAACACACCGCTCATGATAGCTCCTCATCACACTCACGGGGATTGAAAACGCGAGAAAAATGTAGTATACTTCATGAGGAATCAATGAAGACCTCAGAAGAATAACATGTATAGCTTAAATGGATAACTGTGACTAAGTTTGTAAATTAATAGAAGGAGGAACGAAGAAGAAAACTTGATATTCTGAGCATTACATGATTGGTGACAAGGTACACTGCAGTGTGAACGTCCCTACTTAAGGACAACAAAAATTTGCATGGAATACAGTATCAACACCTGATTTGGCCAGCATACCTGTACGGGGCAGCTGAATTGGCATATTTACAAGGCTGGCAGACAAGAGAGTTGATGAAAAGTGTTTCCTCAAAGCCACAATCCCTATCCGCTGGAATTGCTTACAAGCATATGTGCATTATGCAATATGTGAACTGACAATACTTTCCAGACGTGAGAAGAAATCTGGCAGACCACAAATATGTTATTCAGACACGTCCTCCAGGCTTGATAGAATATTTGGAATAATTAATCAAAGAAGCAGTATGTATGTTCCTCACTTGCTTTGCCATTGGTATACAGGAATCAACAGAGACCAATGTCAAACATTTGATTAACCAAAGCAGAAAAATAATTCCCTAATTACTAGATAAGGTTAAAAAGTGATCTTGTTACTATGTTGGTATGTTAGTACGCATGCACATTAAACTGAGAGTAAGAGAAAGAACAATTATGTGGCATCCCATGAGGTGCATGTTTGCCATTGTTTGGCCTCTGTCTCATCATTGTCAGAAAACCAGTGTGTTATTATGAAGTCATATATGGTGACTCTCAATCTGCAAGGGTCATCATGGCATTGCCAATGTAGGAGTCTGGCATACAGTACAACCAAACATAAAGTACGAAAATGTTCTATCAGAAGTCCTCTGTTTACCTATTTTACCCTCCTTTATCTTCTCCACCCCAAATCTCATTAAAACTCCCTTTGACTCCTTACAACAACCTTAGCCTACATTAAGAACTCTATTTAGACAGCTACCAATGTAACTGCAATTAGCAGAGGTGCAAAATGTCAAGTAAATCAAACACAATGGAGGTGATTGAGTTCAAATTGGTGTTGTTTAAATGTGATTTTAATATAATTTTAAAAGGTAGTTTCAAGTAGGTAAAAGTATGAAGTGATTCAGGGGTCGTCAAAAGGTGTGAAAGGGTAAAGTATGTGTAGTGTCTGATTCTTCCTTCCTGCTGGGGGAGTCATACTTTATTTTGGTTTGCACTGTACAAGATGCTGACATTGGTTGAGGTCAGAGCCGCGTTCCCGGCCTCTCCAGTGGCCATCATCACCGATCAGATATTCCTCCCATATGGCTAAACCTGGCCATTTGCATTCTGATTTACATGGCTGACAGAATGCTTATTTTATATGTATTATTTTATGAACAATGTCCCTGCATTAAAAGATCGCCCCTTCGGCAGCTATAATCAGTCTCGCAGGGGAATGTGGTCTCTCGTTCAGAACAAGGCGGCCGAAATAGGTTTTACAACTGGGGGTCTTATGTATCACTATATATTAAAATTGTTATGTTACCATCTTACCTAAATTGGTTGGCATCATTGGTTCTGTGCTGGGGATCTGGACCATATGCAATTCAGAGGAATTTCCCTATCAGCGTGCCAAAGTCAGCCCAAAACCGGTCCGATGCTGCTGACATCGGACCGATGCCGGGCCGATGCCGGACCGCCGAGGCACACTGACAGGGTTGAGAGCTGGCACTGCACTGGTCAGCACAATAAAGTGGCTGATTGCATGTGCGGTCACAGCCAATCCTAGTAACTGTGACTTGCGTTGCTGAAATAAATGATCCAGAAAGTGAAGTGCTCTGAAACAGCATTTTGTCAAAAAACAAGTGGATCTATCATTTGCAGAAAAAAAAATACAGCATGGTAATTGGTCAATGGTCTTGTTGAAGGGCACAGGTTGAGTGAAAATCAATAGTGAAATTTCACACTTCCATGTAAAAGTGCCATGACCAAAGATGATACTTCCTACTTGTTATGTTGGTAAATGTATCAATTTGGTAAATTGGAGATTTCGCTTGTGTTACTGAATTTAATATGATACGCTAGGTTTAAAAGGCATGTCACTAAATGACTACTCTAAATCAATGGGGTTGTTATCATGACAGGTAAAGGTAGAGTGATCACATATACACTGCAGTCATAGTTTTAAAGAAATCACATATTAATTGATAATGGAAACACCTAAGTCTAGAGAAGAAAAAACTATTCATCCTAATATACAGCTGTTCCAAGCTGAACAATTTGTTGTGATATCACCATGTCAAGTTTGATTCAGGAGGGGGTTTTCATTCATCTGCTCTCTTTCAAGGAATACTTCAACTTTCCAATATTTTGATGATGTTGAAGCCACCACCACAGTATACATAAATCAAACCGTTTACCATGCTTTTACCCTGTTGAAGAAAAGTGAAATGTTAGCCATTTTTCTGCAGATGAGAGGTACATGTAAAAAGATTACATTAGGGCAGCTACCTGGTCACTGAGACCATTCAGAAGGGCCATGCATTACTTTAGCTATTAAAGTAACTATAGATATGTCTACACCGAGTGCAAAGTTATTAGTCAGCGATCGTTTTTTGCCATTTCTCCGAAAGTATTTGGAATATTTTTATTTCCTTCACCAACAAGGTGGGTTAGAGTAGAACATTATTCTGAGCAACTTTTGTCCCATTCCGTTAACATAGTCAGAAGTTATGGCATTTATTAGAGGTTTTGGGTGTGCCAAGTTATTAGGTACATTAGCACGTTGCATTCAAATATGGCCAAAAAAATTTAAATCTCGGATGATAATGGCCTGAATATATTCCTAGTATTAATTTCCATAAAGTTACAACATATTTGGAGCTTTCAGGCCTGCGCTTGGAGGCATTCCATTTTATTCTGCTCCATTGGAATACCATTGGATTTAGCTAAAATTTGATAAACAAAGCCTCTCCTGAGTTGGAAATAAGTCATTTTAACAAAAACACTCCTCCTAGTCTTATATGATGCCATTTACTTTGTCCTGTGCCAATTTCAGCCAATTCTGGCCTTTGTACGTGAATACAGAGCAATTCAAAAACTTCAAATGCCTCATCATGAACTCCCACCGGAATAATATTGCAAATAGGATGTGATGAATCATAATTTTTTTGATTTGCTGTTGACTTGGTTGATGAGCTACAATCTGGCTGAAATTCCTGCAGCATGAAGTTAATAGCTTAAAGTAACCTACAAAACATACAATCTTTTTAATGATATGACTTACTTTTAGTCCGAGAGAGGCTTTGTTTGTCAAAATTCGGGTAAATTCAATGGAATTCCAATGGAGCAGAATAAAGTGGATTGCTTCCAAGTGCAGGCACGAAAGCTTCCGAATATGGCATAACTTTATGGAAATTAATATTGGGAATATATCCAGGTCATTTTCATTAGAGATTTCCTAGATTTTGTCCATGTTTTAATGCAACATGCAAATGTACCTAATACATGTAACTTGGCACACCCGAAACCTGTAATAGATGCTATAACGCCTGACTACATGAACGAAATGGAATAATCTTCTACCTTAACCCACACTTGTGGGTAAATGACATAAAAATATTCCAAATACTTTTGGAGTTATGGCAAAAAACCATCGCTGCTTAATAACTTGGCACTCGGTGTAGACATATCTATAGTTACTTTAATAGCTAAAGTAATGCATGGCCCTTCTGAATGGTCTCAGTGACCAGGTAGCTTGACTATTGCGTAATCTTTTTACATGTACCTCTCATCTGCAGAAAAATGGCTAACACTCGGTGTAGAAATAACATATGGAATCAATGTGCATTGAAGTAAGATGAACAATTTATTTCATGCATGTTGTTCACAATTAAATTTTAGGTTAGAAATTATTAGCTAAGCACCCAGTTTACAAATTGAAAAGCTTTTCAAGAGTAAGTGAAACACAAAATACTGATTTCAGTTTCATTCCAACATAATTTTTGAGGTTCCATACCAGTGTTGGAGTTGAGGCCAGCCTCGGGGCCATATTTTGATCGCCTCGTCCTTGACTCGGTCCCAGATTCGGATGTCCTGGCCTGGACATACATCATTGTTCAATACCATATTATGAGGGTAGAATACAAAATATTATCATTCTGTTGACCTTGGTGGTGTCCTTTTTGCTCTTGTTTCATAAGGTTAAACTGTCTTTCCCAAATTCTTTTGCAAGCATACACTGTTGGGGCCCTCTGGCATTGCTGGGACAGCACACATTAAAGTGTTGATTAGCAACCTGGACAAAACTGGGAATTGCACATGTTGCCAACCAACAAATCACAGCAACAGCATCAGCCCTTTTAGGAATTTAAATGATCAAGAAAACTTCGTTATTGTGGCTATGAGAAAAAAAGCACAGAAAAAACCGTTAGTGATCCATCATCTTTAGAAAAAGGACAGAATGGAAATTGGTCATTTGTCTTGCAGTGGTGAACATTTCTGTTGTAGAAGGTTTCAATTGAAAATCAACGGTGTCATTATGAAGACTTCGGTATTTAGAGAAGAATACCACCTATTTATTATGCATGATTGTATAAATTGGGTATTTTTGGCCTTAGTTTTTGTGCATTCGTAAAATCAAAATAGTTTTAAGGTAATGCATGAACATGCAGTTCTTTAATGCTAAAAATCCGCAATTTTAGATATTTGTTCCTGCATTATAACTTCCCTTCGATAACTTTAAATTATGTATGCACCGTGGGAATAGTAATTTTTAAAGCTTTTCAAGAAATGTGTTTTAGCTTTCAAAGCAGTTGTTCCAACATTATGGCAGATATAATAAGCGGTCTGGAGGTTTCTGCATCGGACTTCGGGCAGAGTTACAGGTGATTTCATTAGTATGAGATTCTTAGGTTCTAGACCCACAAAATACATGCCATTTTTTAGTTAATCTGATTGGTTTAGAAACAACAGAACATCACACATTTGATTTATCAAACGTAGTAAGTGCTGTCTTCGCGTTGATTCCTCACAACCAAGTGTGAATGACAAGAATCGCATGGTAATGAAATCACCTGTAACAGCTTCACAGCTCACTTATTTTATATCTTGAGTGCATTGCATGCTAAAGCAGTTCTTACTCAATGAATACTGGCCTGTGTGTGCAGATATTGGCCTCTGCACTGCAAAATTTATTGGGAGATCAGGTTGACAAGTTTGATCCCAGATGACTTAGGAGTGGAGGTTAACAAATCAATTCTTATTATAGCACAGTGTGTGCCCTGTGATGCCAAACACACTGGCAGTCAATTTCCAGCCCAAGATATTGCATAGAAATATCAAATATGCATTCAATCTGGCCATGAAATTGTTACTGAATGACAACAACGCACTGTGCGAGAAACCTTAGAGGCGAGCAACATTTGAATTTCTATTGAATTTCAAGATCTAGATTTAATACCATTGCAAATGACATCACTTAGAAACCATTGATTTTCTATAATACTTAATTAATGATCTGCCCATATTTTTACTGCCTCTTGCTAGAATTTTTGCACTTTCCAAATTTTTTTTCTCGACAGATTTAGTCAAAAGTCAAGGAAATTTGGTTTTTTATGTAGTAAAAGATGAAAGCCAGATGCCTCATCTGCAATATCTGTCCAGTCATTTTTCGTCCTCTTGAGAGAACTATGGACTCATAACCATATTACCGGATGTCTGTGTTGGCTGCCATATATATATATAGATTGTCTTTACACTGAATTTAATTTGCAGTGAGAGTGTTTAGATATATCCGCAGACCTATATATTTTATAATAAATATTTTATTCTATTTAAATCCAATGGAATTAATTAAAGACATGATGAATGCCTAACTTTTTCTTTCAGACCACTTTTGTCTCTGCTACCTCCTGTACTAATGGCAAATCGACAAAGCCTTGTGGAGCATATATGTATGGCCTCTTTGATTAATTATTCCAATTTCTCTATCAGGCCTGGAGGAGACAGCTGAATAATGCATTGGTGTCTGTTGGATTGCTTCTCTTGTCTTGAGCTGTATTGTCTTCTCTTGATACATATTGCATATATACAACCACTTCCTGGGTATGGGGAAAATGTGGGGTATATGGATGACAATTACAAAACTTGTAGCATAGGTGGCTTGCTGATTTAAATTAGCAATTCTAGCAAATACTGATGAACTACCACTGTTTTCTATAGTTCACATGCATGAAAAACAAAAGGCAGTTTTATGCACATCAGTCGTTGAATGTTTCACCATACCTACAATGTAAAAGCGGCACCTGTTAGCTTCACTTGCACCACAATTATCATTACGCATATCAATTTTTTTTTAAATGTAAAGTGGTATGATCATATAAACAAAGACGATGCCACCATTTCAAATATGAAGAGTACACCCGATCAGTTTGTGTCACAAAAATTTATAAGGCTGGTTTGATCAGAGAGAAAATTCTTCTGCCAACATTTGCCCATCTGGATGCCGTGGCCTAATGGATAAGGTGCTCGACTCATGCGCGCAAGGTCGTGGGTTCGAATCCCAGCCATGGCATGGAGGAGTTGGGCAGATCCTCCTGAAACCACTGCCTCACCCCACCCAGGTGCAATGGGTACTTGGTAATAAGGCAACCACAGTGAAAAAATCAGTACAACCATCGTAATAGTAATACTATGTGGACGGCTACTGCCAATATACACAACTTCAATCATTCCTTTTTGAGATTAGTTGGCTTTGATCACTCTTGTCTGGAACCTAGGCACCAAGAGGGGCTAAGGCCGGGCAATGGGTGATCAGGCCAATGACAATACAAATTATACATATATATTTTTTAAATATGATACATTTAGGATGAAATTTATTTTTGCATTGATATGTTGAACTGACTTTGGCTATGGGTTTGGCTTGGACCTAGGCAGCAACCGCGGCCAGGGTCTGGGCCAGACATAATCATGGCTGGTGAAAATGTAAATATACTGTGTGATAGATAATTATTATTTAGTTGTTATTTAGAATGTAACTTTTTAAAATTATATTTATACATAATTGGGGGTGTCTCCACCTTTAAGGTGATGGTATGAAAATACTCGGAGGCATCCCCATCAAAACTGCTGCTTATTGCCAAATGATCATGTAACTGAATCTGTATGTATGTTTTGTCAGTTTTGAAAAAATAAAATCTAATCTAATCTAATCTAATTTGGCAAATGCAGTCGATAATTTGGTTGTGTGCCATTTCCAATTTTAGTGGTGATACTACTTTTTTTTGGGGGGGGGATCTTCATCTATTACTTCTCTCTCTCTTCTTTGATTACTTTATAAACGCATCATTATCTACCTTGAGATCTTGTTATACTGCATTGCCTGAATTGTTCTCTGTGGCTAGGTTTCGAAACTACTTTTGAATAATTCATTTTCAAGATAAGCCTGACGGTCCTCACTTGGGAAATTACTCAAAAGTCAGAAAGTTAGTTCTTTCAGCTTCAAGAACTTCCTGCATGCATTAAAGCCCAGTAGTCCCTGTTAAAGAGACGATCCTATCATAAGTTGTGATACTTCAATGCAACTTACATTTTTATGTTCTGTATTTAAACTATATGACACCATGCTTGTGCAAAATCTGCAGCTTCATGTTTTAAAATGATACGGTATACAAACTATAAATACTTGCAGTTGATTGACATAGAGCAGCAACCGTCACCACCAGATTAGATCTATGTTATGTATGGTCACCCTGATTTAATCTTCCTTTCCTTAATTTATTGTGACCCCGACAGATGTAGCATTCGATCAGGTTGTTCTGAAATTATTGTCGAAAATAGCTTTTAGGTTTGTTATAATTACATGTATTGTTGAAAGTTACTTATCTTCAATTATATGGATCAACAGCCATTTCTTCAACCAAGGATGACTGTGAAAGAAAGTTTTTGAAACAGTGTTTGAAAAGCTCCAGACATAAGTTGAGCATAAAGACTCCTCCCGAACCTATGCCAAGGATAGAAGTGGTCACTCACCAAGGAGGTTTGGAGTCCTGCATGGTCAACATTAAGAGAATATCGGGTGGCTGTCCCAGAGAACCTGGTGTTTTTTCTATCTAGTTCTTTTGCCAATTCTTGATAGCTGTGGTTATCTGAACTGACCAGGTCGACCAGACTGACCACAAATTTACCTAAGCAAATTGCCTCATGAAAACTACCCTGATAATGTCATTTTAGTTTTGGCAAGACTGAGGAATATGAGATTCAATTTGATATGGACGAATACACTTTCAGATTATAAATTTCTGGGTTTTTACTCGTATCAGAAAAATAAAAGACATTACTTTGGAGTAACTATCTCAAACAATGTTTTCAATGCTGCTTAGCAACGTCTACTATAAAAACCTGTACTTAGAAATACATTGCAATGCTTCAATTAAACAAAAGAACTCAACAATTTATTTACTCTCTGGGACTGGGTTTAACAACATAACATTAACGCAGAAGTATCTAGTGACACCAAGCATGGGATGATATTAAAAACAACACATAAACTTGGAATGCTAGGATTGTCCATAAAATAATATCAAATCGACAGAATCAGGATTAGCAAAGTCTACATTCACTGTGATTGTGTGTTTCGTTGAATTTGAAAAAAAAGTTTGAGTTCTATATTGTTGCCCACTGCAGTTGGCAAATTTTTTGATTGTACAAAATGAATGAAGTCTATTCAATTGTACTTGAAGGTCTTTGTACTTATGTCTGTCCCAATCATAAATGGTGCCTTTTTTCTTGTTGTATCAAACCATGTTTTGAAAGGCGGAGAACAGGTCATGTTAGATTTTAAAGTACTTGATTGCATATGTTCTCAGGTTGGAAACTACCAGTGAGGGAATTTTAGGGTATCATAATTCGAGACATCGTAATTGTAAATGAACTTTATTTGCCTGAATTTTAGTTTTTAAGTTTTACTGTATGTGAAGTTTACATGTCTCTATCAGTTCAAGGATAATATTGCAGACACTTAAACATGAAATGATTCTCTTCTAGTCCCAGGGCTTGAGGAGAAAAGTCCATGGTCATACTTTGCTGCCCTGCTATAATTGCATATAACTGCATTTCCTTACTTTATGTTACTCTTTGTATTCAAATGAGCTGTCGAGCACATTTAGGACACATAACCTTTTGCAGGATGAAAGCCTTTGCTTAGTAATTACTATTTGTCTGACAACAAAAACAGAATCAGACAAACAAGGCCCATATGCTGAGGGTGATACGTGGGCATGGGATTGCTTTTATGCATACTGTACTACACTACAAGGAGGCAGTAAGAGATGCTTGTCTTCTATTTGACAATTGTATCATGCATATATGTGTTCTTTGCCAGATGCTTAAGAATTATACTGACACTGTGTGAAGAGGAAACAAAAATGCTGCAATATAGTTGAAAAATAAATATTAAAGAAAAGGCTCCTTCTGTGAATTGAATTTTATTGACGTCAAGATGTGAATTGAAATTGCACTGGTATACGCAATTGAATTGAATCGAATTAAATTACACAGAGTTGAATTGTGACCATCACTGGCTAATATATATTCACCACAATTCGGACAGGTTCACTCTGACCCAGACTTAAACCCATCCAGGACTTTCATAACTGGAAACTAACTCATCAATCAGCAAGGAGGTTCTCGGGATGAAGTGGAGGGAACTCAATGAATAATAGGAAGACCCGTAATACTTGCCTTAAACCTAACCTTATCCTAACCCTGGGTTTGTTTTAACATCTCATGTGTTTACCACATGCTTCGTCATTAAATCTCTGTAACAGACAACTTTAGCAATTCTTTTTTATGGCAGTTCATGCATAATTGTTTCGTTGACACATATGGTACTGACTTGGTAATAAAATGCTAATACTATCTTGCTCCCTTAAATAATGTGAGCGATGTATAAGTAATGTTGTAGTTGTATGTTCTGCTAACAAGGTGAACGTTCATCCACCTCAATAAATATCCAGGTATGAAGATAATTCCTCAGCCATGGCACTAATTGTAATTTACTCAGCACAATAGCGTGATTTTGGAGTTGATGGATTTTTGCAGAGCAAGCACAACATGCACATTTTCTCTAATTGCTACAATCAATAAAGAAGACAAAACTCTGGCCTCCAACCTCAAATTCCAACAGAGGCCTTTCATTTCTTCCTATTTCATTTGCAATTTCTCTACCTCTAGTTTTGACAATCAGTTCACATAAACTGAAAAAAACATTATGTCAAGATTGAGTTTCGTGATTATTATTTACATTTCAGAAATTAGAACACATTGGATAGCCTTGTCAATTGTTGAAGGTTAGAGACATCAAAACTATTTTAATAAAGGTGGAAGGTTTAAAACTTGCATTCCCAGAGCAATTTAGAATTGAGAATGGAAGTTCAAATTTAAGAATCACTGCTTACATGATGAATTTTGGCATCATTGCAAGCTTGTATGAGGAATTGCTGATGCAGTAAAGAGAATGGAAAGGATGGCTAATGAGATTTATTATTTTAATAATGTATACATGGGTTAGCGTGATTGTATATCAAAGTCAGGCACTGCTCTATTTTGTTGTCATAATATTTTTTTTTCATGTGACAAAATAAATGTGTATTTTTAAAAGTCTTAATTGTTTTTACCATAATATAGATTATACTGACACACTGACTGTTAAGATAAAAAAAAAAGAATCCTCCCACACCCATTATTTTCCCCTTCATATGCCACTAACTTGAAGAGTACTTGACAGGAATACACAATCATATGCAATTACCACAACAGCATACACAGAGCTTTTACAACCGAATATTTTGCTGGGCTTGAAAGCCATTCCAATCCTAATCTGTGTCTGTATATTATATAAATCTTTGATGGTGAGGAGTCCAATATAGAGTATAATTGGACGAAGAAAAGCTATATTTGACGAGGTGCTTGCGCCTAGTCCAATATAGTTTTTCTGAGTCCAAATATACTCTATTGGACGACTTACCATCTAATATTTGTTATATTCTCCATAAATGAACCCACTTTTAAAGCAACAGGTTTAAACACTTTGACTGTGCTGGAAAGCCAGTTTGTGTTTCTTCTTGTTTTACTGCAGAATTCTCTGCAAAATGTATCTCGTCCTATTTCAGCAATGGGTAGCCACAAAAATATATAATTCACATATTCTGATTCTGTATTCTATAACCAAGAAGCTTCTTTATATTTGATATTTTTTATTTCAATTTTATAGCACAATGTTTTTCTTTAAACATAGGCATTTACGCGAAAAATGGGTGAAAAAGTGTATTTTTTGTCACTCAATGTCATACCATGGTCCCATAGCCTATGTAAGTAATGTTACATTTGCTTAATGTTGTTGTCCTGATCAATACGCAACTTTTGACATCATTTGTGTTTTTCTGTGTCTTCCCATTGGCGTGCAATTAATTTTTTACTAAAATTGAAAAACACAAAATTTTTTCTTGCTGTTGTTGCAGCAGGGCACAGCAGAAGGTGTTTCCTCTCAGGTCCTCCCTCACGGACCTATAACATGGCAATAAAACTCCTCACTGCACAATATAACTTCTCACTGTCCAATATAACTTTTTACTGTCCAATATAACTTTTTCTCTACCTAATACAGCAACGATATTATCCAAGACTACTCGCTTGTGATTGGCTGAAACAATCCGAGTGGAGAATATATAAATATATATATATCAACTTCTACAATCTGGACATTGTTTGTCTTTTTCTTTCCAGCTCAGAAGCCATACCAATAGTAATCAGCTCAGCAGACCAGGCTTTTCCACATTCAAAAAGCCTCTGGCATCTTGAATGTAGCTCATTTGAATACGAAGAGCTGAATATAGCAACAACTTAGCTGAATATATCAAACAGCCATCCCACCAAACATGCTTACCTGTTCGATTATATAATTGACGTATTCAAGGTTCTGTCTCTGAAGAAACAAGTGAATATGTCTCAACTTAATTCCAAGCATAGATGCTCTTGCTCGATAAGGAAC
Organism: Platynereis dumerilii; assembly: GCA_026936325.1. Classification (NCBI taxonomy): domain Eukaryota; kingdom Metazoa; phylum Annelida; class Polychaeta; order Phyllodocida; family Nereididae; genus Platynereis; species Platynereis dumerilii. The sequence continues at coordinate 9,208,174 of JAPTHN010000007.1, forward strand.
CAGACTTAGTATCGACAATTTCTGTTTTGATGTGTAATCATTTGGTCACTTTCTTCCTCCTGCTCCACATTTAACAGTTTTGGTTATATCATCAAGACAGTGCCGAGGTTAGCTGCGACGTGTGACCCTGAAATAACAGTTACAATAATGGTTATACTTGTGAGCCTTAATATTTTTTGTGCAAGGGCAATCTTTTCAATGGTAGCTTATGTATATTTTTCTATATTCCGGCCTTGAATTTGAAAGGAAGAAACTGTTTTTTTTAATATCAGATAACATAATTTCAATGCATGTTGATCATTTGTATTTTAGATATTGTTTTTGTATTTATGACAGGTTATCTGTATTGAAAAACTTAATCAAATTTCAAACGTTTTAGTGTGCAATGAGCTTACCAGTTGCAGGTGGACACACAATATTATTGATAGGAGCATTTCTTGGCAAATTTTTTGCACTGGATCTTGAATCAAATTTGTTACCGGCATGAGTTGCATTTCGTCAGCCTAAAGCAAAATTGGCCTAAATCAGGCTTAGGCCATTTTTCCTTTTTGGCACCATAGGAAGGCCCTAATGACAATACATGTGCTAAAAAAAATTTGGACTCCTAAATTAATAATAAACCCCTCAGACTCAAATTTTGCACAAATGGCATAAGTCCTGTTGACTTAGGCTATTTGGACTTAGGCCAATTTCGTTATCACTATTTTTTAGCAGATATCAACAATATTTTTCGGTCATAATTGTGAGTATTAAATTTATTGAAGTTGTTTCCTCGCATTTCATTCATACATTTTATGGAGAATTGCTTAATAATACAGCTACACCACAGAAGAATTTTAGCCTAATTCATTTTGGTTTCAAAGAAAATATTGGCCAAAGTCAGTTTTTGGCTGTTTGCCAAAAATTGCAAAAAATGACTTAGGCCAATTTTGCTTTAGGCTGACGACTTGTTAAATTTGTCTGAATTACTGTACTTGTGTAGTAGAGCTTGTAAAGTTACAATATCAAAATTTAACTTCATATAAGTAGTGGTGAGTTTAAACATTGACAGCGTGAATCAAATCCTTCTTGTTTCCTTACTGTTTTCTTATTGATGATATTTATGTAAGATTTATATAGAAATAATATTATCTTGAGTTGAGCATGAATCGTTAAAGTTCCTTATTAATTAGTGACTTGTGAATTTATTGATAAATGTATTCATTTCATGTCAGTGATGTTTGATCAATCATCAAGAAATAGGTACATACATGGGCCAGCATTATCAAAAAAATGTATATAGTTCTGAAGACGACTAGACTCTTTTCATTTCATATTCAAAGGGCCCAACATCTTTACAATAAGTGACACATCATCATATATGGGCTGTATAGGTCTAGATTGTCTATTTGAAAACCTTTTGAAGACTGATTTCAAAAATATGCATTCCACTTGGGTGTCAAATCCCCAGGTATGGCAGAGAAAATGGAAACATTTGATAAATGATGTCCAAGTCATGAATATTTTTCCTGATTTGTCTGATGTCAGTGTCCCTTCCAGCAGACCACACGATGACCTCTGTGAATTATTGCAAGTCTGCTTGGCATCACAGGGTGTATGCGCAGTTCCATAACAAGAATTGATTAGTCAACCTCCACTCCTAAGTCACCTCGCATCAAGCCTGACATGGCGATCTCCAGTACTATGAATCATTTGTTGTCCGGGTTGAGCCTGCAGCGCTCCAGTCCTAAGTCACGACGAATTATACGGCATTAAAAAATGATACCCCATATATAAAAAAATCATTATACTTAAAATTTATGATACACCATGATTCCTCCTTCTTGCATTCCCACTATCCTGGCATGTCAAATTATTTCCCATATTAGCACAAGATTGGATTCATCACATCCCGCATAACCCAATCAGTGGATTTTTTACTCATTTTTGAGTCACAAATATATACATATATATTTTTCGGAGAGTCTTAAAATAAATAATTCCTAGTAGGGGGTTTACCTCACATGCATGATTTCGTTTGTTTAGAAATAAATATTTCAGGCTAACTTGAAATAAAAGATTACATCTGTGCAAGCGCTAAACACAGGTTGTCCTAAAGTGGTTATCTTTTAACTGGGTTACTGGGAAAATAATTTAGTCATTATATAACATGAGGTCAGCTTAAAACATGGCTAAGTTATTTTCCCAGTAACCTGATAAAAGTGAAGTTATAGGAGTTAAACGCATTAGGATGACCAGTGTTAAGTGCTGATACAATCTGGCACTGCATGGCATATCATGAAATTGATAATTTCCTGATGAGGAAAACTCCTAGCGCCCCAACCTTCTGTATATCTCATGGTTGGCACCTTATGCAAGTGAATATTCTTATCTTGATTGTATTAATTCTGGGCTTCTAGCCTATTATATGCTGGTAAAGACATTCGTTGCAGCAGTCTTTGAATTTTACAGCCCAGTCAAGCAGCTGCATAGCATAAGCCAAAGGTACATATTCAAATGCATCTTGACGCTATTTTCATACATTGTCACAAAGCGAAGGTATTCCTTCAAGATAGCCTGTACTTATGAAGTCTTAAAAGTCCACAATTGCCCCATTAGTTTCCTCTTAGCGTTCTGCCATTACAACTTGATGTATCAAAAAAAGCATTTTTATTTTCCTGGAAAGTTCCCATGTTATCCACAAGGTGATGATGACAGATCACCTACTTTTTTGATGCAATATTTCACCACCAGAAACAAGTTTTCTTGATTTCTTATTTCAGCAATAGTGGCCAAAATAACTCAGATTGGTTGATTGGCCACAGATTACTCCACATGCAATCGCCTACTCTGTCAAGATGACAAATCTGGTGCTGGTGACTTTGCTATCCACATGAAACTCATATATATAAATGTATATGTATTGGGTTTAACGTCTGCCATCGTCCTATGAGCTCGGCCGACATTTACAATTACATCCTTGCAAGCTTGTATCTTTCTCAGCTTCCTGGGGAACATACACCAGAGCACAGCGAATTCCAAGCGCTCCTTAGTTATGCAATCCACAATTGCCATCACTGCCTATTGCCAAGTACCCATTTGCTCCTGGGTGGAGTGAAGCAATGATTTTAAGGAGGATCTGCTAAGTGACTGAGGTTCGAACCCGCAACCATGCGCGTAGCAGTCGAATGCCTTATACACTTGGGCATGAGATATATATACCTATCTTAGTGTCAAATTCCTATAAAGTGCCTTTTGGAATTTGACACTAAGACACTTGAGGAATTTGACACTACAGATTTGCAATGTACAAGATATTTTGGTCTGCAGAGTTGCATGACAAACTGCTTGTCTGCTTGGTGCCGTAGGCTGTTCTAAATCCTCTAGTATCATACTTGACATGGAAATCTCCTATTTTTTTTATTCTTGGAAGATTAATCAATCGTTGGCCAGGCTAAGCCCGACTACTCCAATGATTTCTTCTATGCTTATGAGCCTTTTGAATAAGATGTCATTACACCGATGATATACCTCAAATGCTGGTTTCCTGATGTATATATGTCCGTAATACTCTGTATCTGTATGTTCTTATATTCTCTCATTCTTTACGCTTATGTCCTCACGAATCTTGCTTGGTCATCCCAAGTGATCAACATTCTGTCATATTCAGTAGATAACCGAAGCCTCTGGCTCATTGCAAGTGAATGGTTGATGCAAAATTCTAGATTTCTATATGAATCGGCAAGCTTGGTCTTTAATTTTCCAGTTGTATACAACCATTCAGAATTGATTATTTTTCTTAGCTGCATTCATGACGTCTCCATTGTCCATGATGACCCAATTTTATTGCCAATGCGAATTCTCTTACCGCAATGTAACAATTTGATGAACGACCAGTTTTCATGTTCGACATTTACTTGTGACGACAGCAGGGCCGTTTTTTTTTTACAAAACATTTTAACGTACCCGCACATCATGAATGCAAGTCACAACAACTCAGATTGGTTGGTTGATTAAAGTTACTTGTGCTAGATTGATTTGAATAAAGTTTAAATAATATTGTTATTCAGAGTCGTGGCAAAAAAATAGAAAATAAAAAATGGAAATAAAAATAACGCAGTGATAAGAGATAAAATTACATGGAAAACGGGGCAGATTGATACAACTCTACTGATAGAAAAGTTTCATTTGGCCAAAAAGATGAGGCATATATATTAGAAAACCCACACCAAATGCCTGATAAGTAAAGAGTCACACAAATATTCCTGACCTTTTCTGGCTTGATCAGGAAGAACATTTGTCTGCAAACCTCTGACTATCAATGACTGGAAATCATAACTAAGGTATCTATGGTTGCTTATTTTCTGTTATGACTTGTCACTCGGGTGTGGCCCTAAAATATGGTGCACCAAAAGAGGCATGCCTCAGTTTCCTTGTAAGCCTTGTTGACCAAAATAATCAGCTGAGGTCAAGGGGAAGTCCCAATACTCATGTCATTGATCAAATGCAGCCCATCATGGTTTGCCTATAACCTCCAAGTTGGCCTCAAACATGAACTGATGAATGACAATCAATATGTTTCACAATTGCGTCTTATTCCTTATTTTTCACTCTGCTTCCTGAAGTCATACATTCCTGGTGCAGATTTATATAATTATATGGGATGCATAATTGCATATTGAAAGTCTTTGATATCCTACTTAACAGCCCCCTACTGACAGTTAACGTCACACTGCTTAGGATTTCTACTTCCTACCTCGTCTACCCCTCTAAAATCACCCAACAACTTCTCAATTTACCTCATCTCCAAACTAAGACTTGTGTTATTTGTAGTTATTATGCATAGTTATTAGGAAATGGCAAAAGTGCCATGGCTCCCTCTTTTGTATACAGTGGCATGGGTTCACTCCGACACATTTCCTTCACATGCGCAAACTATAACATGTTTAACAAAATATAAATTATCTTCCATAGAAATCGTATTCAATAATCTGTTGAAACTGTATTACACACTATTGGTATAGGCCTCATAATCCTTTTGATTTGAAAATTTGACTGTTGTGAAACTGTGCATGGTTTCTTTTTGTTGTAAAAATTATTTTAATCTCATTTCAACTATTGTCTCTATTTCTTCAGCTTTTTTATTAACCCGTCAATGCCTGCCTTGACATCTTTTATATCTTTTCTGAACTCTTCTTTGTGGTAAGGTTTTGAAACAGCTTTTGAATAATTCATTTTCAAGACAAGTAAAGCCAGACAGTCCTCACTTGGGAAATTACTCAAAAGTCAGAAAGTTAGTTTTTTTCAACTTCAAGTTCTTCATTCGCATGCTTTAGTACTTCCTGTTTAAGAGACAATTCCATTATAAGGAGAAACGTCATCACAATGTATCTCCCTTTGAAAAATATGATACTAATCCATGCATGTACAAAATTGTACTTTAAACTGCATAATAACTATACATGTATACGCTAAAACTCTTATACTTGTTTGACATAGGGCAGCAACCAGCACCACGAGATTCGTTCTATTCTATGCCTGGTCATTTGGATTCAATCTTCCCGTAAAGTTTAACTTGTAGTGACAGACAGATGACATGTTAGATACGTAAGTCCTGTGATTGCTGTTGGCAGCCTTTAATGTGCTAGACAAGGGCTTGAGGTCTTTATATATCAAGAAACTTCAATTACACCGATCTGGAGCCATTTCTCCTTGAGGACCTACTAGGGCGGAGGTCAATATTAAGAGTGGCTGTCTCAGAGTGCCAGATGTTTTTTCTATTCATTTCTTTTTGCCACAGTCAGATAGCTGTGGTTATCTGAACTGACCAAGTGGACCAAACTGACCACAAACTATCATCCGCAAATTGCCTCAGGGAAGCTACCAGGAGGATATCATTTCAGACTTGACAGATTGAGTAATATGCAATTCAATTTTATTAGAAGATTACATATTTAGATTAAGGAAGCTGAGGTATTTTTTCATTATAAAGACCTTGATTGCAAATGTTCTTATGTCGGAAATTCTAGTGAGGGCATGTTCAGGGTGTCATAATGCGAGACACATGCGTTGTAATTAACTTTAATGCCTGGATTGTAGTTTTTCAAGTTTTGCTATATATATTCATATATGAAGTTTATGTATCTCAAACATCTTTATTTCATAATGTAAACACTAAAACATATCAATCCTTGACTGTCCCGGGACTTGAGAACACGCTGTGGTCAGCATTTACTGCCCATCCCATAGTTGCATATACTGCATTTCCTTACTTTATGTGACTCTTTGTATTCAAATGAGCTGGTGAGCACATTTAGGACACATAGCCTTTTGCAGGTTGAAAGCCTTTGCTTCGTAATTACTATTTCTCTGACAACAAAAACAGAAAAAAACAAACAAGGCCCACATGTAGAGGGTGATACTTGAGCATGGAATGGCTTTTATGCATACTGTACTACACCACAAGGAGGCAGTAAAAGCTGCTTGTCTTCTATTTGACAATTGTATCAGGAATAAGATGAGTTCCCTGCTAGATGCTAAAGAAGTATACTTATGAATAGTGTATGACATGGAAGCAAAAATTCTGCAATATGGTTGGAAAATGAATTGCATAGAATAGGCCCCTTCTTTCAATTGAATTGTATTGAATTGACCTCCAAAAAGCCGCCAAAAACCAAAAACAAGTGTATTGAAATTGCATTGATAGGCTTACCCAATAAAATGGAATAAAATTGAACAGGGGCTGAATTGTGTCCATCACTGGTCGAAATACATATTCCAAGTTATTCGCCGCAATTTAGACAGGTTGACTGTAATTGAAACCTAAACCCAACCAGGAATTTCATAATTAGAAACTTAGGGGGTTATAATTTAGTATCAATTGGGGGGGGGGGGTGTGGAGTTTTTCTTTAAATAAAAATATCTTGCTCAGTTTTGGTGAAATTGATTAATTCTTTTTGGGCAGTCTTGAAATTGATAATTTCTGCTAGGAGTATTTCTTGATTTGGTGTTTCTTGTTTACAGGAATTCGCGGTGAAGTTGACTTGTGGAGATTGAAAGCTGGTGAAATTGTGTTTTGATAGCTTTTGATGATTGTCTGTGAACTAATCAGTAAAATTTTTATATTCTCATAGCAATTGGTGGGCATCGCGTCGGGAAATGATCCTGCAAAGCCTTGGTGCTGAAAAATTATTCAAAGATGATTTATAAAGAAAATGATATTTAAGTTCATGATGTATGGTGCACAGATGACGTGTGGTAGACAGAAAATGAGGTCTGCTCAGGCATGAAAGATTACTAAGAGTAAAAAAGAGAGAGAGAGCTGACCATGAAAAATGTCAAAAACAAACAGAAACAGTGAAGTACTCGAAATAAGCTGTTTAGCATAATCACATTTTGTCGATGCCAATGAGTTTATTAAGTGATTCCAATTATCCACATTTCACAAGTCCAGACCGCATATTTGCAAGCATGCTGATTCTGATCTATACCACAAGACCTTTCGGTACTACTGTAATGCAAATGCGTCAGTCAATTAGTTTTCATTATTTATAGAAAGTTACATAGATATATTATTTTATCTATCTATATAACTATCTCACCTATCTAGGTATGTATCTGACTATCTAGTTATCTATCTAATTATATATCATTCAATCAATCACCAAATCAAGAAATCATTAAATCAATCATTTATTCAATCATTCATCCAACCATTCATTCAATCATTCAATCAATCATTCATTCAATCATTCATTCAATCATTCATTCAATCATTCACTCACTCACTCAATCAATCAATCATCAATCAATCAATCAATCAATCAGTCAATCATTATCTATCTATCTATCTATCTATCTATCTATCTAATCGATCTATACAAGCAGTCTATGTAACCTGCCTAAACAATCAAGAATATGCAGAGTTGATTGAACATTCACAAAATGCAGTCTGGTTTGCTCAACTCATGTGTAGGTAAGGTGGCACTGTTGTTGCACTTCCTGTTTGATCATAACAATGTCTTGAGAAAAGCACATGTCTCAAAAAAAGCCAAATTACTTTAAATCTAGTTGTTGTCAGCAACATAACACCATGCAGAACTGTCTATGTAGTCATTATTGGCTATATCTATGCTAAAGTACACCTTCAGATTTCTTTGTTACTGAATTAAAGGGTTTCAAAATTGCCAGGTGAATTGGCAAAGTTTTCTGTGTTGACATGGTTTTGGGAGAATTTCAATCTCTTACCTTGCATTTTATCATCTATGGGGCAATATGTTGAATTTGCCCTCTCCAGGTATATCCCTTGCAATGAAGGTTTAGTAAGTAGATAGTCCCATGTCAATAAATGGATGTTAAAATGTCCAATTAAGATTTTCTTTGGCAAATAGTTCATGACTCTGACAAATATTCTTATTTTCTGACAGTGTTTCAAGAGGCCCTGTTACAAAATAGCAGGGTGGATTATCTTGTTTAGCATTGTTTGGCATTGACTGTTTGTTATAATCACCTGTTTCGCACCTCAGGTCAACAGAGTTCACACTTGAAATGTGATTGCCAAAGCAATAGGTTGTGTGACCATGTCAACTGTTGTCTAAGTCAATCCCTGTTCATAAATGGTATGAGTTGCCCTGCCCACCAATGATTTCTGACCAATCAAATATGCACCTGTACTTCAGGATACACAGGGATTACACAAATTGTTCAAAATTTGTGATATACCAATTATTGCAGTGTTTGTTTTGTTTATACGTTTGCAATATACTGAAATAAACTGACAAACTGACAGAAAAAGTATTTACTTCTCAGCCCGAATATACACATAAACTTGAATGAAAATCTGTCATACATGAGTAGCTTTCTACCACACGTCATGTACAATAAAATTTCTCAGTTCTGGTTTTTCACAAGTCTAATTCAATGCGATCTCCTGTAACAAATGAATATTGGAGGATTAGACATGCTTGAAATAAATAATTACTGCCACAGTTACCTCAATACAAAATAGTTTCCCTTTGAGGAAAACTCAAGACTTGAAAATCTTCGTAGCCCCCTTACTCCTCAATCACAAAGGATATTCTCAGGAGGAAGGTTACGAAACTCAATAAAGGAAAAGAATATCAATAGCACTCACCCCAATCCTAAACTCATCCTGACACTGTGCTTGTTTTCACACATGATGTTGTGTTAACCACATGCTTCGTCATGAAATTGCTGTAAAAGACATCTTTACCCAACCTTTTCTTTGGCAGTTCATGCATATTTCTTTTGACACATCTGGAACTTGCATTGGCAATACAGCCTTACTCCCTTAAATAATGTGAGCATTGTATAAATATTGCAGTGATCATAAGTTCTGCTATATAACAAGGTGAATGTTCATCTGCCACAATAAATATTCAGGTAAGCAGGTAATTCCTCTTCCATGGCACTAATTGCAATCTATTTAGCAAAAAGGCATGATTTTGGAGAGGATTACCTTTGCAGAGAAAGAACACCATGCCCAATTTCCAAAATATTTACAATCAATGACGAAAACAAAACTCGGCCTCCATATTCCAATTCCAAAAAGAGACTTTTAATTTCTTCCTGTTTAATTTGCAATTTCTCTAGCTCTAATTTGACAAGCAACTTTCCTAAACTGATCAAACATTACGTCAAGATTGAGTTAGGTAATTAATATTGCATTTCAGAAATCAGAACACATTGGATGGCCTTGTCCATAGTTGAAGGTTAGAGGCATCAAAACTATTTCAACAAAGGTGAAAAGTTTAAAACTTGAATTCCCAGTGTGATTTAAAATTAAGCGTTGAAATTCAAATTTTGGAATCGCAGATGGAGTAAAGCGCTCACTGCATGGATCGTTGACAACATTAATTTTTTTAATAATGTGGACATGGAACAAGTGTATTTCACAGACAGTGAGGTTTTTCAGCATACAACTTATCCTTCCTAACAGCAGTTGTATGTTGTCAAACTTCATTGATATCTTTGTTGATGTCTCTTTTCAGATTCGGACTTTCTCTTTTTTTGGTACTTGTTTCCCTACCTTTTTCGAGGAATTGCCTCTCACTTTCGCTTTATCGATGTGGACATAAATCCATGTAAATAATGGTAGTTCTGCATAAGCAAGTAAATCATAAATTAGGCTGTTTAATCCATCCTTTTTCATTCGACCATGGGCTGTTCTGATGTATTATTTCCTGGAATGACAGACAAATAAAGGAAAGTGGTGTTCAGAATGATTCGTGAAGGCAAAAATGGATAACATGCTATTAGGCATTAGGCAGATTGTGAGGGACAGTCACTTGGCTGGCATCAACTCAAACTGCAAGCGACTGACAACTTCATATCTGATTGAACCGTTGGATTTTGTTATTGAAGATCAGGTGAAACAATCTAAATGTTTTAACTTGGCATAGCAAGCCATCAGCCAATTAAACCATTTACAACCTCTTGGCTGCCAAGCTGCTTTTTAAACAAGTTCACCAATTGATGTGACATACCGGTCTTTAGATGCACTTTGCCTTGTGTGTTTCAGACACCAATAGGTGCCAACCTGCCCTGGTACGGTTGCGATTTGGTAGCCATGAGTCCTCAACCTGCAAGTACAGTAAATGTGATTTTTATCATATTATTGCATTATCTGATCCATATCATGAGGCAAATACTTTTTAGAAGCTTAAAAATCACAGAAGATCTTAACCTACTAACTCATACCACGGGATTAGATACAGACCAATTTTCTAAGTGACTATGCATTTATTTAAGAACATTAGGTACATCATCATTCAATTGCTGACAGCAGACCAATTTCACTGAATGGCGCTAAACATTGACCCCAAATACCTTTTTTGTAATTCAAAGGTTCTTAATTTGCTTTTCACACAGAGTAGGTGCATACACACTAAATCCAAAAACATAACTTTCAAGATTTAAACTGAAAAAATGACAAAGTTATGAAGCCTTAAAGGCAGCTGTTTGAGATTTGTTTAGGGTTCACCTCAAAATGTACATTAAAACGTCTTTTGAAATCACTCTGAAAAATCATAATGCTATAGATTGTCATACAGTCATATTTCCAGGGACAAATTGACTTGCATGATGAAGAAGAGTATGAATAATGAAAAAGAAAATTCTAGTGCTTGGCCGACAGTGTCTTTGCTTTATTCTCCGCGGAGTCTTTGCTTTAAGGTTTGGTTCTATTTTCTTTAGTTTTAATTAAACTGTTATACAATTACCTGAGGCTCATATCATCATCTTCTGACCCCCATCCAAAATAGAGATTGGAATAACCATTCACAGAGAGAAATTGTCTTGGAGTCAAGCTTGTCACCAAACCAAAATGGTTCTTACGTGGTCTTGAAATGGAAATAACAGTAACTGTTTCAATTGTTTATTATGAGATCCAATTAGGATTGGCAAATATAGGTGAAAACATTGTGTTTAAGATCTCTTTGGAATTTGTCTTTAAAAGCATTAGTTTCCCTGATAAGAAGATTCCAGAACCGTGCTGTGAATTCTAGCCATGTACAAGTAAAGGTTATTCACCACGGGAGAGGGAATATGTGATTTATCACCCGAGGCCTTTAGGCCGAGGTGTGATAAACACATATTCCTGATCCCATGGTGAATAACTGGCTTATACCATGAGACAAACACTCAAACAGCCAAACATGAGAGGATAACTGGACAACAAAGAATATGGGAATTATTCCCCTGAAATACTGTATTGTGATTGGCTGACAGAGGTGTCGAATGGTATAATGCATGATATTCTCACCTTTTTCTGCAGGACACATTCCGAGCATGTTGGGTCGTTTTGATTGGACTTCGATGGCACATATATAAATTCTGCAGATTGGTAGGCAACTGGTCAATGTCATGCATGATTAAGCAGTCAAATTTGTCAGACTTCATTGCAAATATTGCTCCGATGTTTAACAATGTAGCCCGATTAAAAGGAGAGTGGGTGTCCTGAAAAACACACACAACATCATACATATAATTATATAGTAGCATAATATTCCGCATTACGATTTATCTAGATATATTTGATATGCATTTCTCACATTAATTAAGGGAGCACCCATGTTTCATGGTAGGTTCCAGTTATGACCAGGTCAATGAAATACTCATATAAGCCTACGTAGTTGTCAAAAATAACATATATATATATATTTATACCATTCGACACCTCTGTCAGCCAATCATGAGCCAGTATTTCACTGCAATAAAACCTGTATTCTTTGTTGTCCAGTTATCCTCCCATGGGAGAATAATGAGTGAAGCTGTGAAAAACCCACAGCAACAAATGACAAGTTTCAGCTTTGTCTTATGGTATAAGCCGGTTATTCACCGCGGGATCGACAATATGCGTTTATCACAGCTCGGGCTAACGCCCTCGCTGGATAAATCACATATTGCCTCTCCCTAGGTGAATAACCTATACATATATTTATTACACACACTTGATAGGTGTACATTGAAAAAATTGACATTTTGGTAATACAATTTAAAACAGAATGTATATATACAATTTAGTATTCACATAATAAATGCAAAAGTTCAAGTTGTTCAACAATCGTAAATTTTGTAAGTCCATTATCTTTAATGTCTTTGATTGCCTGAACAATGGCCAGATCTTCAGACGAGCACCTGCAGGAGTTCAACTTGACAGAACACTTCACATCAGACAACTGAAAATAGTTCTGAATGTAATTTAAATCGTCACCTATTATTGTCTGAATGTTTGTGTCACCTCTGGCTGCAATGAATCTGACAAGATCATTGTCACTTTTTGCCATCATATTGTAGATTCTCAGGAACATCGCACAAATTTTGTCATGTGGGTTTCTCATTTCTGCAATGTGGGGGAGAAACCGACAGTGCGTTTTTGGAGGTAACTGACCCAAGCGTCTAACACAGCGGTTCCATAATGTAAGAAAGTCCTTGAAATGTTTATCTCTCAGCCTCCATGCCTGTACTCCATAAAAGTGGCAGCATTGACTTTTGAAAACTGACATAATTATCAGACGATTCATAAAATTTGGGGCATTTCCAAGAAGCGTGTTTGTCCTCCCAATTAAGTCACTCTTTTTGGCAGATATTTCTTTGTGCTCCCGGAGATCACTTGACAAATAATTTCCCAAGTGTTTGACATCTATACACCAGGACAGTGTATTCCCATTGAGGAGCATATCAACTTTCGGCTTGTTTTTTCGACTAAAAAGGGCACATACAGATTTTTTTGGATTGTATGTCATTCCAAATTCATCACCATAGGCCTCACAGTTCTGTAACATGATTTGTAATCCTTCGGCTGTTGGGCTGAGAAGTGTCAGATCGTCTGCATAAGCCACTGTTGCACAAAAATGTTCACCTATCCAGCAGCCTATTCCGTTGGCCTTAAGTCTGTTAACAAGTATATCCATATAGCAACAGAAAAGGATAGGAGAGGCAATACCCCCCTGACGAATACCGTTACTGGCACTAAAAGAATGTGACGTTTCTCCAAGCCATGCTGTTCTGACCTTTTGGCGAGTATACAGATCGAGAAGGAGCCTCAAGTCAATGGCTGGTATATTCCGTTTAACAAGAATCTCAAAAAGTTTATCGTGACGGATCTTGTCGAAAGCCTTGCTTGCATCAAGACAGCACATATAGACATCGGAGCCATTGTTTATGTAATGTTGAATAATTTCCTTTACAACTAAAGTACACATACTTGTACCATGGTTCCTTTTGTAAGCAAACTGTAAATTGGATGAACAGAGTCTGTCAACGTTTCTGTCTATAAAAATAAGGTCAAATAATTTTCCAATGGACGATGATAATGCAATTCCTCGATAGTTTGCATCATTCCCCAAATCACCTCGATTATCCTTTGGGATCGAAATAATGGTAGCCATCAGTAGTGCCGCCGGCTGGTGACCATGAACAAACATGGCTGTGTATAATCGGGACAGTTCACTGAAAAATCCATCACTTGCATTAATCAGGTGGCTGGATGATAACCCCTTATCCCCATCACCTTTCCTTTGTTTATACGAATGACATTTTAAACATTGCATCTCACTGACATAGCCATTACTTGAACCGGCAATGAAAAGACATCCTTGATCCCTTAAATTGTGCGAACAGTGCACATTAATATTAAAAACTAAAATAAGACCAACAATTTTGTCTTTATTGGCTCATGTAACTGAATAGACCATTCATGTATGGTTATGAAGCAAGCAAATGGTTTAATTGTGAAATGATTTTCCTTGGAATGATTGTTTACAATTCCTATATTGAAAGTCTGTTTATATTGCTGCTTGAGGGAAACCTTTCCCTTGCCTTGAAATAAGATTATTACAACAATCTACACAACTTAGCTGAAAATATCAAACAGCCATCACACCAAACATGCTTACCTGTTCGATTATATAAATGACATATTCAAGGTTCTGTCTCTGGAGAAACCAGTGAATATGTCTCAACCAAATTCCAAGCATAGATGCTCTAGCTCGATAAGGAACAAGTATCGCCACCTTCTGTTTTGATGTGCAATTTTTTGGTTGCCAACTTCCTCCTATCTCACACTCATTGGTTTTGGTTATATCATCAATAGTAACATTGCTGAGATTAGCTGTTATGTGTGACTCTGAAACAACATTAACAATACATGTATATATCTCGCAATAGCGAGTGAACACCATAAAAAAACTATTGAGTTCACACAATTGAGTTCATCCTAGTCCACTCAATGAAATAAATTATAAGGCGTTGTTATGCAAACAATGGGCAGCAATTGTTTATGTCATGACGTCACAATGGGCAGCTGGTGATGTCACAACAAACTGCTTCTCCCAACTTCGATGAATTTGAAGTTATCTGACTAAAATTTAGTAGTAAAAAGAACTGATAAAGTCATTGATGGATATAAATAAAATCCCATAACTCTGTAGTTCACAGCTATGAACATCATTCATCTGCCTTCAGAATAACACACGTCCTTCGGACTCGTGTTGATTAATTAATTGAGAGCAGACCTGACACTCATGATGTTCATAGCTGTGAACTAGGCTGTCATGGGATTTTATTAAACACCACATAGCATAAATGAGGGCCCCAATTGCTTGAAAGCTTGTGAAAAGCAATGTATCCAGCTTTAGAGATTTCCGATCATGAAGCTTGAAAACAATTGTGTTTTTAGGAGATACGCTATTTCAATACATATCGATCATTGGTATTTTTGATATTGTTTTTGTATTTACGGGAGTTTATAACAGCAAGGCCAATATTCACTAATGACTTCTAGCACTGGGATCTATAAAAAATTAATTTAAATTTTAAATGCAATGACTCCACTAATGAGCTTACCAATTGGAGATGAACAAACAGTATGATTGTGATGTGTATTTCTTGACAGGTTTCTTTGCATTGGTTCTTGCATCAAAGTTTGTAACCGGCATGTTGTCTCTTCACAGTTGATTTGTGGCCAAATAGTTGACAGATTTTGTAGAGTTGCATTTGTTAAATTTGTTTGGATTACTACGTATTTTCTTCTTTTATATCCTTTGTGTATGCGAAAATAATTGTAAGCGTGAAATTGGTAGCTAAAGATTCCCGTATTCATCCTTGTTAGTTTCTTTATATTTGTTAATTTTGTTTCTGAAACATAAAAATAAACTATGGTCCATAACAAAACAGTTATAAGAATTAACCCTTTGCAATGATATTTTGAATTCATTGTTTGTTTATAAAAAAACAGAATCCTTTGTCAAATTTCAGAATTTAATGATCTAATGAACTTGTACGTGTAGTAGGCCATACGCTTTTGTTGTACAAATCAATATTTTCCATGAATTGTTAAAGTTCTTTATTAATTATTCACTTGTGTGTTTATTGATAAATGTTTATTCACTCCAGGTCATTATTCACTAAGAAACAGGCCTATGTACATGGGCCCACATTAAATCAATAAATGTGTATAGTTCTGATGATGATTAGGTTCTTTTCATTTCATATTCAAAGGGCACAACGTCTTCACAACAAGTTATACATCATCACATACGGGTTGTATAGGTCCAGTTAGTCTATTTGCTAACCTCTGGTGTCCATAGATTTTTTCCATAATGGTGTTTGGACTTTTTTTATCTCCAAGCATGGTAGAGAGCGTGGACATATTAAATTTTGATCCGAGATAGCTTGGTCATGAATATTTCTCTCAATTACATTTGTGATCTTTCCACAAGACCACTCGATGACCACTGTAAAGTATTGCCAGTCTGCTTGGCATCAAAGGCTGTATGTGCAGTTCCATAATAAGAATTGATTTGTCAACCTCCACTTCTAAGTCACCCGGGATCAAGCTTGACATGGCGATCCCCTGTAGTATGAATCATTTGTTGTCTAGGTTGAGCCCGTGCCACTCCAGTGCTAAACCGCCCTGACTTATATGGCATTAACAAATGATACATCATAAGATACAAATCATTAGATACAAATCATTATACATTATACACCATGATTCTTCCTTCTTTCACCCTCACTATGCCGGTGTGTCATTTTATTAATTGTGTCAGCACCACATTGCATTTATCAGATCCCTTATATTCAGGCCCTGAGGTCCATATGACTCATTTTAATGTCACGGTGACTTCAAATTACAATAAATATACTTCCTGCAGGCAGTCTTGAAATAAATAATGTCGGTTTGTGGGTTTTTACTTTACGTGCAGTGATGTTTGATTCAGAAACAAATGTTTTAGGCCATCGCATTTGGGTAAAATATAATTTCCACAAAGGAAACTCCTAGAATCATGGACCTTGCGGTCCGATTTCACCAACTTGTGACAAGTCTAAACTTTTGAGACTGACCAAACAGACTGGTCTCAAATCCCACTCAATCTTTTCAATGTTATTCGCACCTGAGTCACAAGTCTAAATCACAAAAACTGTTTGACCAACAACATTTCTGAAAGAATTAGCTGGGAGTCACATTCTAAGAAGGCCAAAATAGAGACCTGCTCAGAGCTAGTTTCAACAGCAGTTCTCACAGGTGAGCAAGTCTGATTTGTCTTCAAAAATGACAGAACATGAGCCCTGCTATTGTAAACTTTTCAGGACAAGGATAATTGTTTGAAAATAAAGGCTATAATTTCTGTTAATATACTTTTTGTAACTGATCATGAGATAGATAGATAGATAGATAGATAGATAGATGGATAGATGGATAGATAGGTGGATAGATAGATGGATAAATAGATGGATAGATAGATGGAAAGATAGATAGATAGATAGATAGATAGATAGATAGATAGATAGATAGATAGATAGATAGATAGATAGACAGATGAATAGATAGATAGTTTGATATATAGATAGATAGATAGATAGATAGAGAGAGAGAAAGAAAGATAGATAGATAGATAGATAGATAGATTGATAGATAGATAGATGTATGGATAGATCGATAGATCAATAGATCTATAGATAGATAGATATATGGATCGATAGATAGATAGATGGATAGATCGAGGTAGACATATAGATTGACAGATAGATAGATAGATAAATGGATAGATAGATAGATGGATGGGTAGACAGATATATGGATAAATAGATAGATAGATAGACAGATAGATAGATAG
This sequence comes from Platynereis dumerilii, assembly GCA_026936325.1. Taxonomy (NCBI): domain Eukaryota; kingdom Metazoa; phylum Annelida; class Polychaeta; order Phyllodocida; family Nereididae; genus Platynereis; species Platynereis dumerilii. The sequence goes on from JAPTHN010000007.1 coordinate 9,225,792, forward strand.
ATAGATAGATAGATAGATAGATAGATAGATAGATAGATAGATAGATAGATAGATAGATAGATAGATAGATAGATAGATAGATTTGATAGATAGATAGACAGATAGATAAGATAGATGGATTCATATGGTAAGCACAGCTCTCTAATCCCAGTTCTTGGTGTTCAGGAGGGTTGATTCTTGAGATGGGAGAGGAGCGGGAGTCCTTAACATGTTACACTTTTACCCCATAAGAGGGGATATTTGGAGGGGATATTTTTTTTGCCCATCACAGACAGTGGTGCAAGGGGCAGCCGATTAACATCTCATCCGATGCAGAGGGGGATCCAGAAAAACATCAGAAGGGGGAGGACTGAGGAATGAAAAAGGTAATAAATATTTTAATTAAGTATAAAGGTCAATGCTGAGGTGGGGGGGGGTAGCAACCCCCTAACCCCCTCCCTCTTTGCCACTTGAAATTGCCTGCTTATCGAATGCACAAGGCAATTCAGGGACTCAGCTTGCTTTACCATGTATGACAGGTCTTCAAAACAGTTAACAACAGTAACAAACAGGCTTAAGTCCAAAGAATCATGCTAACAGCTGTCCAGTCTCTCTTGCTTTCAGACTGGTGTTCAAAAAGTTGGTGAAATGTGTTTGGACTCGAGTCTCTTCCAGCTGTCTAATTGAGACATGTCCCAAGTAGGTTTATATGCATTTTGACCATGAAAGTAGGTGAAAATAAATAAGGGATTATTTTTCCCATATTTGCAGCTTCCCAATGGAAGTCGTGCAGCAATTTCCATTTGGAATATTGAAACTTAATTTTTAATTATATAATATTTTTTTAGTTATATTTTTACACATTTCAACTGACTGAGAGCAGAAATTACCTATGCACTCAATGTATAGCAGTTGAAACTAAATTACCTTTATTCATTGTATCTTTCAGCTCTTTAAAGTTTGTACAACTCAAATGTTGGTGAAATGTTTTTCGCACTTGAGACTGGTCTCTAACAGTAGGGACCAGTCCGAACATGTTGCATCATCCCAAGTCATACCATGACAAAATGGCCCATAACCTTTGCTAATTCATGAATACTTAATTAACTGAGTTTTGGCTCAGCTACATCAAAGTTTGAATTTGTTACTTCTGTTTCACACTGTTACAAATGGAGAAATTGTGTATTGTTGAAAGGTGCTATCACAGTTCCGAAAATTCCATTGAATTATGTATTTTCACAGTTCTGAAATGAAACTGTTTGAAAGTTTGCTTGTTTTACACTGTTTTTCTCAGTTGCCAGTAATCCTCTAAGTGTCCATAATCGGACTAAATCTGCATGCAAAATGCTTATGACCTAAATAAGCAGCCAATCACAGAAGAAGTTGGAAATAGCAGAAAGCCCTGTCCATTTTAGCAGGGCTTGCGTGGGGAGGATGAACATGTTGGTGAAATCGGGCCTGCATATCTAATGGTTGGCACCTTATGTAAGGGAATGGTTCTTAAATTAATCTTAATTTAGTTAATTTCTGGTTTCGAGCTCATGCGGGTAAAGACATTCAGTGTAGCAGGCCTTGCCTTTGCCACTTAGCCACACAGCAGCTTAACTTAAGCCAAATGCATTTTGACAATATTTTTATACATCATTACAAAGAGCGATAGCATATACTCATGGAGTCTTAAAAGTCCATAATTGCACCATTAGTTTCCACTTAGCATTCTGCCATCACAATTTTAGGTTTCCATGTTGTCCACTGGGTGATGATGACAGATCACCTACTTTTTTTACCCAATATTTCATCACCAGAAACGAGTTTCTCGATTGCCTATTTCAGCAATAGTGGCCGAAATAACTCAGATTGGTTGATGGGCCACATGCAACTTCCTACTTCGTCAGGCTGACAAATATAGTGCTAGTGACTCTGCTGTCCAAATGAAACGGGTATATATCCCTATCTCAGTGTCAAGTTCCTGAAAGTGTCATATATTGGTTGTACTTGTGGAATCAGTCGTCCATAAAATCATCTGCAGAAACATCATGGTATTTCTTCAGACTTCTATAGAACTAATAAATGAACAGCATAAGAGGTAAAGTTACATGTACAACTAAACAGAGTAGATAGAAATTTGGGACAAGAAGGAAAATGACAATCAAAACAGGGTGAATTAAAAAAATCTATTACTATACATAAAATCAAGATACAAGGTAAAAATAATCATAGAGTAGGTCGGGGCAAGAAGCCTGGGTTAGGTGAGAGGCCCCCCCAGGTTTATATCTAAACTTACATTTTTTGTGCGTTTTCTTATTGCCAGGATTGAAGCTAGAGGCTTTTTAGGTGATGTCACAAATTTTCAAGGCGAACAGCAACAAACCATAGTAGAAAATAAAGAAACAAAAAAATGTGCATGGTTTTTGTAACTTTGACTAATTCTTTGAAAGCAGTTGTCAGAAATAACCTTGGAAATTTTTAAAAGTATAATGGATATCTGCATTGCTTCATTTGTTTTTTGCATTTTACTTTGAATTATAGAGGTCAAATTAAAATATGTGGCTTTGGGGCGAGAGGCCCCACATGGCATGGGGCATGAGGCCCCCTATAATTGGGCCTCAAAGCTGCTTCAGGAACCATTTAATAATGTGTACTTAACCTTAAATCTTAATAGAATAGCTAATTAAAATAGAAAAAAAAATTGGTCGAAATTGAAACAGGGCAAAAAATATTAAAAAATAAATGTATGAACAGAAAAATTCTAAAAATTCAGAAAAAGGGAAAGAATGCCTTAAAAATGATAGAAGAACAGCAAGAAATAACTTTCAAGCTGAATGCACTTGCAAAAAAAATTTCCATAGGATTATTATAGGGGGGGCTTCTTACCCGATTGGTGGGGTTTTGTTTGTTTGTTTGTGTTTTATGCCTCTGCACCACCTTAGTGGGCTATATCGGGGCAGGCGATCGCCGTATGATGATGAGATGAGAAGACTGTGAGTCTGGCACATACCCTATTGATTTAGGGATGCCCAGGGTCTTTCAGTTGCCCCAGCATAGAACACTGGATACAACCCGCTCCATTTAATGTCCCATGGGCTCGGAGTAAAGTGAGTTCACGGGGTGAGATTTGAACCGATTGATGAGGTAAGAAGACCATTTTCAATTTTAAAAAAAATGGCCGTAACTCCTTTATTAAAATTGGTAGACATTTGTTTAGCTAGTTATAAAAAGAGTCAAGTGGTCCCTTCCTGACAGCAAAAGCATTCAAAGAATCAACCATAAAAAAATAGGTCAAAACGCACATCGAAGTTAAGGGGGGCTGCATGCCACGACCTACTCTACATCTCAAGATTTTTGTAATGCACTGACCAAAATGACATTATTACATTATAAGGAAAACATGAGTTAACCAATTATCTGCAAATAATTATATAATCTGACTAATTCTCAAAACAAATTTGCCAGAACAGCAGATGTGACTTTTGTTTGTCATAATTCACAAATGGCATTGGTGTTATTGTGAAGGAACACATGCAGCTGGTCTAAAACTTGAAGTAAGTTTAAAGGATTGAGAGAGGCATTTGCACAATTTCTTTGAACTAACACGGCTTGTAGTTTCAAGTTATTGCAACAAAATGTGCTTCCATCTCAATCATTTGAGCTGACTCAAAACTTCAAATTCTACTGTGATAACACCCGTGCCGCACCTTCTAAATAAGATGACATTAGTAAAAGTGTGGTACCTCAAAAACTGGTAATCCTGGTGTGCATGTATGTCTGTATCTCGAAGTTCTTACAGTCTCCCATTCTTCATGCTTACATCCTCAACAAGCTTGTTTGGTCATCAGAAAGGATCTACATTCTGTCACGTCATTTAGATACCTGAAGCCTGTGGCTCATTGCACAAAAAATCTTGATTTCCATGAATGCATACGCTTGGTCTTGAATTTACCAGATTCATAGCACCACCCAGAGGCAGTGGTATTTTATCCTCCATTCACAAGGTCTTTTATGCCCATGATTACCCCATTGATTGCCACTAAGAATTTGGTGGCCGCAATGTGTCACAACTTGATGAATGATCAGTTTTCATGTTAGCCATTTATTGATGATGACAGATTGCCAATTTTTTTGACAAAACGTTTCACCAATGTGACGCAAAAAGAATGAAAGCTACAACAACTCAAATCTTTCGGTTGATTGCATTTCCATGTGCCAGATTGGTCTGAACAAATCTTTATGCGGAGCGATGACAGAAAAATTTGTCTGTGAAGTGCTGTACAGTAATGTGTGCCTAGTGCGGTGCGGTACGTGGATCAACTTCCAAAATTAAGGGTAAAAAAAAAAAGATTATGACCTGGTGCATCTAATGCATAAAATCGCAATTCAGATTAGAAATAACATAGAAATGTGCAGAGCTGTTGTAATGAAGTATGTTCAGTATCTTTAATTTGTGCACATTTGTTGAAAAGGCAATACAATAGAAGTGGAAGCTAAGGCAATGATCCTTACTGTGCACAAAACTGTTAAAATCCAAGTGAATATGATATTCAGCTGAGTTACCCTTTTTACACTTGGCACTTGAAGGATGTCTTCTTGAACCAGATAGTATACAATACATTCAAAGCAAGTTAATAGAAATCACTTGAGGCATGATATTCTAAAATCACGACAAATCCATTGTGATATAGTCATCAACACTGATGATCAAGTCATGGTATAGTAAGATAGAACAGTCTTGCTGACTGTGTTAATTTGTATGGCTTCAGTGCTACGTGTGTGTTCCCAAGGATATTTGGGGGTTGAGGTGGTGAAGCAGCGGTCAGCTGGTGGCAAATTGGTCAGTGGCCATTGATTGGTCAGGGCATCAGTGGACATCTGGTTCTAGTCATCCCCAATTCCCAGTGAGCCAGGAGGCTTATCAAATTTGTGCTGTGAATAAAGGCGGGCTTGGGTAATAATTCCTTGGATTATGCGGGATTGGGACTATATTATACAACTCTTGAGGTCAGATAGGTATGGCCCAACTATATGTGATATTTTTTATACACCAACAATACAGTGTACATTTTAATATTATAGTGTATGGCACTAGCACATAAGAAAGACCTAAAAATCATTTTTTTATCTTTGCATATTCTTGAGTGGATTCCCAGGATATTTGAAAGATTTAGGGGAGAGCGGAGCACCGTGAGACGGCAGGCATAGAGAGACAATTGTTACTGTTTACATGTCAAGCCTCTTTTGTATAGTACAAAAAGTAAGTAAGTAAGAGACTGTCCTATATCCTGAGTGTCTACACAGCATGTCTATTTTTCTATTTTAATTAGCTATTCTATCATGATTTAAGGAAAAGTAAACATCATTAAATGGTGCCAGAGGCAGCTTCGGGACCTCAGTGAAGGGGCCTTATGCCCATAGGCGTATTTTGCAGGGGGTCGGGGGGAGGGGCTGCAGCCCCCCCCCCCCCCGGCATCTAGGCAAATGGCTCATCAGGGCAAATCCTGACCCAATGTCAGGGCAGATCAACTGCCCTGGTCACATATATGCAACCTAGCCAAACTTTCTGTTTCAATGGCATCCTCAGAATGAATTAAAAATGTCCAAATTGTGCAAAATTTTGGGAATCCATTCCAAAACTGCTGAATTTTAATGGTAAAAAATTTATAGTTCTACATTGAATAGAATTGTCGATATAAAAAAAAAACCGTGAACTTTCTGAACGCCCCTCGTATATTCAGAAATCATGGGAAATTAGATGTGTTAAGCTATGCAATGTGTAACTGCAATTCATATTTGCTATGAATCAAGTTATCTCGCAGACAAGGATGGTGGACAGCTAGACAGCTAGACAGACGGAGAGACAGACAGACGATGCTGGTCTCTGCAATACCCAGGCCATGTGAACATGGCCGAGGGTAGAAACTCATAAATATTTTGCGATTGCTTAGTAGGCCTACATGGTACATGTTATCAAGAACATAACCGAAAATGTGTATAATCAATGTGATCTCAATTTTGCTTGGGGGCGAGGGAGAGGGGTATAACTAATTTTAGAGATCAACTCTAAATTCCTGTTCTTGCAGTGCCAAGTGACCAACTCAATTCCCACAAGAAAAGCTCCTACGAGATGATGGACATGGAAGATTCCACCAGGGAAGCCAGCACTTCACTGAAGCAACTCCTGGTGTAAAGAGGACTTGTCATAATGGCTTTCATGTTGGTATTTTTGATCGGACTTATATGTCGCCTAAGTTTACGTGGTATCATTTAATAGACTTAAATAACTTCATCCAAGGTACAACGCCAAATTCTACATATGCGAGTAAAATTCTTCCATAGAAATGTCATTTACCTAGCATGTTTTATGCAAAGAAAGTTATGCAACTGTTATTTGATGAGTCATTTATACCAAAAAAAAGTTTCATGTCAAATTTTGTTTCATTTACTAGATGATTAAGAGCATGTTGGTAAACTTTATTAATTAAAACAATATTGGAACACATGGGATTTGGAACTCAGGTGCACAGAATTTCTTTATGGGATGATAAAAATCTTTGAAAAAAAAGGTGAATGTTGTATTTCATCCACTGAACAAAATATATGTTATAAGAAATGCCAATAATTTGACATGAAATCTGTTTTGGAATAAACTACCCTTTTGACCTTTAATCAAGTGGTCATAATATCTGTAAATTTTTATAAATCGAATTAGTTATTACATATAACCATACACTGAAAATGTTCAGATTATCTGACACAAATTTGGATGACAGTCACATGCAATGCACACAGAGGTAGTCCCATTATGGTATGGAAGAACAGTTCGGCTGTGTTGATTTGTATGGCTGCGGCACTGTGTGTGTGTTCCTAGGGATATCTCTGGGCTGAGGTGGTCAAGCAGCGGTCAGCTGGTGGCAAATTGGTCAGTGGCCATTGATTGGTCAGGGCATCAGTGGACATCTGGTTCTAGTCATCACCAATTCCCAGTGAGCCAGGAGGCTTATCAAATTTGTGCTGTGAATAAAGGCAGGATTGCTGGTATGTAAGTAATAAAAAAAAAATCAGAGAAGCTGAAGCTGGAGTCATGAAAAGAAGTCAGGAAAGCTGCAAGTTTAAAAGTGTGAAGAAAGCGGATGAAACCAAGTACAACTTTTAACACACAGAGACAGAAGGGATTGTTAGGCACAACATCAATACGAACCAATATTTTTGAAAAGGATTGACTCCCCAAGGAAGCGCATAATCATATTTGCTTGCATTGTCAACTGGTAGCCAATAATTTGCATTATGTTGAATAATACAGGCGCTGTATCTACACACGTTTCAGAATGGAATAGAATATTAATTTATTCGTCATTGGCAGTATAATTATATAACACACTGCAACCAGATGAATTTTACATTGAATTTTAACTTATAAATATATCATGATGTGCCAATGTGCGGGGGATCCCTAGAGTTGAAAGCTGTGAGTGGGACCACCCTATATATATGTTAACGTAAATGTTACAAATACCATACAAACAGTTCTGTAGAAGTTTCTTTTAAACTGTCCAAATATTTTTATTGACTTTAAAAAAAAGTTCTGATATATATGTCACAATGTCACCTGATGTGGCACATACCACAATATGGATCAGATGGATCTTGTATATTTTTCTATGAAAACAGCGCAAATGTGTCATAAACAGCCGCTTATGTCTTGCACTACAGTTATCGACCTACAAATGTAGACTTGTTGCTATAATTCAGCTTTAATTGCATGAAGGAGGTACATTACAACTTTATTGAAAATGGCTCATGGAGCCCAATTTGTAAATTGCATCTTTTAGTGTACGAGGGGTTTTCCATAAGTTCTGTCCAAGTTATCATAACTTTTGATATGTATTACAGAAAAATATGAAATTTGGGTCAGTTAATATTTATGTAATATGCAATTGATTTGCAAAATATCAGATTTTAGAAATAAAAATAAATGGCTTTTTGGTTGCCATAGAAACCTGAAGTCATGGAATGCGGCCCAGATTTTGCAGTAATTTCTTGCAATTAGTTTAGCATCTGTCCAATGTAATTGGCTCCACTCACTGAATAGAAGTACATAAAATGATTTTTTTTTCATAAAAAGCAATGGGCTTATTGTGAAGCAATAAATAACAATGGAAACAATGTTATTAAACATATTTAGTCACTTAACTATTCATGATTCCGTAGCGTCTGTTTTCCATGAGATGAGCAACTTTTATGATCGGTCAGTGAGATTACAGACATCTATGAAATTAATACAATTTGCTTTCAAAATCTGACAGAGAGAGAAAGAAACTTCTTGAATATAGATACAAAGAAGATAGCATGAGTAATAGAACCATCTGAACTTAATAAAGGCTTTTTTGAAGGATTATAGTAGACACATCAGGAAATCAAAGAACCAGAAAACCGCATAATGCCAACACTGTCCACAATCTGATGACTTAAAGACATGCCTTTCAAATGGATTGAATGTATGAAAAACCACATTATGTACCAAACTGATCACTAACAGAAGTTGTGAAATAATGATGCTCATTCTCTACACGTTTTAAGTCGAAAAACTCTCAAAATAATTGAATGTTTTGCAAAGATATTTGTGGTTCTGTACCTTTTTATGCTCTGGGCCGCATTTCAAGACTTCTGGTTTCCATGGCAACAGAATCAGCAATTATTTTTATTTCTGTGATCTAATTTTTGGGGGATCAATTGAAAATTACCTGAGTTTTAACTGACCAAAATATCATGTGTCTGCATGATATATTGCTGAATTTAGGACCAGTTGGACAGAACTTTTGGAAAACCCCTCGTATATCACCATTTTCCAGTTTATCACAGTATCAATGTTGTGACATCATCCTAGCACATGCCTTACCTTGTAGGAGCTCATGGTGCCACGCTTTCCCCTGTACCAAAAAAGCATTACTACGGCAATATAGAAATACTACTGCATGATCGAAGAACAGGTATGTCTGATTTATGGCCTCTTTATGACCACCGACGTTGCCTCGAATCCATTGACATTGTTCACTTCCATAAATCTTGTAGTAACCGGTGCTTGTGGTCAAGCGAAAGCCAGCACTTAGATCTACTGCTCCTGTCTGGCATTGGTCCCTGGTTGTCACTCACAGGAATTGCCTTTTCATCTGGCCATTGTGCGATTTGTGTACAGAGCATGACTTCGGTCATGTGATGGTGCAGACACTCTATCATTCATTTCCACATAGAGATCTATCTGCCGCCCTTGAAGTAATGGTCTAATTTGTTGTCCTTAAGGTTTCTCCTTTGTATTGTTGACTATATTTTACAACCAGCCATTTACTTATAGGTCGCTGTGCTGCCCATTAGCTTTGACATCTAAATGACATCATTGCAGGGTAGAAAAAGAGCATAAATAGGTAGAGTTGAAGGTTAAACAAAGAAGGCTGAGCGATGACCAAGCACCATTTTTGCACAAGAGCCCTTTTGTTGCTGGCTTTGCTGCCCTGGCAATTGGTCAGTCTATTTGTTTTACTCATGTTCCTTTCATTCTGCTGAAAGAGGTCATCGGTTTGCAATGGTAACTAAGTCTGGCCCTGGTTGACATATAGCAAAATGCACGAATGTCACTGTTCTTACTCAGCCCTGACAATTTGCAGTGAAGTTGACTTGCATTCGCTAGACTTTTCCGAAACAAGCTAACAGCAATGAAAAGCACCCAACAAGAGCATAATGAAGAAGAATACCTTGACAAGTGTGAGAACTAGGTACTGTGCTGCGCTGGCATAAAAAGGAAATGTAATAAATTTGGGCAGCACAAGTAAGGAAGCAAGGCTAAACATCCCGGAGTGAATCCAAGTGCAAGATTCATTTTACAAGATTCGATTTCTGTTCACATGATACACTGCATTGCTTTCAAAGTATTTTTAAAAATGTTTAAATGATATTCCCCCTTTGCATCTCAATATGTTTCAAGATGTGGAAACAAAGTTATTAAAGACAGGTTTAGTATACTTGCGAATATGGTTATCATACTTCTAGATATTTGTGCAAAATTAAAAAACTTCTTTTTTATTTTGGTTTATTATATTTGTTGTTCCATCATCACGATGTAGCACTATCAGCTTATTTTTGTCTTTAATCATAAAAAGCGGCATTTATTTGACTCTTGATTTGATTTTATTGACTTTCAAACATCGTTAACATACATTTTGACATACGAAATATAAATAAATTCAAATTTTCTTGACGAGATGGAGAAAAAAAGTGTATCTTCAATCGAAAAACTAACTGAAAGGAGCCAGCGCATGTTAAAGTGGAACGCAGAATCATCCATTATTCTATCACAGTTATGACCATTGGAGTTGCTTGGAATCAATTGACCTGTTGTCACTTCCATAACTCTCGGCAGCAACCAGTGCCTTGTAGTTACTTGTAAGATATAGTAAGATCTAGTGCTCCTGCTGGTCACCCATATTGCTGCCACCCACAGGAAGTTGTCTTTTCATCTGGGCGACGTGCGATTTGTGGGCAGAACCTGACTTGGGTCAGGTGATGTTGCAGACTTTATATCATTTCCTTGAAACAAGGAGAGAACATCTAATACCTGTAGGATTGGAGACCAATATTATTGCAAGCTTCCGATTGAAGTGTCCTAAAGCAGCCAAAAAACTGAAGATCAATACAAAAACTAAGAGTGACAAAGAGTGAACAAGTTGTAACACAAGATCAGGCTATGTATATGATGTGTAATGATCCCGCTTCATATATATTATGTTATATATATATATTATGTTATGAACCTAAGTTGTCTTTTTTTTCACATTCAAAGTTATGATATATCTGTCACATGATAGTGAGTGGGCAACAGTGGGCGTCTACAATTTATGATACCACGGCCAGAACATCAGGCTTACTGCATCTTCAAAGAACAGGCATGTACAATTTATGGCTTCTTTATGACCCCCGAGGTTGCTTTGAATCCATTGACGTTGTTCGCTTCCATAAATCTAGTAGTAACCGGTACTTGTGGTCAAGCATAATCCAGCAGTTAGATCTACAGCTACTGTCTGGCATTGGTCCCTCGCTGTCACTCACAGGAAGTTTCCTTTTCATCTGGGCATTGAGCGATTTGTGTACAGAGCATGACTTAGGTCATGGGATGGTGCAAACCCTCTATTATTCCCAGGCACATTACAAAAGAAACTGCAGCCCTTTAAGCAATTGTCTAACTTGCTGTCCTTCATGTTTCTCTTGACTGTAATTAACAAGTAGCTGTCACTACATTATACATGTAAAAGTATACAGCGGAGTTGCTCTATTGCCAATGAATGTGGCCCCTTTTACTTGTATCTTGCTGTGCAGTCCATTAGCTTTGACATCCAAATAACATCCTGTGGGGCAGAAAAGCGAGCATAAATACACATAACTGAAGGTTAAATACAACCAATACCACTCTAGAAGGCTAAGCGATAAACTAAGACCAATTTGGCAGATGAGCCCTATGTTGGTGCTCCGGCAATTAATTGGTCCATTTGTTTTATTCATGTTTCTCTCATTCAGCTAAAAGAGGTCATCGTTTTCTAAATAACATCCTGTGGGGTAGAAAAGTGAGCATAAATACACAGAGCTGAAGGTTAGCACCACTCTAGAAGGCTAAGCGATAAACTAAGACCAATTTGGCAGATGAGCCCTATGTTGGTGCTCCGGCAATTAATTGGTCCATTTGTTTTATTCATGTTTCTCTCATTCAGCTGAAAGAGGTCATCGGTTTCTAAATAACATCCTGTTGGGTAGAAAAGTGAGCATAAATACACAGAGCTGAAGGTTAGCACCACTCTAGAAGGCTAAGCGATAAACTAAGACCAATTTGGCCGATGAGCCCTATGTTAGTGCTCCGGCAATTAATTGGTCCATTTGTTTTATTCATGTTTCTCTCATTCAGCTGAAAGAGGTCATCGGTTTCTAAATAACATCCTGTTGGGTAGAAAAGTGAGCATAAATACACAGAGCTGAAGGTTAGCACCACTCTAGAAGGCAAAGCGATAAACTAAGACCAATTTGGCCGATGAGCCCTATGTCGGTGCCTTTTGCTGCTCATGCAATTAAATGGTCCATTTGTTTTATTCATGTTTCTTTCATTCTGCTGAAAGAGATCATCAGTTTGCTATGGTAACACAGTGTTGCAAAGGTTATTGTAACAGCAAAATGCAATCTGAGTGTTCTAACACAGCGTGGAGTCCGTGGACAGTTTGCAGTGGAGTTTACTTGCATTTGCTGGATTTTTCCGAAATTAGCAGCTTGCAATGAAAAACTTGAGTTTGTTCCAAAAATCAAGATTTTCTATAATGAAGAAGGATGACAACCTGACAAGTGTGGGAACACACACAGAGTTCTGTGCTGCACTAGAGGAAAAAGGCAAATGTGATAAATTTGGACTGCACATACGTGGAAGGAAGGTGAATCATCCCTGAATTTATCCAAGCAATTAAGATTAATTGTACTAGCCTCTATTTCTGTTCACATGTTGGACTGCATTTCAGTCGAAGTGTTTAAATGTTTGAATATTGATCTTGTGTATCTCAGAGATACGTTTCTGAGAAATGTTGAAATAATTAATGATGGTTTGAGTTTTTGTAAAGTAGACACACTATTGACAAAAGAAAAAAAGTTAGAAAAGATAAATGGCTTCATTTAAAGTAAAGTATATTGTCCGAAGTGACTCACCGCTTGCTTTATTTTTGTTGATTTTATTTGTTTAATCACCATCATCATAGAAAAGCCTTCAGCTATAGTTTGTCTGTCATTGTAAATTTAATTATATTGTTATTTTCTTAGATCAAAATACACTCAAAGCTATTAATGAATGCTGTTATTTCATACACCTTTGCTTGCAAACTGTAATACAGAACAAGATGGAGAAAAAAAGCCAGAGATGTATATAAATCGAATATCTGACATAAATTTTATTTTTGATAATTTTGTGCTGAGGCTTCCAATACTTCAGCCCGTTTTGAGAGTCCAATATGCTTCTTTTAACACTGCATCAGCCAAGAAATGAGCCAGTATATGTTCAAATGACACAAGCATAATTAATTCAATCATAGTTATGACTTTTAAGGTAGCTTGGAATCAGTTGACCTGTTGTCACTTCTATAATTCTTATAGTAGCAACCTGTGCCTTGTAGTTACTTGTATTAGCTATAGTAAGAACTAGTGCTCCTGCTGATCACCGATCTTGCTGTCATTCACAGGAAGTTGCCTTTTCATTTGGGTATTGTGCGATTCGTGGACAGAACCTGACTTGGGTCACGAAATGTTGCAGACCCTACATCATTCCCATGACAAAAGGACAAATGGCCAGCAGTCCAGCTGTCCAGCAGTCCAGCAGTTGTTCTTTACATGAGAGAGTTCCTGGGGTTAACTTAAATCATAAATAAAACATCTGCAAAAGAAGGCAAGGACTCGAGTTGAGTCTACAATAACTGCCTCAACAGGAGGTGCATGTAGTTGCAAAAAAAATTAGTGAATTGTTTAGTCGCATATTGGTTCAGCAATTAATTGGAATACCTTAGAAATCTTCCAAAATAGCTTTAAAATTGTTGTCTTGTCCTGCAACAACCACTAAATAAACATTGGAAATTGAAAGTAGGCCTAGTGCAGTATTTCTGTGACAATGGAAAGTGCTGCTCGAATTTCATGGCAGTGCCGTTCACATATCATCATTTGCCTACATTAACAACAGCAAACCTGTCTTGAAATTCCGATTGGGATTTTTTCCAGTATTGTACTTCCAGGAAACCATTATCGTGTTGGAGAGAAGATGAATATGACATGATGTAAGAATATGAATAGTTCTGTCATAGCAGAAAGTGCAGCTCATTAGCTACTTGACATCCGGATGACAAGCGGATAACATCCCTGTGACATTAGCATGTGACACCAACAGCATAAATACACATAGCTGAAGGTTATGATACAGCCGGCATCTGCTCCCGAAGGCCCAAGCAAAAGCATTTTGATGCAAATGGAACAAGCTGATCATCTAGTTATTTCATGTTAGGCACAGACCTGTCTATTTTGTTGGCCATGGCCTTATACTGACCAACTCCTGTCAATTTCTTTTTCCCATTTTCCGCCATGAATGCTACAGCCTTTTTGGAAGACCATACTTCTATGCAAACATCATCATGGTTGTTCGAAGAAACAATGGTAATTCAAACCACCAATTCTGTCAAAAATTTGAAGAGCAGATGGCTGTATTTTCCAACAACACAGATGGCACGCAATGTTTGATGGGTGGTCAAATAAATTACATTTACCATCGGTGAGCCTAATCTCTTTAGTCGTTCATACTAACTCAATTTGTATTGCATGGCAATGTGATATGGACGGTCACAATAGCAAAAATAATGATAAAGAGCCATTACACCTGTCACGATTCATTTAATTGGCTTGCCAATGGATGAAACTGATTCAGATCAGCATCTCAGAAAGATCATACAGTCAGAGAGTTGTCTATTGATTCACATATTTTGGAATAGTATTTGATCGATTGTTTCACATATTTGGGAATAGTATTTGACAAAGAGTTAACATTCAAGCAGCACATCAGCAAAACCTGTTTCTCCATAGCCAGATTGATAGGATGTCTTCGTGCTATTGGGAAATATATATCAAGACAAGTTCTATGACAGATATACATGGCCCTAATTCAGTCAAAAATGTATTATGGTATACTTGTTTGGGGACATGCAGCTTCGAAACTGTATAGATTGCAAAAGCAAGCCGTCAGAGTGATCAGTAATTCGAAATATAACGCACAACCTGAACCACTTTTCAAATAAAAAAAATAATGAAAATTGAAGATATCTACCAACTGCAATTATACAAATTATATTATAAAGTAGTGAACCAAAGATCCCCTGATTATTTCAGTAACATCCCAATCATAAAAGTCAGCAATATTCATAGTTATAACACGTAGAATATTTCAAAATTTGTCATTCCTAATGTGAGACTTGTACGACAAAAAACTGCACAAGCATAAAGGTCTCTGAATTACTCAATCAAACTGAAACAACACTATACTCCAAAATATATACACACAGTCCAGAAGGATTTACCTACTACTACAAATTGATAACCTTTGAAAAATATCAAACAAATTGTCAAATTAAAAATTGCTTCATTTGTGAATAATTATGCCATTGTACCACATCACATTGTTTTATAACCATCCAATCTCGCGGCCCTCAGGCCAATTTGGGTGTTCCTTAATAAAATAAATCAAATCAAATCAAATATTGGGACATTATCCAATCTCATTTTAGACAATCCAAAAGCAAAATGCACATATAACCTCTCTATGTTATAGTAGCTTCTGGTAATGGATGGAGAGAAAACAAATGTCTGCTGGATTTGAGAGCAAAAGTAATTCAGGCTTCAGATGGAAATGTCCTGGAGTGGCCAATTCCGGAAATAAGGCTGGAAACAAAATAATTAATGGCGAAATTTGAGAAATTTTGGAAGGGTTAGGTGACCAGCTCTACCTTGAAAATGAATTATTTATATGAATTTGGGGAATCCTACTCTCAAAGGTAACCATGGTCATTAAATACATCCTATTTTAATATAATAATAAATAATAAACACAATTTCAAAAATAGGGTGATAAAAATGATGGACGTTGGACATCTCAACTTTGAAAGCTAAAACAGTTGATTTTACACAATAAGATCACATATACCCTTAAAGAGCTAGTAGAATGACATCGGCCAGGAGTAATGTTCTTTTGTGATTGACAATATAAAGAAAATAAAAAGGGAGCTCTGACATGTGTTCTCGTTCTGAAAATATGAAAAACCATTCTTGCACTTACTCACAGCAATGGCTGAAAGTTTTCAATATCTGGCAAATTTGTATACTATAGTGACTAGTAAAAACAAAACTTCATCAGGTATGAGTTCGTATCAGATCCTCATCACATTGTCTTTGGGCTGTCAAACAACTTTGCTGAGCCATCGGTTTTTTGCATGTCAATCCGTAATGGATATGTGTCCTCATGTGCTATCGAATAATGAGAAGGACATTTCTTGGAAGTTTGCATCTTCTGGATGTGTAAAGGCCCTGATGATGCCACACGTAATAACTGTGAACTCATTACGTATGTAATTTGATGTAAAATGGCTCAGACTTCTGAATTAACAAGTGTAGTATACAGTTTACTGCTCGTCTGTCAGTAGAGAGCATTTGCCATCTGAAATTAAATTTTTCGGTTTGAATAAATTCTCCTCAGCCCCAAAACACAACCACTGATGAAGACGACGTGACAGCGTCGAAAATTATGGAAATGTTAAACCAAATTCATCATTACAATAGATCCAAGGATAGAGAATCTACACTCTAGATATATATTCTTGTGAGGTAAAGGTCGATGTTATTTAATGTGGGTAACCAGACTAAGTCAAAGACTTATTTACAGCTGGGCCCCCGGCACCTCCAATTAATGTCTGATGTGAACGACAATGCCGTGGAATGACATTATGGTTTGCCTGGGGATTTAACCCGGGTCCCTCGCTTGTGAGGTGTAAGGCAGGATGAGAGAAAATCAATAACTCAGTAAGAAAACCTATCTAATAATGTGAAGTGATGCAAAATAAAGCAGTGAAATTTGACAAGTCTGTCACAGTCTGCTTAAGGTGGCTCGATACTCGTGAACTTTCCAAGATAGGATTTCTTAAAAACAGTTTAGAATGATCCAAAATATAGTTTATAGCAAGGATATGTAAACAAAAGTGGTCGCTACCAGCCTTTTAAAAAAAATATTTGGGGTTATGTGCCAGAAAGTCAGTCCACGCTAACCTGAAAAACTAAATTTTTTCCTTATTTTTCCCACTGTGAAGTTTGTTCTGCCATTCAGTGGTCATGCATCCCATATTATGCAATGAAGCATGAAATTAAAGAAGACACTTTCATGGAAGAGGTGATTACAATTTTAAAGAGATATATTTAGTTTAAAGGACTTTCCAAGGGGCTCGGAATATAAGTTTCGATTTTGACAATTTTAACTTTTTTTATAAACCATGGTGCTAAAAAAAATTGACGAGATAGGATTTTTCAATTCTTTGTCATTTATTTCCAAAAATAGTTGGGAACAACATGATGATATAGACAAGCCTTCCTACCACACTTCAAATTGATATAAACATTTATTTATATCACAAAGTCATTTTTTAGAAATTAGACCTGCTTGCCAAAAATATTCTCTTAAAAATTTTCTGTTTTGAGTATCAAGTTGAAACTCCGGCTGTATATAGTACTCTTCGTGGCGC
Source organism: Platynereis dumerilii (assembly GCA_026936325.1). NCBI lineage: Eukaryota > Metazoa > Annelida > Polychaeta > Phyllodocida > Nereididae > Platynereis > Platynereis dumerilii. The sequence goes on from JAPTHN010000007.1 coordinate 9,243,098, forward strand.
ATCTAATACTCCAAACGAGAAGTCTCTAACCCCAATAGAAGTGGCGCAAATTGCAAACGAAGCGGCCGACGCATGAAATTCTCAGTGTTAGAAAAATATCTTGAAGCAGTGTCAGCAGAGTGGTGACGTCATGATACATGCAGCCTGGCTGGCTGCGCGTGAATGAGCGTGCATGACGCATTTTCATGAGTAGCGAGCCATATATATCATCAAATAAAAACTGATGGACATCTTTCATATTTAAATGTTGAAAGCGGGAGCAATTTGTAACCGAATTACATCCAATATTAGTCTGCCAAATAAGCTGGAAGGGCGATCTGCAGAGTTGATTCCATGGACAATTTGCTCTGGTCAGTCAGAAAAAAACAACATCATAGGTAGTCTGGTCCACTTGGTCAGTTCCATGAGCTCACTCATGTCAGAAATGGTCTAAGATTGTCAGTCTGGTATTTGATATCTCTCAATATTGACTGGCAACTCTTCAGGGACTCAATTGCTCTATGAGAAATGTAGGACCAATTTTGGCCCTTTGCTACGGTTAATAACCACAGATCTCAGTTTGGAGAGCATGCAGAGTATCACCCACAAACTGATCTTGCAGTGTCAACAGGGAAGAAAACAAGACTTTCTACATTCTTAAATAAACAATTGTTCACATCACTTGAATCTTATATATATCAAATCTTAAACTTCTTTTTAAGTACGCGGAACGCTGAAACAAGGTTTGTGTAAAACACACTAAATGAACATTATCCGGTGTCTGCCCACACTTTTGTGTATATCAGACGAGGTTTTTATGGGAAATAGACAACGAATTTGTCTATCCTGATCAATTTTTTGAGTGATTTGATCAATGAAATGTCAAAAATGCCCAAACCTTTTGTCTGCATTTCCACAAAATTGTGGACGGACACCAGCTAACATTCATTTTGACTGTTTCACACAAACCCTTTTTTCAGTGAAGGATTAAAAAAAGAGGTAGTTCAGTGGATTTTCCAAATTTATAAAATCTGGTTCCTTCACATACACAGGACTTTTACCTACTTGACAAGTTCTTACATCATTTAAAGTATGGTTATGATTATGTAATCTTTAATCAATTACCTATCAAGACACTAATTATGTTTCCCATGCTGTTGCTTCTTTTGAGTCATGTTAACGACCCATAAGCCTTGAGATAAAGGGCAGTGATCAACCTTTCCTATGCAATTTATAGGAAAAGTAGCGATGCCATTAAGAAGACAATTGCCTCTTACTTGCAGGATCATACCTCATTCTCTTGAGTGAGCTGAAAATTGTGAGTCAACTAAACTCAAGTCAGCCATCAGGGGAAAGGTAAAGTAATTTGGCGATGGTTGGTTGTCACTAGAGTGCCACATGATGATAATGTTGGAGCTTTTAGGGCATAGGTACACTGAAGAATATCTAAGAACGAATTTATTTTAAAACAAATTGAAGGGACGGACAGCAGCTAAAAACCAAATCGTATAGTTTCTAGGTGTACAAAATTTCAAGCCTGCAAGGTAGATTACTATTCACTCATACACCGAGTGCCAAGTTATTAGGCAGCGATGGCTTTTTGCCATATCTCCAAAAGTATTTGGAATATTTTTATGTCCTTCACTCACAAGTGTGGGTTAGGGTAGAAGATTATTCTGAGCAAATTTTGTCCCATTCCGTTCACGCAGTCAGACGTCATAGCATTTATTACAGGTTTCGGGAGTGCCTCGTTATTAGGTACATTTGCATGCTGCATTAAAACATGGACAAAACCTACGAAATCTCAAATGAAAATGACCTGGATATATTCCCAATATTAATTTCCATAAAATTATGCCATATTCGGAAGCTTTCATGCCTACACTCAGAAGCAATCCACTTTATTCTGCTCCATTGGAATACCATTGATTTTACCCGAATTTTGACAAACAAAGCCTCTCTTGGACTAAAGGTTAGTCATATCACTAAATAAATTATTTGGTAGGTTACTTTATGCTATTAACTTCGTGCTGCAAGAATTTCAGCCAAATTGTAGCTCAACAACCAAGTCAACAGCAAATCAAAAACATTATGATTTATCACATCCTATTTGCAATGTTATTTCAATGGGAGTTCGTAATGAGACATTTGACAAGTTTTTTAATTTCTCTGTATTCACGTACAAAGGCCAGAATTGGCTGAAATTGGCACAAGACAAAGTCAATGGCATCAAACAAGACTAGAAGGAGTGTTTTTGTTAAATGACTTATTTCCAACTCAGGAGAGGCTTTGTTTATTGAATTTTAGCTACATCCAATGGTATTCCAATGGAGCAGAATAAAGTGGAATGCTTCCAAGTGCAGGCCTGGAAGCTTCCAAATATGTTGTAACTTTAACGGAATGGGACAAAAGTAGCTCAGAATAATGTTCTACACTAACCCAACCTTGTTGGTGAAGGAAATAAAAATATTCCAAATACTTTTTGAGATATGGCAAAAAACGTTCCCTGCCTAATAACTAGGCACTCGGTGTATTCTGGAAAAGCTATTCCTAATACATATCTGTACGTATTTAGAAAATTGCTGATCGTATGGAACTATGGTAAACAGAACTCTGAAATAAAAACTCAACATGCGCTCTCTAACATTTACAGAAACGAAGGCATTGGTTACTCTCGATTCATTTCTTTTGGGATTTAGAAAAAAACAGGAAGCTGTGAGGAAAAGTGCATGTTCTTACATGTTACTCTCATGTTTTCGAAAATTCCTATGTCTTTTACTCCAGGAAAAATCATTTGTATCCCTAATGACACAAATATCAAAGCCCATTCCTATGCATAGAATTCCATGCCCCAGGCTACTATATCATTACTTTTGTCATATTCATACAATCATAAGATAGCCCCATGGCTTCAATTTGCTGAAGGATGATAGGCCATGAAACGATGTTCATGAAATTAAAGCAAGTGTATGTATATTCTAACCGCACCGATAACCAGTCCGCGGCTTAAAGCTGTCATTATCAGAATCTAACAACGCATACACATTTATCTCCTGTTTGCTATTCATAGCATACTTTACGTCCCGTAATGTATTTGTCACACTGAAAGGGATTCATTCCTTTGGGGAAATAGTTGGCTACCAAGTGAATTACCTCTTCCAGAAAGAAAAATGAAACCAAAAGAAAGACAGATGACCCAGTCAACCTTTTTGTTTAAAGCATATTACCTCCTCAGTGGCGTCATTTTCAAAATAAAGTGGCGAGACATTGACAATTTTGAAAAAAATTTTCATGGGCACAGCAGAGTTACGGGAGCTCTGAATTTTTTTACACTTTTTTTTGGCAAAAAAGTTGTGGGGCATCTGCCCCACCAGCCCCTTAGGAACTGACGCCACGGTACCTCCTGCAGTAACTGCTTCAAGCTCAATGTTTGAAAAACAGTCCTATCAAAATAGTGCATGATCATTTTTGAGAATTTAATGTTATTCCCGAAGCTTTTCTGTTGAGCATAAATCTTCAAATATTGCGAACACTGTGTATTGGGATTATGAACTTTTTTGCACAGTTTTGGTTGTTGCGTCACCCTATGGACCAGATTACAACAATGGCTTTGTAGTTTTCAATTAATACAGCAAATGCAGTCTGGCACCCTTTGAAGTGCAGCTTTTTGTATAGTTTATCTGACGGCCTGTTTGAAGATTGATTTTTTTGCTTTACTCGGAATATACTGTTTAGTATCAACATTCATATTGCGAAAAAAGTTTTCTGCAATAACTCTCCAGCAAACCGTGATGTTTTATTTAATGTATATGACATAAGTGACTGAGATTTTCAAAATGTGTAGTAATATGAATGAAATGTGATCAAAATGATACATGCCTTTTTTCAAATGTAGAATGACCCACACTTTGTAACAAGTAACATATACAGTATGCCTCATTGGAATGGTATTAAAGCTTCATGGCATTTTGTGCTTGCTGTAAAAGCCAATAGTTTATACTGAGTCATTTACATGCACATTTGTATATTCACTGATGATATGTAATTGCCAGTGCAATAGAAAGATACTGTTTATCTGATGTCTCATTCGAAAACCTGCCTATAATTCATGAATTAGGATCAGCACTAATAAAGGTGTTTAAGTCATCAAAGTTGATCTAGTCTGAGATTTCAGCTATCATAATATCAGCATCTGAATGTAAGTTCAAAAATGTCTAAGCAAATGTCGATGTCTCAGATATGAATTGTCATAATAGTGAAGCAATGTGCTATACCTTTGAAGTGTACTGTGCTTTCTGTGATCTGTGCTTTCTGTGTTCTGTGCTTTCTGTGTTCTGTGTTGCTTGGTTGGCTCCTCAAGTCAGTCTGACCATTCCCTCCACTCCTGGGGCATGCTGGGAGGAAGTACAGCAGAGCCCCTAGTGGATAGTGGCGGAACATGATCAATGTCTGCTATGCTACCAATGCCTGCTACACTCTTCCCCATGTCATTTGGTCCTCGACTTATTCCTCACGATCCACGGTGTCCTGGGTATTAGTTCCGATATCCACTGTGTTAGTTCCTGGTGTCCATGACCGAATCTTGGAGTGCACTTTGATCCTCCCGGTTAGTGGTGCAGTGTTAGATCCCTCTTTATGTACAATCCCTGGAGATTAGTAGCTGATCCTGATGAGATGAGATGATCTATTTACAATGCGGGCCGGTCCCTGGAAGGAACCAAAAATGATTTAATTCCTGATTCCAAAGGCCTGAAGAGCATTATGCCCCGCGGCCTCGAGGACGGCTGATGGACAAAGGCCCTTCTGCTGACCAATCCATTCCGCTACCTGGTATAAGTCACGTCGCGGGGATGCAGGACCAGCGGCCATTCGCATCACCCGCGCAGACCTTTCCAGGTAGGGGGCGTCAGATTCAATGAGGACCCGGTCCAGACACAGGCCTCGGACCGCCAGAGCATGCTCTTCAGCCTCGGAACCCACGAGCGAGAGTGATAAATGTCAGAAGCTGAAAAGGCAGTTTGGGAAGGCCTCCTGCCATGGTTGCACATCCGCCCGATCACCTAAAAAAACAATGTAGCTGAATGATCGTGTGTCGCTCCGCATGCTGCCTCAGGATAGTCAGACAGTCAGCCGGGGCGCCAGCACCACGACAGTGCACTACAATGGGCAGTCCTTCAGGGCGAAGGCGCAACATGGCATGGAGGGCTTCCCGCTGCTCTTCCCGCTGTTTTGTGGCCAAGCATCTAACATAATCTAGGCCAATCTCCCCGAGAGCCACACAACCAGGTGATGATAGTCGTTCCCGTAGTTCCGCCTCCCATTGGAGGAGCACGCCTGGTTGATGACCACAGGTGGCTGGGTGAATGCCAAACGTGGCTCGAAGTCTGGGACCAGTGTCCGGTTGTTGGTCTCGCAATTGATCCCAGATGGCCCATCGTCCAGGGTAGACGAAGTTTTCAGGCATGGTACCGGATGCGACAATCCTCAACCGAGCCCAGCTGGTGCTGAAAATCAAGCCCCAACCGGTCAAGGTGAAGATGTGCATCCACTGTGTATGGTGCCAACGGGACACGGCGTGGCGCTTCCTCGGGGGGTCGCTGATCGAATGATGCCACTGCGGCTGCTGCTTCATTACTTAAATGGGGAATGATACATGCCAAGACTTTGGGGTGTAAGAGGCAGGCCACCACTGACGGTGGCTGTACAGTCAACTCCTCCAAGGGAGTGACTGCAGTGCCATTTCGTTGTTCCCAAAGTCTAAACAGTACCCGCTGCTCGAGGGAGAGATGGAATGGCGAGCGGTCTTGTGGATAGTAATTATTACGCACAACCAGATGTAGCAACTCTGCATTGGACCTGCAGCTGAAGTCCTTACGGATTAGCTGCAGCAGCCCATTGCAGAGGTGTGCCCAGGTTGTCGCATTTCCCTCAGTCATCGCAGCGGGTGGGCAGGTGGACGCATGGCGGCTTTTTAAGTTGCTCAATGAAGATTCCCACCGCCTGCAGCGCCAACAGGCTCGGTCCGGCGTGATCCACCAAGGGAGATGGTCAGCCTCCACATGGCGTCTCGTCCGAACCGTGACCCGCCGGCGACAGACAGGACAGTAGAAACCCCCAGTTGGTGAAGGCATACCTGACGTAGAGGGAACGGGGTCCTCGGAATCTGGAAATACCCCACACTCGTCCAAGGTGATGAACTCCTGTTCTTCGTCCTCTGGGTCATGGTCTTCCACGGCAGCCTCCTGCTCCCTTTCTAGGGCCTTCCTCTCTTTCTGCCGTTCTCTGCGGCGCCGGTTCTTTTTCTGTTGCCGGGACAGCCCCGCAACAGCTGCTGGCATGGGGTCCTCTTCGGCAGGGGCAAAGGATGGATCCTCCGGTACCTGGTCCTCGTCGGATTCGAATCCGGAGGGAGCGTCCACCTCGAGGACAAAGGCCTCGTGGGGTTCTGCCTCCAGATCCAGATCCAACCGAAGGTCGTTTTCGTCGAAAGGAGATGCCTCCGTTTCTTCCTCCTCCTCTCCATCACTGATGATAAGTGGGTCTTCCCTGATAAGTGGGTCTTCTCCCCCCTCTCCATCACTAATGACCAGCGTGTCCTCCTCTTCTTCCACTTCTTCGAAGTCGCGGAATCTTCTTGGTGCCACTCCATCATCAAAGAGATTTGGTGGCAGTCTGGCATTTTCAACATCCTCAGCTGTCGCCCAGCGCATATCCTTAAATTCAACGAAATCCGGCCCATCGTAATACCTCCGTCTGATAACTACCCATCCTGAGGGTTCAATGCGCTTCTCCTCCAGGATCCGGAGATCCTGTCTGCGAACGAGCCGGAAAGTGTCCATCTGAAAGAAGGAAAAAGTCACATGACATTAAAGAGCACATAGGTGCCTGATAGGCACCTTTACTTAATACTAATGATTAGTGAGTTGGTGCTCCTGCCATGCCGCGATTGGTAATGTAATCTCGCAGCCACGCGGGTTGACGCCGCCGTCGGCTGCTTTGCCGGCTAGGTGGTAACTCAGGATTTGCTGGACCGGCAGTGGTCGCGGATTTGGACAGCTCCGGGAGAATTGGTTCTGAACTCTGATCTGATAAATCCTCGGACTCTGGTGCAGGTTGGTCTTCCTGGAACAGACGAGGTAGCGACCAATCGGTTGCTTCCTCCTGTACATCTGGTGGGTTGTCCTGAAGGCGCACACGCTCCCGGCGTGCCCAAAGCGGCACGTTCTGATCAGAACAACGCCTCAGCCTATCATGGTGAACAACCTGCTGTCTGCCTCTCGAATTCACGGTTGCAAATAGAATTTCGGAGATTTTCTTCACAATGAGATAAGGGCCCGTGTAGATTGGTTGGAGTTTCTTACTCTGCCCTACTTTCCCCGCCGAGTTTAACAAGTAGACCAGGTCTCCCATACCGTAAGTATCAGTCTTGACCTTTCGGTCATAACTCTTCTTACGGCTGTGGAGAGCAGCACCAAGTCGTTCTGGAGCACAGTTGTGAATTTCCTGAAAGGTGAGTCGTAGCTGGCTTACATACTCTGCTTCACTTTCCGGCAGCTCCTTATTCTAGGGTAGATCAGCCAGGAGGTCCATTGGTAGGGTAACTTCGCGACCCAACATCAACATATTGGGCGTGAAGCCAGTTGACCTGTTAACTGTCGCTCGGATGGCCATGCCCACGAACGGGAGATACTGATCCCATACTGCTTGGTGACCGTCAATATGCACACGCAGCTTGTTGAGAATTTCCCTGTTCATCCGTTCCACCTGCCCGTTCGAACTAGGTCGATAGGGGGTGGTACGGGCTTTGGCCATCTGCAACAAGCTGCATACCTCCTGGAAAAGTCTGCTATCGAAGTTTCGTCCTTGGTCGCTGAAAACGTGATCTGCGCTACCCATTCGGCAAACAAACTCCTCAATGAAGGAGCGGGCTACTGTCTCGGCAGTCTGGTCTGGCAGCGCTTTCAGTTCGACCCACTTTGTAAACTGGTCGACCATTACCAAAATGTATTTGTTGTGTCGCGCCGATTCCGTGAGCGGTCCAAGTATGTCGACATGCACCCTCTGCATAGGTTCACCTGCATGGAATTTCCTCATTGGTGCTCGTGGTGTTCTGTTGGTCTTTTTGTTTCTGGAACAGAGATCGCAGGTCTGGACATAGATCTTGACATCCGTGTTCATCCCAATCCAGAAGAAGTGGCGTCGGATGATTTGAGTCGTTTTTTCCGGTCCGGGATGCCCAGAACACACATTGGCATGGACCAGGGTGATGATGCGATGGCTTCGTCGTAGAGGGACCACCAAAAGAGAGCGAGTTGTCACTCCAGAATGTCCAACCCATTTATAAAATAGGATGTCATCGATGATCTCCAGTTGAGCCCGTAGCCGCCAGGCTGCTTCACAGTGGCACTCTGAAGGAATAGCACCCCTGGTTCAGGATCCTCCTCTTCCTCCAACCAGCGGAGAATAAGGTTCAGTTCCAGATCCTCACGTTGAGTCCTCCAGTCCTGCTCCTCCGTCAGGGCTCTCTGCATCTCGTCACTCCCCTCGGTATCATCAGTTGTCAACTGTCTTACGGACAATGGCAGAACGTCGTCCACAAACTCATCGAATCGCTCCCACTGGGCCTGCATACGGGTGCAGTACTGGCACCCTCCACATGGAAGAGATTCAACTGAGGTCCCCACTTCATAATAGGGGCATTCTTCTTGGGGAATACGACTGAGACCATCAGCATTGGAGTGTTGGCGCCCCGGTCGGTGTTCAATCTGGAAGTCAAATTGAGAGATTGCCTCCAACCATCTGGCAAGTTGACCCTCAATATTCTTAAACCTCATCCGCCAGATGAGGCTGTTGTGGTCTGTCCGTACCAAGAAATGCCGACCCAGGAGGTAAAACCGAAAATGGTTCATAAAGGTCACTAGCGCCAACAGTTCCTTCCTTGTGGTGCAATACCTCCTTTGCACTGACGACAGGGACTGACTTGCATAGGCGATCACTCTCTCGCTATCATCTTGCACCTGCGACAGCTCAGCTCCTATAGACACATCGCTGGCATCCACATCAAGAATGAACAAGCCAGTGGCGTTGGGATAAGCCAAAACTGGGGCGGATATGACGCAGCGAATGAGGTCATCAAAGGCCAGCTGGTGTTCATGGTCCCAGGCGAGTTTGTCATTGGGTCGGGTATGTTTTACTAGTTGGTACAAGGGATCCGCCTTCTCAGCCAGGGTGGAGATGAAGTCCCGATGATAGTTAATGAATCCTAGAAAGGATTCTAATTCGGTCTTGGTGACAGGTACCGGCCACTGAAGGACGCTGGTGTCTTTAGCCTCCGGGATGCTAATGCCATTACGGCCCACACGCCGCCCAAGAAAGTCAACCTCGGTTCTGAACAACTCACACTTTTTTGGTTTAAATTTGAGGTTGTGTTCTCTGAACCGCTGGAAGACAGACTCGAGAGTACGGTAGTGTTCCTCGAAGGTGCGTCCTAGTACAATAATGTCGTCCAGGTAGACCAGGACGTTCTTCCAGAGCATGTTCTGGAGGACGTAGGTCATTATTCTCTGGTACGTTGCCGGCGAATTGCAAAGACCCATGGCAAGACGGACATGTTCATACAGTCCGTATTTGGTGATGAAGGCCGTCTTATGTCGGTCACGAGGGTCGATAAGGACCTGCCAGTAACCACTTGCCATGTCCAGAGTACTGAAATAAAGATTATCTGCCAGCGCGTCCAGACACTCCTCAATTAGGGGTAGAGGGTAACTGTCACGCCGGGTAGCCTTATTCAGACTCCGGTAGTCAATGCAATACCTGTATTGTCCATTTTTCTTCTTCACAATGACGGGTGCTGCGGCCCATTCACTGGCTGAAGGCTGGATCACCCCATTTTCCACCATCAATTTCAGATGGGCCTCTTCCTCTCCTTGGAAGCCAAGAGGTGTGCGTCGCAGGCCGTGTCGAACAGGAGGGGCATCACGGGTATCGATTCGATGCATTATGGTGGAAAACTCGCCCAAGTCAAAATCATGACGGGCGAATACGTCACCATAAGCCGAAAGTAACCACCGCAATGCTTCACACTCCTTCCCCTCCAAATTGGCAATGCTTCGCTGGTAAAGAGGAACCAGATGTGGGGGAAGTTCATCCTTGTCCTGTGCATCCTTAGTTGCCTCATCTTCTGGTGTGTTGTCACAATCAGGAACGGCGCCATGAACGGCACCTAGATCAGCGATCTCTGCTGGTGCAGTGTTGACTTCATCCATGGGGATAATCTCCTCAGCTTGTGTGCTGTTGTGTCAGATGTGTTCACAACCGTGATGTTGACATGGGGCTCGCAACATGTCACACAAGCAGGAAAAAATATTGATGATTTCCCTGGCAGCGGGTTGATGACAATGTCGGCTCCTTGATCAAATACTTCATCCACAGCACATTCAATGGTTTGGCAGCAGAGGGCTGGCACAGCCAACCGATGAGTAGCTCTCACTGGTGACACATTAGATTGGTTACCCAATAGATCTGATGTGAACTTTGCAACAACAATGGCGTCGCCAATCTGCAGAAATCCATTACTGAAGTCAAGACTGGCGCCGACCTCGTGTAAGAAATCCAGACTCAAGATAAAATCTTCTCGGATGCTGCCAATAATGATGCTCCAGTAGTAGATGGCATTGCCAATCGCCAATGGCACATTAAGAGCAAGGCTGGCTGTCATGCCCATTTCGTCACCTACACCCCGAATGGAGATTTGGTGACCCTCCACAGGCTTAATACCAGCTGCTTCACACAATTCCTTACTTCCAAGCGTCACCTGGGAACCAGTATCAATCACTGCCGATGTCCTTTTGTTGTTCACAGTGATGGGAATTGTCATTGTCAGGGCAAGTGATTGTTGCGATGGCCTCAATGTGTCAGGAGGATGGTCGACATGTGGGCCGTGGACAGCAGTTTGACCAGTTACTGCTGTCCGTTGGCTTTTGGGGTGTCCTGTTTAGGACACTCAGCCCGGAAATGCCCGGCCTCATCATAATTGAAGCATCTGTCATGCATTGGCCTGTTCCTGCGAGTTGGAGAGCGAGGAGGTGACTTGTACTGATAGGGTGATCTGTCAGTTTGGATCGCCATGGATCTTGTAGGTGTCTGAGGTGGAGTCACCGGACGATGACTGATGGTGGATGCCTGCCGTGTGAATACAGGATCCTCCATGAAAGACACCTGTCTGGTGGATGGCAAGGATGACTTTCCCATGATGGCCTTCAGAAGAGATACATGGTTCTTGACGCTCCACAAAGCCTGTTGGATGTTAATGGGTTGAATCTTGGCTGTCTCGTATGCGGCAGTTCGGTCACGAACGCCTCGCATGAAGATCTCAGTCGCTGTTGTGTTGACGATGTCTAGAGGAAATCCCCGATAGGCCAGATTGACCTGTGTTTGGACCCGATCAGCAAATTCATCGGTAGCATCGTCAACTCGTTGTCTGAGGTCTTGAAGGTCTCGCCGTAGGACATCTGCACGCTCTAGTCCAGCGAATCTATCTTGCAGGCGCCTGATCAAAGTGCCATAACGTCGGCAACTATCTGGCGGCAAAGTCGTGACGAAGTTGATGGCTTTATCCTTCAGACTTCCTTTGAGATATTGCAGCTTGGCTTTCTTCCCCAGTTGATAGTAGTCACTCATATTATTAAATTGGAATATAAAGTTATCCCAATCTCCCATTGTGCCATCGAACTGTGGCATTTTGGGTGCAGGCAGTCTCAACTTCTCCGGGCGTCCCTGCTGATGTCCAGGCCGGGATACTATAGAATAGTTCACTGGAACTGTGGCAGCCCCAAGGTTATCATCTGAGTCTGAAGAGCTGCTGTCAGGTTCTGGAACTCCCATTTGTGGTCCTGGCCAAACTGGTGGTAGTGACGCTGTGTAATTCATGCGGCCACTGTCCTTTTGCTGAAACGGAGTTCTTGGTAAATTCGGAAGCGGTGCTTCAGGGACCATTCCGGTTGGTTGTGGATGCTGTCCACGACGGTGTGATGGATCCTGGTGTTGGTACGGCAGGGGATTATGCAGCGGATACTGCTGCTGCTGTGGCTGTTGAAGCGGCTGTTGACACGGCTGTTGATGCTGCTGCTGATGCGGCTGTTGAACCGGCTGCTGATGCTGCTGCTGATACCATGACTGATATGGCTGTTGAAGCGGCTGCTGCTGATATGGCTGTTGAAGCGGCTGCTGATGCGGCTGTTGATGCTGCTGCTGATATGGCTGTTGAGGCGGCTGCTGCTGGTATGGCTGTTGAAGCGGCTGCTGATGATACTGTTGCGCACCAGGCTGGATGTATGAAGGAGTTGATGCAGCAGGCTGGATAAATGAAGCTGGCTGAACCAGTGGGGGTTGGTTCTGTTCCTGTGGTGCACATGAACCACATGGTTGTTGATTTGAAGCTTGGTAATATCCTTGATGACGATCACCAGATGGTCGGCCAGTAGGAGTCACCATGTCATTATAAAGCCTACTGTCACTTCCTGCCAGATGTGGTGATCTGTTATATGCTTGATCCTGGGCTCGGGTTGTCAGAGGCCTTGGCAAGGACAGATTGCCATAGCCTTGATGGGGGACATGTCTTGTTGTTGCAGGCCGCTGCTCATATTTTATCTGATTCTCAGTCCCTTCAAAATCCCTGGCGGCAGTGTCCTCTCTTCTGTCTTCACTACACTCCACCAGTCGTCTTGTAGGGCGTACACCACTAGGGGGATATTCAGGTTGTTGATACCCGGGCCTCGTTCGGTTTGCATCAGTACTACATAGTTGTCGTGCAGTGCGAAGGGTAGCATTTGTAAGTGTCTGTCGGCCCTGGCTCCTGTCTGATGAGTGGTGCAGTTGAGTTGTCTTTCTGGACATTCCTGCCGGGGGCACAATTTGAGTGCCAGGTTTTGGAACATGCTGGTTGGTCGTCGCAGGGAGTCTCGACTCTTGCATTAGGGCATTACCAGCTTCATTCATATTGGATTCTGCTGGATGCTCCACATAATGCTCTTGCCATATCCATGGTAGCCCGGATGGGAGTCTGTTTCTTTACTGTTGGTGTCACTTCAGTCTTCTCCATTGGTTGAGTTTCACGAAGCATGGAAGTTGTCCCAGGCCGCAAAACAGGCAGGGCTGTCAACACTGTGCCATGAGGTGACAGTAGATCCGGCATTTCATCCAAACTGAGTGACGCTTCCCCTGGAGACATTTGGGCATCTTCCTCGTATTCCGTGGGCTTTGGAAGACAATCGGAGGTCAGTGGGTCCCAGGAGGCAGACTGGGAATATTTCCCGACTTCCTCATGGATCCCCATCTGGCCCCTGTCATTTTCCTGCCGGGTAGCAGAGGATGTCAGAGGGACTCCATGGGCAGCCTGGGAATGTTTCCCGACTTCCTCACGGATCCCCGTCTGACCTATTTTATCTCTCTGCTGGGGTGGGGCGGAGTGCATGCTATCATAAGGTGCCCCAATCCCATCTGAAGAACGGTATACCCGATTATAAGGGATGTGGTCGGTGATCCGCCAAAAATCTTCCGGAGTCCTGCGTGCAGTAGTTGTCTCTGGAGGCAGGCTTGACTCCTTAGTGGGCTTTGGTTGGTTGTTCCGCAGTATGTCCTTTGCCGCATTCTCGGTGACAAGTTGAGAAGGTTGTCTACTGGTAGCTGTAGGAACAGTCGAAACCACCACTTCACAGGATTGGTCAGTGACAGTCGTCTTAGGTATGCCGTCTCTGGTCTCACTTGTTGAAATCGGTCTAAATGGAGTATTGTCGGGGCCGTCTAAATTTGGAATCTGCCCTGTTGAGGTACCAGAGGTTCCTTGGTCGTCCTTCCTGGCTATCCTGGAGCCCATTTCCCTATTAATTAGCCTTTTGTAAGATCTTCGAATGGTATCTTTGGCCGAACTAGGGGACCCAGTGGCTGGACTATCAGAGTCTGTCGGTAATTGCCCAGAAGGGGTAGATCTTCCTGATGATCTTGAGTTATAACTCCGTCTCCTTGTGGCTCTGTCCCTCAATCCCTCTCTTAGGGTGGCGTCCAGCTGTCTTTGGAAATTGTCCCATTCTTCGTTCCAATGTCGCCTCCAGTCATCAAATTCATTGTTGTAGTGCCGAAGCAATTCTTCCTGATTGCTAATTCGGATGTTATGTTCATGCAGTTGTCGTTCCTGTCTGTTTGCCATCGTCATCATATCTAACCGCCAGTCAGCAAACCAAGTTGGCATCTGATGATGGGCAGCAGACGGTGTCTGGGTATCCTGGGAAGGGGCTTCGTCCAGTGGGGCTTGGCCCTGTCGCTGATGGATTCCATTCAGTGGAGGTTGGCCCTGTTGGAAAGGAGGAAGACCCTGTTGGGAAGATACATCAGTCAACAGATGGTTCTTAGGTTGCACACTGCTGCTGTGGTCTGTCAGAGATGATATAGTGTCATCGGCATGCTCCTTCGCTGCAGCAGAACTATCTGCCTGAGCTTCCTGAAGAGCTTCTTCCCAACTATCAGGTATTTTCCGGGTGCCGTCATTCTCAGGTTGTTTGTCAGTTTTCTTCTCCGGTGTTCCTTTATCCTCGGGCGCTCCTGGCTTCACCATTGAGATATGGCCCTGCTGGTGCCAAGACTGCCACTGCTCTACAGGAATCTTGGAATTTGCAGCCAAGAGCTGGAAAGTCAGGGGTTCTTGTTCCCGCAGGATAATGATCTTCGCTGCTGCAGCCGGACCAACGTTGTACAACGTCTTCAGTTCCTTCTCGTCGGCAGTGTATAAATTCACCGCTTCCATGGTACTGGTGGGTACTCTGTTCACACTAGTGAATATCGGATATATAAACCGGCAGTATCATATAACGAGACCGAGAACGAACTAATTGGCGATCATGCTCACCTGATGTGAGATCCACAAATTCACCAAGTTTACCAGGGTATCAGGCTGATATCGTCTGAAAGGTCTTACGGAATACAAACGCTCGCTAACCACCAGTTACCGTAACCAAGTACAGAACCGGCAGTCTGCAGAGCACCTGCTAACCTTCAGACAATTTGACAACCGCAACCTAGCTACACCTGGCCGACTGAGAATCGAAGTTACTGAGTCTTGAGATACAATTCGAACGGGCTAAAGTGCGAGAGTTAGTGACTTAAAACTAACTTAACTTTTAACTTCACAAAGACCGTAATTCAATCAATTCAATCAACAAATGTAACCTTATAAAGAAGCTGATAATGCCCTCAGAGAGAATAGTAGAACCAAGTACCACTGAGCCAAAGACGAGTGCCCTTGGTCCCTTCACTTCCCCTTGAAGGCTGTCAGACTTATTTCAACTTTTAAAAGCTTAAATAGCTTATTGACTATTTTTTAGCCTAAATTTATATTAATTTGAACTATCAAGTGGCTTAAAAGACTACTCTAAGTTTATATTGCTAAGAACTTATATGTACAGTAGACAAAACAATAACCACAATTTTAGCTTAACTCAAATAGTTAACTCTCAATTGATATAATAACTTAACTAAGTCGCAATTGCCTTAACCTATATCACAGTGCTAAATACCTGTAGCCGCTATGTGACTATGCACATGCAATCCACAGAATTCCGCAAAGCGACAAAGTTGAAAGCTTAACTTAGTTGCAATTGCCTTAAACTATATCACAGTGTTAAATACCTGTAGCCGCTATATGACTAAACACATGCAATCCACAGAATTCCACAAAGCGACAAAGTTGAAAGCTTAAGTTTGCAAGCTTATCTTACCCTACTCTCCCCTATTTTAATTAAAGGAATGAGGTAACAATCTGACCTTTACAGACCACTCAGTGCAAATCACAACTGATTCTGTTGCTCACACGTCTGAATCCGCTAGGTCAAGTGTGAATTTTCACAAGTATCCAAATCCCTGGATAATTCTCAAAGTACCCCAGCTGTGAAAACAACCAGTTCAGAGAGTGCAAAAAATGAGTATTTCTGCTCTCTGAATTTATGAAGTCCCAGGAAAGAAAATATGACTGCTACACTGCCGAATGGCAAATTAATGCCCTCAGCAGTTACCAACAGTCAAGATCTGAGCACTATATAGTAGAACCAATTTAACAGAAAATTTTATTAAGTATGGTAAATGGTAAGGCAACAAAATAACCTAACTCAATGCACTATGCAGACAGCATAAATAAATGGGACATGTGCAACCAAGTTAAGATTTTGTGGATCTCTGTTGGTGCAATGTAACTCCACTCAAACAGCTGAAAACAGTTATGCAGAGAAGTCCAATTAATTGTTGCTTACACAAACTCCAAAAAAAACGTGTTTTAATATTTTGGAAAAATTAAAACTACAATTTAATTGTAATGGAGTTAAGAATACAAATGTCTCAATTGCCTCAGTATGTTACCACACCGCAACTAAAGAAACCAAAGTAATTCTCTTCTCCTAAATGTAAAAAAAATATTCTAAGTCTATGACTATGTATTAAATATCATTAAGTATTGGCAAACTATATGAAGTCTAATTTGCTAACTATGTACTTAATTGTTGCTAATCCTCTAAGTGAAAACTGTTAATGACACCCAAACAATGTAAACATTCAAGTGTCTAAGTTTAAGTTCACACAGAAATAATCAAATCATAGACTGAGTAATATTGGCAAAATCTCTCTCTAATTATCAATCAGACAGAGAATAAATCAGAACAGCAAGCAATCTCAAAGAAAAAATAATCTGTCTCAAGCCTATATGTATAAGGCAAGAACAGAAATTCTCAAAAATAAGCCAACTTGAAAGTCAGCTCAAGCTAAATAAATGCTCAAGTCACAATCATATATGTGATCAAGCAAAACTCCAGGCGTTCCGATTTAGTTCTGACACCAAATGAAGCAATGTGCTATACCTTTGAAGTGTACTGTGCTTTCTGTGATCTGTGCTTTCTGTGTTCTGTGCTTTCTGTGTTCTGTGTTGCTTGGTTGGCTCCTCAAGTCAGTCTGACCATTCCCTCCACTCCTGGGGCATGCTGGGAGGAAGTACAGCAGAGCCCCTAGTGGATAGTGGCGGAACATGATCAATGTCTGCTATGCTATCAATGCCTGCTACAATAGTATGGCAGTTACAGTGGGCTACTTAGCACCACCCGCCAAGGGTAACCACAACAAAGTAATTCATTGATGTACATTAGGTACAAATCAATTTATGTATAAATGTATTGATTACATAGAATTGTCTCTGATTCCAAAGGAAGTCTTAGCAACTGAAACAGGGCATGTTCCCTGATGGAGAAAATTCATCTGACCAGTGAATTAAATAGTCATCTGTCATATCCGATATTACACATAGTATTTGTATTTAGTCAGAGGAGTGATCAATTTGCCGTGGACAGTTGGCAGTGTGGTTATCTTGTTTGTTAGAAGGCATAACCCACTGATATCGCAAGTGGCAGGAGATTGTTCGCCCAGTATCAGAAGTCTCTTAATATTGACCAAGTAATTCCTTTAGGACTGACTGGCTCTATGGGGGGTTGCTAGTATTTTGGGGACGAACTTGTTTGTAGGGGTACCATTTATATATATGTCAATTTGAAGAGTGTGTAGACTATCACTCACGGACTAAACCTGCTGACTCAAAAAGAAAGAAACCTAGCGAAAGCTTTTTTACTCATTTTGATTTTTTGGTAATAGAATCCGTCTTCAAAAACATTAGACATATGAATTCATTAAGATTTTTTATGTTAGAATTTACAAGAGTGCAACAAATTAGAAAAATACTCTAACAGTATGTCTTCTGATTCTCTCACAGATGCACCTTCATTCACTTATATCCGGCTATTTGTAAACTTTGCTTCTTTTTGGTATGCTTGATTTAAAAAAAATCAATTTGCTGTTCAGGCACCAATTGCTTTTATTAACTTAAGACTTTCAAAGCACAGAAAGTACTAAGATAAAAAAAAAAGAATCTCAAAGGGCAATGATCATCTTCCTTCTGCAATTTAAGAAGAGTTCCTTTTGCAATTTAGGGAGAGTAGCAATGCCATTAAGAAGACAATTGCCTCTTACTTGCAGGATCAGACCTCATTCTCCTGAGTGAGCCGGAAAATGTGCATCAAGGCGACTAAGTTGGCTCTTTAGGGGAAAGGTGAAACTATTTGGTGACAGTTGACTCCGCAAAAAACCATAATTATATGGTGCTGGAGCTTTTAGAGCATCTAGCCGTTCATCAAATTTCAAGACCCCCGCCTATAAGGCTCTGTTGTTGGGTGTATAGTAAAGACTTGGAGCTCTGCATGCAATCAATTTAATACTTCGCTTGATTGCACAAAGAATTATGCTAATTACTGTGAAGCAGGTAATATAATATGTTTAATATTTTTTCACACGCGATCAGAAAAACATGGCTTGGTGATACTAACACAATATGCAACAACCAATTTGTGAGAATAAACACATTTCAACTTTTTTTATTCAATTAAGTTCACCCATAACATAGAAAATATTAAATTTTTATTGCATGGATGGCCATGCTGCACTTGAAAATTCTTAAATCCTGCTTTAGTCATCTTTGAAGTTCATCTCTCTGAAAAATACCAGCCTGAGGTAACCATAGTTTTCGTAAATCTTCTAATTGCTCTTTGCTGCTCGTCTCTTGTACCACATCAAAGATATTAAAAATTGTTCACCAAATGATTTGCCATGTAGGATGACAGTCATTCTCTTGGCACTTGGTGCCTGTCTGGTGTGCTTTAAAAGGACTTGTGGATCAATGATACACTTGCCATATGAGCAAACAAATAGCTGGCGGCTGAAGCTGTTCCAGTTCTATTTAGACTTTTAAAAATTGCCCACAACGCCATGTGGCGAAGTTGTCTTACAACAAGTTGGAAAGCTTGACACCCTATAAAAGTCAGCTGTAATGATGAAAATATCAGCTCATTTTTATGCATACAAGACCATACTCAAGGCAAGTAATCTTTTGTAATTTTTATATCTGCTAAGGCCTCAAATAAACACAGGGTGCCAGGTATACCATGCAGGATTATGAATTACATTAGTATGCATAGTACTGGTTGTGTCATTGTGGGGACCAGAAAACAACAATGTCTTTGTAGCGTTTTAAAATGTATAAGGCAAGCACACAGTGACACTCGCTCCTTGAAGTAGACAGGCAATGGTTTTTCTGCTGCAAGGGTGTTTTAAGTCACCGAAGTTGATCTAGTCTGAATTAAGATAATCTCAGCAAATGAATACACTGTACATGTAAGTTCCAAAATGTCAAAACAAATGTCAGACACAAATTGTCGAAAGTTTGCCATTTCCAATTTTGTTAAGTTATGGCCAGGAGCAAGTGCAGTAAAGAAAAGTGCAGTCATTTATCGTAGATATTCCTCAAATATCCTCATTCATGTTGCAATACATTTTCATTTCATCGGACAAGAATCCGGCCTGACATGCAGCAAAACATCACCCGTTTCGCTTACCTGGGGTGTGGTACTTGTTCTTTTGACATTTCCCTTGTTAATTTTTTTTGTGATGTATTGGGTGTGGTTACTTGCTCTTTTGAAGTTTGGTCACATCAGTTCACAATCACTAAATCAATTATCTCTTCAGGTACTAATTGATTTTCCCAGTTGAAGCATTTGTGTCATGTTAATGGTCCAAAGACACGCCGGAACACCAAAATAAAGAGCAATGCATTAATGATCAGCTTCCCCATGTAATTTAGGGAGAGTAGCTATGCCATTAAGCAGACAATTACCTCTTATTGCTTCTTCACCCTCTTCCAAGAACTCATTCTGTTGAGTGACCTGGAAATGTGCTGTTCATGCCATTCGGTCAGGTGGGAAAGGTGAAACAATTTGGTGATGCCTGGTTTAGTGACTGACACAGTGTCATGCATGTGCTAGGGCATTGAGAACACAAATTGGCATTACTGCTTGTCTGCATTTGGAGCCTATGCAATTTGGGCTACGGGATGTCCTGCCACAGAATATGAATAGACAAAAAAAAATTTGAATAAAAACAGCATGTCTGCTCATGTCAGAAGCTGGTTTGTTTGCTTCATACTTCAAGGCTGTCTCAAATTCTTTAGGGTTATCTTTTCTGGAATGACAATCTTAAATTGAGTCCTTACATGTCATATTTATATGAAAGAGGTGAGGAGTTTCTCTCTCTGGAAAGTGTAAAGACCATGACAATTTAAAATATATGGACATTATATAAAGATAATTCTATCATTCCACCCACACGGCATAGTTGGTATTACAAAAGTCGACTCAGACAGAATAATGAGAAGAGCAAAACACAACAGGCGTTTTATGTTCTCAATTTCTTTACAGCAGGACAATTATTGGTACTGTCCTTTTCCTACATGTCCCTTTAACATCGTCTTCATTGCTGTGGTTCTTCGCTCATTTGAGGTTCACCCTTTGAGGTTTGCTTCACATCAGTTCTCACTCATTAACTCAACTACCTCTTCAGTTACTAATTGTTTTTCCCAGTTGAAGCATTTGTGTTATGCAAATGGTCTAAAAACACACTGAAGCCCCAAAATGAAGAACACCTTCGATTTGAAAACATGCTTAAGCATGTCTTTTGTGAAAAAAACAACAACTTGCAAACATTGGCTCATCTATTGCACCTGTCTGAAGCTCTAAATTACACACTTCAGACTACTCCATCATTTCTCACTTTGGGAAACCAGGACTCTGTGTCTTGAAACTCTTAATGAAGTCAGCGATAACGACCCAAAAATCAAATCTCATTTCTATGCATAGGATTTCAGGCTGTCGGCTGAACTATGTCACGAATCTTGTGATGTTGATACAGTTTTCCAGTAGCTCAAATTCAGTTTCATTTTATCAATTAAAATAGAGCACACTCTCAGCTCGATCCTTTGTTCTATATGATGCAATGTGAGAATGGACATTTGTGTAATACATTTAGGAGGTATGATAGTAACCGACTCATGGCTTTGCATAATATTGCTTTAACAGTTGTCCGAGAGAACCTTGATGGGCTATGTGCCTGCAAATGCCAGACAATGGCTCTGCAAACTGTCCTTTTATGCCAACAGCGGTCCAAGATATTCTGCAATGCTTAGCCGGGCGAATGAATGACCACTTCCTGCATAATGAGCAGAGCATGAATAAAACAATGGAAGGAGCAATGGGCAGTACAACCACAAGCCCTGACCAGCAACAACAGGGCTCATGCTAAAAGTTGACATATTATTAAGTTACAACAAAGGAAGAACAAATACAGTGTTCAGTCCATGACAATATCTTATACAATAACAATTTTGTTATTTTCTGTGATTGACTCATTCTCGGTCACATTGCATGTTGCAAGCCTTTTGCATAAAAGTCCAAAACTAGTCCAGAGATTAACATATCAATCCAGTCCAGTTTAGTTAAGATATAAAATATTCTTCAGAAAGCCAGATTCCAGTTTTTGAACTGAATGAATTATTAAATTTTTTATTGCAATAGGATTAAAAACATAAATCCGGTATTTGCTGTTAGTGGCTCACCTGACAATGTCATGTCAGGCAGAGCATAGAGAAGAAACTAATAAAGAAAGTATTAATTCCTTTGGTTATTTCTTATCATAACCCATTATTCCTCACATACATTTATCAACTGATATTTTCATGATAGAGAAATTTAATTGATTTATCGAAAGTGACAAGCAACTCGACAGTCTTAAAGCTCAGTTAACTATATTTTGATATCCTATTTTGCTGTGGAAAGAGCAACCTTCGGCTGACTTGCCTCACTGAATCAGCATTCAAGCTTCATTTGCTTTTCCAATTGCCATTAGTTCTACATGTATATGGAATCGTTTATATGACTCGTTTGATGGGATGGTTCATTGATGGCAGTTTAGATTGCCTTCCATTATTGTGTATGACATAAAGATAACAACCCTTTGGTGACATGGCGTAACCCCGCCAGTCATTTAAATGAGCAATATGGCATAACTTGCAGTTCAACGAAGCATGATGCAGTCATCGGATTAAAACATAGATAATATAAAGCATATAAAGTACTCATTCCTGCTTGAAAGAAAAAGAATGTAATATTTTGTCTGCCATCTGGTCAATGTTAAACATCCCAAAGAAAACTGCCTGTTGATTGTGAAACATGGATTGATTCACAAAAGATGAGATGAAAATGTATTAATAACAACATGAAGGCTATAATTTAAGTATTTTTAGTTGCACCAAGAGACATCCAATGCCAATGTTTTTGTCTATTGGGGGGGGGGGCATTGAGAGTTTTTGGCCCATATGTGACTCTATATATATGTTGAATAAAGAAAACTGGCAATGATTGTTGTTCCACATGCCACAAATATCCTCCTTTTTGACATATTATCATCTTAGTTGAGGATGTTTTTGCATTGATTTAATAGCAGCACTGTTTAGTGAAACTAGCACAATAATTATGTTAAATACACCAGAAAACAACAAATTTGTGAGAATAAACATATTTCAGGTCTTTTATTCAATTCATCCACAACATCAAAAGACTCAATTTTATGGCATGGATGGCCATACTATACTTGAAAATTCTTAAATCCTGTTATAGCTTTCTTTGAAGTTCATCTCTTTGAAAGATACCAGCCTGAGGTGATTGTACTCTTCTAATTGCAAATCTTCTAATTGCTCTTTGTTGCTCATCTCTTGTATCACATCAAAGATGATTAAGGTAGTTCACCAGATGATTAGTGATGAAGTATGAGTATTTTTTCCCTTGCCCTTTGGTGCCTGTCGTCTGGAGAGCAAATAATGCTAGTATATAATTGGTTATTGCATTCACACAGAAATTTTCAAAATATGACTTTGTCATTTTGTACTAGTTTTATCGGACTTGTTGATCAATGAAACACTTGCCATGCAGTAACAAATAACTGCTCTGGCATCTGAAGCTGTTCCAGTTCTATTTAGAATCTGAAAACTGGCCCACAAAGCTATGTGGGGAAGTGGTCTTATAACAACTATTGGAAAGCGTGGCACCCTATAAAAGTCAGCTGTAATGATGAAAATATCAGCCTATTTTATTCATACCATACTATACTCAAGGCAAGTAATTTTATGCGATTTTTATATTTGCTAAGGCCTCAAATAAACAGAGGATGTCATGTATATCATTTAAGACTATGAATTACATTGGAATGCGTGGCACTGGCTGTGTCATTGTGGAGACCAGAAAGGAACAATGGCTTTGTTGCCTTGAATCTATAAAGCAATCACACAGTGCCACTCACTCTTTGAAGTGCACAGCATTTGCAGCTTTGGGAATACATACTCAGACAGCCAGTGGGATTATATTGACTTGTGGCTTTACTCAAAATAATAATGTGTTTATTTTACTGCCCAAATTCATATTCTGAATCTCAGATTTATGCAATAATTTTCACACAACAAAGAGAACCTTTGTAGTCAATGTATGGGATAGCGCTGCTGAGTGATCTATTTTTTTGTATTAATCAAGCAAGTTTTGATATAACAGAATTTTCCAGTGTGTATATTTACATTTATAATGCCTTTGAAAATTTAGAATGAGCCACACTGTCACAGAAGTTAGATGCCTCACTGAAATGACGTCAAAGCTTCATCAGCTTCTTATAATTTCAACACGAATTTTAAGCTGCAAGTCATCAAAGTTGATCTGGTCTGAGATTTGAACTCAGATAAATGTCTCATTTGAATGTAAGTTCCAAAATGTAAAAAAAAAAAGTCCGACACAAATTGTCTAGAGTTTACCATTTCCTATTTTGTTAAGTAGAGGCCAGGAGCAAGTGCAGTCATTTATCTTTGAGATTCCTCAAAAATCCTCATTCATGTTGCAATGCATTTTATATCTCATCGGATAAGGATCGGGCCTGACTTCGGGCCTGACATCACCCGTTACGCTTACGGGGGGTGTGGTAGCTTGCTCTTTTGACATTTCCCTTGTTAATTATCTTTGACATGAGGGTTAGGGGGCTTGCTCTTTTGAGGTTTGCTTCACATTAGTTATCAATCATTAAATCAATTATCTCGTCACGTACTAATTGATGTTCCCGGTTGAAGCATCTGTGTCATGTAAATGGTCCAAAAACACACCAAAGCCCCAAAATGAGGAGCAATGCATTAATGATCAGCTTCCCCGTGTAATTTAGGGAGAGTAGCAATGCCATTAAGCAGACAATTACCTCTTATTGCCTCTTACCCACTTTCAAGACCTCATTCTGTTGAGTGAGCTGGAAATGAGCTGTTCATGTCACTCAGTCAGCCAGGAAAGGTGAAACAATTTGGTGATTCCTGGTTCAGTGTCTGACACTGTGTCATGCATGTGCTAGAGCATCTTAAACGAACACAAAGTGGCATTATTACTTGTCTGAATTTGGAGCCTATGCAATTTTTGCTGTGGGATGTCCTGCCACAGAATGCGAATATACCAAAAACGCTAGACAAAAACAGCATGTCCGCTCATGTCAGTAGCTTGATTGTCTGCTTCATACTTCAAGGCTATCATATATAAAAGAAGTGAGGTGTTTCTCTCTCTGGAAAGTGTAAAGACCATGACAATTTAACACATATGGATAAACATAATTCTGTCATTCCACCCACGCAACAAGATAATTGGTAAAACAAATATTAACTGCCACAGAATAATGAGATGAGCAAGACACAGAGAGTTAGAGTTAGAAAATCTTTATTGACATGTGCCGAAGCACCCAGCCCACAAAGGGCTTACAAGTCACAAAAAGCTTTATAAAGGACACACAAGTGAAACACATATATATACAAAAAGGACATACAAAATTACAACTTTCACAATTTCAACTTAATACATAATATTTTCTTATTGTGTATAAATGCATTCCCTCCTTCTTTGTATAGCATCAAATAAAAATTTAGCAGTATATTTTACAACATTTTTCGACATCAACAAAACAAGCTTATCCGCTAAATTCAAAAAAATATTTATAAACCGGCTCTATCTGTAAAACATGATCTAATAAGACTGCTCTCAAATCATCATATGCTTGACAATACAACAAGAAATGAATTTCATCCTCAAGATATCGATATCTGCATAAAGTACATAAACAATTTTCTAATGGAATATTCTGGAATCGGCCTGTCTCTATAGCAAGGGGCAGTACACCCAATCGGAACTGTGCAAGCGTGGATCTATAACCTTTATTAGCAATTGTTTCTATATATGGCTCAATACCAAATTCATTTTTATACAACGCATAAGTTCTGAGCTTTGGGGAATCTTGAATCATAGCACTCCAATCTTCTCTACATATATTTATTAATCTTTGTTTCACTTGCTCAATATTCAGTTGTTCATTTTGAATGTACTGGTCTGTCATATTAATTTTCTGCAAAATATTGAAAACTTCAGAGCACCAGGACTTTTGAGTACAATTTCTATCCCATTGAAACACTTTCTTTGTAAGCCGTGTACTATCCATAGAAATTAGTCTATTCCAGTAACGAATGATACTGACATATCTCCTAAGTTTACTGGGTAGCCATCCCATATCACCATTAACACCTAAGTTTGAGGTAAATCTATGAACTCCCAAAAACAAATGAATTGCACGATTTTGAACTGCATTAATGTTATCAAAAACACCATAACCCCAAATACATGAACCATAATCAAGTATACTTGTTACTCCGCTGTTAAATAATTTAGTGTAAGTTTCATATCCGAACCCTTTATTTTTCTTATATTTACTATAGATTGCCCAAGTGCTCTGCCACAACAGACGTTATGTTATGTTCTCAGTTTCTTTATAACAGGACATTTATTAGTACCGTCCTGAGTTGCACATTTCTCTCCGCATGTCTCTTTAACATTATCTTCATCGCTGTGGTGCTTTGCTCTTTTGAGGTTTGCTCTTTTGCAGTTTGCTTAACATCAGTTCTCAATCAATTATCTCTTCAGCTACTAATCGCTTTTCCCAGCTGAAGCATTTGTTGGCATTTGTGCAATCTAAATGGTCCAAAAACACACTGAAGCCCCAAAAGAAAAGCACCTCTGATTTGAAAAACTTGCAGTGGTAAACCCACAAATATATGCTCGGACATGTCTTTTGTGAAAAAAAACAACATTGCAAACATTGGCTCAACTATTGGACCAGTCTGAAACTGAAAATTACACAATTCAGACTACTTCATCATTTCTCACTTTTGGGGAAACCAGGCCTCTGTGTATTGAAACTCTTAATGAAGTCAGCGATAATGACCCAAAAATCGAATCTCATTTCTATGCATAGGTTTTCATGCCGTCGGCTACTATATTTACGAATCTTGTGATATTGATACAGTTTTTCTGTAGCTCAAATTCAATTTCATTTTATCAACTAAAATAGACCATACTGTCGGCTCGATACTTAGTTCGATATGATTCTCTGTGAGAACTGTCCTTACTGTTTGTACATGGACATTTGTATAATACATTTTGGATGTATGATAGTAACCGACTCATGGCTTTGCATAGTTTTGCTTTATCAGTCGTCCAAGAGAACCTTGATGAGCTATGTGCCTGCAAATGCCAGACAATGGCTCTGCACACTGTCCCATTATGTACCTTTTATGCCAACAGCGGTCCAAGATATTCTGCAATGCTTAGCCGGGCGAATGAATGACCACTTCCTGCATAATGAGCAGAGCATGAATAAAACAATGGAAGGAGCAATTGGTTGCACGCTACAAGCCCTGACCAGCAACAACAGGGCTCATGCTAAAAGTTGACATATTATTAAGTTACAACAAAGGAAGAACAAATACAGTGTTCAGTCCATGACAATATCTTATACAATAACAATTTTGTTATTTTCTGTGATTGACTCATTCTCGGTCACATTGCATGTTGCAAGCCTTTTGCATAAAAGTCCAAAACTAGTCCAGAGATTAACATATCAATTTAGTCCAGATCTAGTCAAGAGATAACATATTCTTCAGAATGCCACATTCCGGTTTTTGAACTGAATGAATTATTATTTTTTTACTGCAATTGGATTAATCCTTATAAAACCTAAATCCGGAATATGCTTTCAGTGATTGACCTCACAATGTCATGTCAGGCAGAACATAGTAGAAGAAACTAAGAAAGAAAAAAATTAAGTCCTTTGATTATTTCTTTTCTTAAGCCATTAGTCCTCACATACATGCATCAACTGATATTGTTACGAGAGAGAAATTCGATTAATTTATCGAAAGTGACAAGCAACTAGACAGTCTAAAAGCTCAGTCAACAATATTTTGATATCCTGTTTTGCTATGGAAAGAGCAACCTTCAGCTACTTGCCTCACTGAATCAGCATTGAAGCTTCATTTGCTTTTCCAAATGCCATTAGTTCGACATATATATGGAATCGTTTATATGACTCATTTGATGGGATGGTTCATTGATGGCAATTTCGATTGCCTTCCATAATTGCGTATGACATAAAGATAACAACCCTTTCGTGCTTACATGGCGCAACCCAACCAGTCATTTAAATGAGCGATATAGCATATCTTGCAGTTCATTGAAGCATGATGCAGTCATCTGATTAAAACTCAGATAATGTAAGGCTTATAAAATACTCAGTCCTACTTGAAAGAAAGAGAATGTGATGTTTTGTCTGCCATCTGGTCAATGAAGGCACATAATGAAAGTATTTTTAGTTGCACTAAGAGAAATCCAATGCCGATATTTTTGTCTATTTTTGGGCGGGAGGGGTGCCGAGAATTACCTACATATCTAAGATTTTGGCCCATATGTGGCTTTATATGTAGAGTAAAGAAAATTGGCAGCAATTTGTATCCCAAATGCCACAAATATCCTCTGTTATGAAATATTATCATCTTGGTTGAGAATGTTTTGTTTTATTGATTTAATGGCAGCACTGCTAATTGAAACCAACACAATTTTGTGAGAATAAACACATTTCAGTTTTTTTATTCGATTCATCCACAACATAAAAAAGATCAATTTTATGGCATGGATGGCCATGCTATACTTGAAAATTCTTAAATCCTGCATGTTATAGCTTTCTTAGAAGTTTATCTCTTTGAAAAATACCGTTCTCTTCGTAAATCTTCTAATTGCTCTTTGTTGCTCCTCTCCTGTATCACATCAAAGATGTTTTTAAAACGATAGTTCACCAGATGATTGGTGATGAAGGATAATTGTTGTTGCACCTTGGTGCTTGTTATCTGGTGTGCAAATAATGCCTTAAAAGTCCAGTATATTATTGGTTATTGCATTCACACTTAAATTTTCAAAGTATGACTTTGTTATTTTGTGATAGTTCTATCGGACTTGTGGATCAATGAAACACTTGCCATGCACTACCAAATAACTGCCCTGGCAACTGAAGGCTTCAAGCTGTTCCAGTTCTATTTAGAATAAGAAAATGGCCCACAAAGCTATGTGGGGAAGTGGTCTTATAACAGCTATAGGAAACCTTGACACCCTATAAAAGTCATCTGTAATGATGGAAATATCAGCCTATTTTTATGCATACAAGACCATACTCAAGGCAAATAATTTTGTGTGATTTTTATCTTTGTAAAGGCCTCAAATAAACAAAAGATGCCATGTATATCATGTAGGATTATGAATTAAATTAGTATGCATAGTACTGGCTGTGTCATTGAGAGACCGGAAAACAACAATGGCTTTGTAGTTGTGAACCTATACGGCAAGCGCACAGTGTCACTGACTCTTTGAAGTGCAGAGCATTTGCAGCTTTGGGAATAGATATTCTGACAGCCAGTGAGATTATATTGATTTGTGGCTTTACTCGAAATGAAGCGTTTCTTTTTACTGTCAAAATTCATATTCTGAATCTCAGATTTATGCAATAATTCTCATACATCAAAGAGTGCCTTTGTAGTCAATATATAGGATACCAGTGATATATTTGTATTAAGGAAGCAATTTCTGACAAAACAGAATTTTCTAGACAGTGCATTATGTATATTTATATTGATTAATTCATCATGCCTTTGAAAAGTAGAATGAGCCACACTGTCTAAGAAGTTAGATGCCTCATTGAATTGATATTGAAGCTCCATGAGCTTCTCATAAAATCCAATGGTTTTTCTGCTGAAAGGGTGTTTTAAGTCATCAAAGTTGAGTCTGGGATGGGAATTAAGATAGTTTCAAAATCTGAATGTAAGTTCAAAAGTGTCAAAACAAATTAGTAGAGGCCAGGAGGCCAGAAAAGTGCAGTCATTTACCTTAGACATACATCAAAAGTCATCCTCCATGATGCCATACATTTTCATCTCATCGGTTAAGAATATGGCCTGATAGCAAAACATCACCAGCTTCACTTACTTTCATGCAGCATGTAGAGGCCCTAACCGGGGGTGTAGCTTGCACTTTTGAAATTTCCCTTGGTACTTTTTATTTGTGATATACTGGGGGTGTGGTGGCTTGCTCTTTTGAGATTTGCTTCATATCAGTTCACAATCATTAAATCAATTATCTCTTCAGGTACTAATTTTTATTCCCATTTGAAGCATTTATGTCATGTTAATCGTCCAAAAACACAACAAAGCCCCAAAATAAAGAGCCGTGCATTAATGATCAGGTTCCCTGTGTAATTTAGGGAGAGTAGCAATGCCATTAAGCAGACAACTACTTCTTATTGCCTCTTACCCACTTGCAAGACCTCATTCTGTTGAGTGAGCTGGAAATGTGCTGTTCATGTCACTCAGTCAGCCGGGAAAGGTGAAACAATTTGGTGATGCCTGGTTCAGTGTCTGACACAGTGTCTTGCATGCGCTAGAGCATTAAGAACATGAAGTGGCATACTGGTGGTGTGGTGGCTTGCTCTTTTGAGATTTGCTTCACATCAGTTCACAATCACTAAATCAATTATCTCTTCAGGTACTAATTGATTTTCCCAGTTGAAGCATTTGTGTTATGCAAATGGTCTAAAAACACACTGAAGCCCCACAATACAGAGCACCTCTGATTTGAAAACCTTTCAGTGGAACCCACAAATACATGCTTAGACATGTCTCTTACGTAAAAAAAAAAACAACATTGCAAACATTGGCTCAACTATTGGACCAGTCTGAAACTGAAAATAACACAATTCAGACTACTCCATCATTTCTCACTTTTGGGGAAACCTGGCCTCTTTGTCTTGAAACTCTTAATGAAGTAAACAATAATGACCCGAAAATCAAATCTCATTTCTATGCATAGGATTTCAGGCCGACGGCTACTGTTCCTGTAGCTCAAATTCAATTTCATTTTATCCACAAAAATAGAGCATACTTTCAGCTCGATCCTTCATCCTATATGACTCTCTGTGAGAACTGTCCTCACAGTTTGTACATGGACATTCGTATATACATTTTGGATGTATGATAGTAACCGACTCATGGCTTTGCATAGTTTTGCTTTACCAGTCGTCCAAGAGAACCTTGATGAGCTATGTGCCTGCAAATGCCAGACAATGGCTCTGCACACTGTCCCATTATGTACCTTTTATGTCAACTGCGGTCCAAGATATTATGCAATGCTTAGCCGGAGAATGAATGACCGCTTGCTGCATAATGAAAGGAACATGAATAAAACAAATGGAGGGAGCAATGGGTGGTGCAAACACAAGCTCTTGACCAGCAACAACAGGGCATATGCTTCAAGTTGACATATTATTAAGTTACAACAAAGGAAGAACAAATACAATGTTCACTCCATGACAATGTCTTATACAATAACAATTTTAGCATTTTCTGTGCTGGACTCATTCTCGGTGACACTGCAAGTTGTAAGCCTTTTGCCAAAAATTCCAAAACTAGTCCAGAGGTTAATATATCAATCCAGTCCAGATCTAGTAAAGAGATTATGTATTCTTTTGTACGCAATATTCCAGTTTTTTAACTGAATGAATTATTATTGTTTTACTGCAATTTGATTAATCCCTAAAAACCTAAACAGGAATATATTCTCAGTGACTCACCTGACAATGTCATGTCAGGCAGAACAAAGAAGCAGAAACTAAGAAATGAAAAATTTATTCTTTGGTTATTACTTTTCATAAGCCATGACTCCTCACATACATGCACCAACTGAAATTTTTTTATGAGAGAGAAATTTAATTAACTTATTGGAAGTGTCAAGCAACTCAACAGTCTAAAAGCGCAGTTAACTGTATTTTGATATTCTGTTTTGCCGTGCATAGAGCGACTTTCGGCATACTTGCCTCACTGAATCAGCATTCAAGCTTTATTTGCTTTTCCAGATGCCATTAGCTCTACATATATATGGAATCGTTTATATGACTCATTTGAAGGGATGGTTCATTGATCGCAATTTCGAATGCCTTCAATAATTGCTAAGACATAAAGATAACAACCCTTTAGTGCTTACAAGGGGTAACCAAGCCAATCATTCAAATGAGCAATATGGCATATCTTGCAGTTCATCGAAGCATGATGCAGTCATCTGATTAAAATTTAGATAACATAAAGCATATAAAAAAACTCAGTCCTGCTCGAAAGCTTGCTGTATGGCTTTTGTTTCATAATGATGTAATATACTTTATTTGTGTCTTCTTGTTTTCTCACAGTTTTACTCGTTGAAGGTGATCTGATGCTTCAATTTTCCGTATTTTGTTTCTTCAAAAAACGTTTCTTTTGTTAACCGATTTTCCAATTGAATGCAGTTGTCTTTATGTATTTTCTTGTGTTTAATCCACAGAACCTTATATGAAAGATTAAACTTAATGATCAGGCTATTGTACCAGTCTTTTCTTTGGAGCATTTCTTCAGAAAATTTGAGCAAAAACTGCACAGTCTCCTGTTGAGCAGGCGATTCAATTATTGCTCTTTGATGTTCATCTTTGTATACTTCCACAGAATTGAAAACTTGATTACATTCATGAAATGTTCATCGTTGCAGATATGTCTGTCTTGTCTCGTGTGTAATGTGAAGTGGGCCATCCTTGCAGAAAGGAAATACTTTTGATGTCATGTAATGAGACATTATTATGACTGCACAGATGAACAAGCTGACAATAATAATTATAATAGCTCCATGGAATCATTTCCATCTACCTTTAAAATGTTCTTTTTTCAATATATAGAAAATTATGAAAACTTGAACATTGCAGAAAAATGCTAATAGGTCCAATAAGCCTCCTGCTCACTAGGAATTGTGGACAAGTAGAATTGGATGTCCACAGATACTCTGACTGATAAATGGCCTCTGGTTTCGCCATGAGCTGTCCATTTTTCAATTGAACTGAATATGAGCATTGTAACATTGGTGTTTGCTTTTGATTCTACAATTTCATCTGAATCTTGATTTTTCTCTATATTCGATTTTCTGCCATTTAGCCTCTGTCTGTGGTTTTTGTTCTCTTTGCTGCCTTGAGGTGCAGTCAGTAGAAGGCTGACCGCAAATTTCTGAAAAATAAAAATCTTACCCTATGTGTTCTCTATGTGGATGTAATTTACTCCAAACTATAAAACTTGACAAAATGCTTCTTTTTACAGAAATTGCCTGTTTTCGGTTGTGGTTAGAAAAACTTTGCATTTCGATCCGCACTTTCCAACTGTGACACAACCAGTTTTTGTTCATTAGATTTGTTACCATGCATGTCATGTGTAAAACGTGGCAATCAATGTTCGCCTCAATTTCTTATGTGCTGCCATGTGCAGAAATCATGGATGATGTAACGAGTTGTGAAAAGTCAATGAGATTGATGCTGATTTCCATTGGCACCTTTCCCTTAATCATCCACTAGACCAGACATTATTGGATAATCAGCCGAGCTTGATTGGTCTTGCCTTCCAGTAACATTTGATGTAAACATCAATAAGGCTGCCATATTGGCTTGTTCGTCATTATGGTGATAATTGCCTACTTACAAAAGTAAAGCACAAATAAAAAGGCCATCTTGTATTTCCAATTGCTGCACTTAATTTCCCCATGTTATAAGACATTATGCTCAGGCAAAAACCAGCAGATCTCATAGACGAAAAGCTAATGGTTCCATTTCTTTGTTACACAAATTGCAGTGTTTTTTGTATCTGATTCCTAACTGCTTCGTGCCGTCAATAGACAGCAATTATGGCTTTTTTAACAAGTTTACTTTCAAACAAAAGTGACAGAAATAACAAGAGAGAAGCAACACATCAGCATACCACTAATTATGCGCAGCTCAGCCTCCAAAAATCATTGTCAGCTCAGGAATACTGCATGTATATTATTATTTGCCCCGGTCACACACGATGTTGTAAACATACAATTTTTAAAATGTTGATACATTTATCACAATACTTTATACTTTTGTCCCCTAGAGTGCTCCACTTTCAATTGGTGATATGTGCTAGCACTTTAATTAATATCAGGGTAGTTGTTATGTTACGTCTCTTTTAAGTAGGAGTACAACATACCTGCCATGTGGGACTGGAAAAGTGTGTAGTTGATGTTATAGACTTTTCACATATTTCTTCAAGCTTATTATGTACAGTGGTCCCTAAGTTAAAAGACTGCCCTTTTACAGTCATGAAGACTTGATAAATGGCCTCTCTCTCATCGGGGTTAAAAATGCACTAAAAATGCTACTTACAACAGTGTGTCTTACAACACAGCGCTGGAATAAGACTTGAAAAGAAAATTAATAGGGGTATTCCAATGTGAATTTTTACATAAATTTTACAAATTTTTTTACGTCACAATGTTATAACAATAACACTACTTTTGAGGGCGCAATGCCGTTTGAATGGCCCAAGGTCATGTCCAGCAGCCCAAGTGATTCAAAGCAGCGCGAACAGCGCGAGGGCTGCTGTGCAATCACGAGGCCTGCTGCACATGACCGACGGTCATTCAAACAGCATATAGTCCAGGAGCAAGCACACCATTTCTGGGCTTGGTAGGTCGTTTTTTGAGGGGGGTTGCCGACATATACCAATGGAATCTATAGGGCCTGGGGTGTCTAAAACTGATTGTCGGCAGTTTGGCAATTGCCCATGGTTGCCATAGCAACCAGTTAAATGTAGTAAACAGTTTCAAAATTGGTGACACAATTTAATCAGATATCTGGGTATAGCACACAAATCAACTTGGAATTGGTTTAAAAAATGTTAATACTTTATGCAACCAGGTGAGGGCTTTTTAACAAGAATAATTATTTTACAATTAAAGGTCAGCCTAATTTGCATATGGAACGTTTTTTACTGGAATTTATTGATTTTTACTCACTACAGTGAAATGTAATATGCCAGGCTCCTATAAAATAATGTCAATCTCTATCAAGTTCAGCACATATTAATGCCCTGTTCGCTGGCTTTAAAATGACACCCCACTTCTTGCATTTTACAAAGTTTTCATAGTTAAAATTACCATGGAAACCTGAGGAAGTACTTATTTTCTGTTCTTTGACTGTAAGTTGACACTTATAGTACATGTATATTAAACAGTTTCCTCTTCAAACGTGTCCAGTCAGTAAGAATAAATAGGAATGGCATTGAATATGGGTCTAATGTGTACTATGGCTTTTCTTATAATTATCAAAAAAAAAATATGTGGTTGTCATGGAAACTAGAAAATGTGATTTTTGTCATTGTATCATAAGATTTAAATAATTTAACCAGTCATTGTCCAGCAATCTCTATAAAGTTCATAGATTTACTCAAACCACCAAATTTAACTTTTAGATAAAGTAATTAATCAAGACTATAACTGGTTTGGTGTCCATGGCAACCAAATAGCCAACTACAGCACATAGGCCTACTGGCCCAACACCTCTAAATGACAACTTCATATTTTCAAGATATGCGATGACTCCAATCGATCATAACTTTCTTAGGCCTAATTCTTAAGCTACAGGGCTGTAACTTTGTACACTTCCCTTCACGGTGTACCCCAATATTTCTGAAACGTTTCATATAAATCGGAAGTAATAAGGTGTGCCTTTTTTAATTTGTATTGAGTCGCATTGAGATTGACTTACTTTTCAGTAAGCAATGCAACCACTCATTTTTTTTCAATATGGCAAGATCTATGTGAATGTGTCAGATTTGAAAAAAAAGAAAAGATCTATATGTAATTAGACCTTCATTTGGAATATTAACTTTTATGATGAACATGCTTAGGGGGCAAATCTTCAGTTTATCCATGTCCAATGATGAGCAAAAATGATCATGAATTCCAAAAAAGCTGCACATTTTACGTCTCGGGAAACATCAAGTTATTTAATGTCCAATTTATTATTTTTGAAGCTCTCATAATTACGCATTTTTGCTTTGCTCAATGCATGGCTAACAAAAAATTAAAGTATATCCCATATTGCATAGAGGATGGATCAGATAGATTTTGTAGCAAGAGATTACAGAGAGGTATATATAGGCATAAAGCAAACAAACTTTTTGGGAGGACTGGCAATATTTGCCCGAATTTCGTAAGCTAGATTCAATCAGATTTGAGTTGGGGAGTGGTTGAGAAGGAGAGTGGAGATGGGGAGAGGCATATAGGCCTAGATATTGCAAGATCTAATATCTAGCACTGACTTGCCTAAATGTAATATCTCTGACTTGCCTAGGTGTAATAACTGACAAGTCTGAATATGCAATGTCTAGTCTAGCATTGAAATGTGGAAATGTAGTCAGTGGCGTAACTAGGGGGTCTCGAGCGGGGGGGGCACCTGGGGGGTATGCGATTCTCTGAGGGGGGCACTCAAAATACTAATTGTATATATTGGCCAAAGTTGAAAAGTTCATATGGAGGGGGGGAGCACCTGGGGGGGGCACAGGTCCAATTATGGGGGAGCATGTACCCCCCCTGTGCACCCCTATAGGGACGCCACTGCATGCAGTACCTTTAGCACTGACTAGTCTAAGTGTCATATCCCAGGCGGTCTGAAGGGGGACACAAGGTAAACTAAACATTTCTAACAATTGGTGGAGGGTTTGTCTGCTCTCACATAAAAATGAATGGTAGAAGCTATGTTGCCATAACGTGAACAAAGCGCTTAAATCTTTTCACAATACAACATTGCCACAACATAACATCATATCTTGATGTTGCTTCATAACGTTTATGCCAAAATCACGACGTTTTCACGAAGTTGCTGCCAGTAGAATGTGTAGGAGGTGAATGAATTTTAGGGGGCTACCCAAAGAATAACTGCACCCCTGCCTACTATGCCTATGTTGAGAAAGTGGGAGAAGGACACATGAGAAGGACAGTAAAAAAGGAGAGAAGTATAGAAAGGAGATGCTAGGAAAGGGAAGACCAGGAAAGAAGGAGGGGTGAGAAGATCAGGAAAGAAGGAGGGGTGAGAAGACCAGGAAAGAAGAAGGGGAGAGTAGACCAGGAAAGAAAAACGGGAAAGAAGGGGGTTATTGAAGGCAGTGGTGGATCCAGGGAGGACGGCCAAGGGAGAAAAACACAGTATTTTGAAGAAAATATGGGGTGATTGGGGCTGGCGAATGCCAAAACAGATCACCACCCCCCCAGACTATCCTGTGTGGAGCTACCACTTGAGGGGAGGGGAGAAGGAGGCGGGAGAAGAGTAGGAGAATAGAAGAAGAGAAGAAGAGAAGTGGCCTGTATACAGGGGAATCCTCCCTGGCCATGCGTCACGAACTGGTCCACTAAAAGGGTGGAGCAAGTTTCATGGGTAGAGCCGGAAGTGGATCGGCGTAGTTGGATTGGAGATATTGTGAAATGAAGAAATTGACCCTCTGCACCCTCCTGATCATGTTTTATTTTGCTAGACAGTTATTTTAGTTCATGTGCACCATTCAGATATCTTATAGTGAGCGTTTTGAACACTTCAAATAGAAAACTAAGCAAATTGCGCTACGAAGTTTAGCATTGATCTACAAGGAGCACTTTGCAAAATGTTATATTTGATGAACCTAAAACATTTTGATACATAGTTAGGAGCAAAATTTAGATTGTTATCATTCAGATGAGATGTAAATTGGAGGCCCCTTGTATCGGAGTCTTTGATGGACAAGTTAAAGATCCCTCACTTGGGGTAACTAAATGTGTAACATGTAGCAGACTCGCATCCATTCTTCGATATCATCTATCAAGCCTTGCGAGTGGCAAGAACAGGCCTTAGAGGGCTGCACGTATGAAATCTATCATCTATCTCTCTATCTAACCCTCTTATAATACTAATTTATAACCAATTTGATCCACTGACTATCTGGGTCCTAAAGAATACATTTGGTCAAATATATGACAAGCTAATTCATATAAGGACTATGCATGTCCAGAACATGTCTAGGTTAAATGAACTGCAATTTTTCTTGTGACTTTTCACTCAGAAACACAGGTAGCAGGTCAGATTTAAGAATTTTTCAAGGAAAAGAACTGTCGTTTTGCAAAGTAGTTTTCACATAGATAATTTAATGTACGTACTAAGTATTGACATGTGTGCTTAGAGTAACTTCTCAGGAGCATTTTGCCGCAAACCTCATGGTAATTGGTTATGTAATAAGAAAGTTACATGTGTTTTGATGAAAAGAGTCAATTTCGAGAAAATGTCTGTCTAAAAGCTCAAATCTTCATATTTTAATGGACACGAGAGATACATAAATGTCCATATCTCGGAAACTAAACGAGATAATGAAGGTCTGTTTGAAGCACTGTGTAGTGCTATGTCCATGGGATCAACTATCACAAAAATGAAAATGGGATATCGTTTACCATAACGCAAAATGGACCAGTTTATGACGCATAACCCCCTTTCTTCCACTCTCTGGTTATTGGGTATTTTCTAGTATATATAATGGCAGAAACGTGAACTACATGAGTAAAGTTAGTTTGTGATGTAAAATGTGTTTTAAATAGCAGTGGCATGTAAAGGATTAAAAATAATTGGGGGGGAGGGGAACAACTGGAGCTCTGTGCACACTTTTTCACCAAAAATCCGCAGTCCTCCTCCCATCCCCCCCCCCACCCCGCAACAAGCTGTGTTGTGAATGGCTAGATTGCAAACTTATCAAAATTTCTGCAAAAAATGTTTAATTAAAAGCATTTAATTGAATATCAGACACATTTTAATTTTTCTTTGAGATTCTGTGGCAACTTAGCTTTAATTTGGTGTGTCAGACAACTTTCTATTCCGAATAAACTGGATGCTATGTCAACTTTACTGATGCCATGCGGGCTCTAACAAGCACAATGTAATGATTGTGGCGATATGTTGCCATGACAGCAGCATATATATATGACAAGAAAATTCCAGAAGTCTTTGGGTGCTTTATCTGTTTGTGAGTTCTAACACTACAAATGTTGCATAGCTGGTTTTGAAATTAATAATGTAAAGAAGAATCAAATTTCTGGATTTGTTTGACAATAAAGTGTGTATACAGCTGTTGCTATGACAATAGTTTTTGTTTTTTGTCATATTCTAATTACTAGTACAAGACATAGTTAATCTCTCCAAAAAAAAAGTCATCAAAATGTCAAAAAATTGGACCTCAACAAAGCATCCAGAGTAGGTTTGCTTTGCTTTTCCAAAAATCATTCATAAGATTTCAATTAAAATGGTTTCCATGGCAACAAGTGATCATTAATTATACATTTTTTAATGATTTTTTTTAAAAAGTGGGGGTTACCATATTTACCCCCTAGATTAGAGCTTATAGTTATTTGTCTTATTTAGCCATAGTGATGTCAAAATGTGGCAATTTTGGCAAAAAATTATGACATTGGTTTCCATGGCAACCTTTTAAGCCTTTTAAATTCATCGCAGCTGCTTGAAATTTTGGGAAGGTGTAGAGGAGAGTCATGAGCACACAATCATGTGAAAAAACAAGTCCTTCTCATATATGCACTTCCTGTAGAGTGAAAGAATAACAGTCGTTATCACAATTTTATCAATTTTTGGACATTTACCCTAAATTTACCTTTAACCCCTTTCACCTGTGTCATTATTTTAAATGCGTGAAATAGCCTAATTTAGTTCTAAATATGGCTGAACTGACCATTTTTTTCTATTGCTATTTCCATTCTTAAAAATGACCATTAAATATAACAATGTCTGGTTATTTTCTGATTGTTTTCTCAACATAGTAACGGTTGCTATGGCAACCACAGGTAATTGCCAAAGTGCCGACAACCATTTTTTGATAGCCTAGGGTGCTAGCAACACATTGGCATAGGTCTCTACATGCCCTCAAAAATCATCCACGGGAGGGTGCTTGCTCCTGGACTAATAGCACCCAGAAAAAAGTAGTGTTATTACTATTATTATCCATTTGCCAAGCAAATCTTATGCTAACAATGTCAGAACAATCACTTCACTGCTTGTTGTTCAATTGTGACATCATCACTGGTGACCTTAGGTAGCTAGTACTGATCTTTCAAATTTGATTGGTCGAGACAACAATGCAATCAACATCCGCTCATTCACAATTGCTTTGTGACGTCATCTACTACATGCTTGTCCGCTGATATGTGGACAGAAACGAGTCTGCTTTGAATTCTATAACGCCCCTCTGAAATGTAAACAACGGCCGTTATTGGGAATCGAGGGCCATTATTTATTTTATTTATTTATTTATTCTTGCCTTCAAAAATGAAGAGAAAAACATAGCATTACAATTTATAAAATATCACATGAACAAGGGTAAAATAATACAGAAAGTGACAATAAAATATTTTAAAAACGTAACAATAAAATCAACTGGCATACAATTGTTGAGATCTAGTATCTAAGCAATAGCTTCAGTAAGTTTTTGTCTTCACTTGTATAATTTTTAAGAAGACTAGTACAGGAGTCTACAACACCATTGTCAGCTGGAAAACTTTTGATTTTACGACAGCAATAACTATTACTTTTATCATCGAACAGAAAATTTAACGGTCGAATATTGTACAATTGACAAATTCTGTTGAATCTAAAGCTTAAAACATTCATTGAATTATTGTCATTGAGCAATAAATATTTATATAGTTGACCAGCTCTTGTTGGGCTGAATAACACAGATTTGAACAATCGGAGAGTATTTACATCTACTAGCTTATTTATTTTACAAATTTGCATGGCATCTAACAGTGGAGTAGATCTTAAGTATTTGCTCAAGCCAAGCGATGTTTTTACTAATTTAGATTGTAACCTATTTAACTCAAGATAATTTATATTTGTCATACTGAAACATTCATTTGCATACAGAAGTACAGGCTGGAGTGCCACTTTCCACATGTAAGACACCAGGTGTGGTTTAATACCGTTTTCACAGAGCCCTGCACTTTGTAGATTATAAAATGATTTCCTGCAAGCTTGCATTCTCTTGGCAATTTGACATTTATTGCTACCAGCTAGAACATTATGGGGAATCAGCAGCCCTGTAAATTTTGCTAATGCTCTAGTGAACGGCCCTGCAAGTGGATAATAATATACAGTTAGGCCTATCGCACAGCACCGAGTGCAATATCAGTTTTTATGGCACCGAGGTGACTAATATTGCACGAGGGCGCAGCCCGAGTGCAATATTAGTCACCGAGGTGCCATAAAAACTGATATTGCACGAGGTGATGTGCAACAACTGTTATATCATATGGTTTTTTGTGTCAAATGCAAAGAAAAGGGCTGGAATTCCTTGTCCAAACTCTTTTTGTGTTTCTTTTGATCCGCCTTTTTAAAATGTATCTCGTCAAAAGGCAATAAATATTTCACTCACAAAAAATTTTTTCACACTTTCGGAATGGAAAAATGATTTACTTGATGATGGATTTTATTTTAGATTTTTTTCTGAAACTTTATAGCAGACTTTAGACCTCTAAACACTAAAAAATCACGGAAAAATCGGCAAAAACGCTGTTTTTCGGTTACTTATTGCTTTATTCTGATCAAACAAATAAAATAATCAATACGAAAAGTATATATCCCAATAGCCCTGTAATAGCCGCATCTTTTGCCGCAAAAACCAGCTATCTATCTTCTTCCGTTGCGGTGCAGTGAATCTTTTAGTAAAATTGAAAAACACAATCTTTTTGTCAAGTTGTGGCTGCAGTAGCACTGAAACGTGGTGCTTACTCTCAGGTCCGTCCAATCTCTTACATGTTAAAATGAGCGTGCAATAACATGCGTGCAATATCGTGGAATATTGCACGGCTGTCGGCCAATGAGAAGCGAGTATTTCAGCTAGCCATATGATATTGGTATATATTACATATATGTATGCTAGAAATAGCTTTGGTTTGATTTTGGTTTTCTTAATTGTAATTCGTGCCAATTGCACCTTGTTTTTAGAAAGAGTCCAATTCTCCAAAATACACCTTACAGGCAATTTCATTAGTACGCGATTCTAAGGTTCTTTACCCACTAAATACATAGCATTTTAGTAGTTAATCTGATTGGTTCAGAAACAACAGAACGTCACACATGTAATATATCAGACGTAGTTAGTCCCTGCTTTGCATTGATTCCTCACAGGCAACTGTGAATGACCAGAATCGCGTGCTAATGAAATCACCTGTAGCGTTCCAACTTCTTTCACCATACATGAATACAATCTGACTGGGCATGATTTGAGGCATGTTTACCATAATGTGGTTTTTTCCTGACTTAGATATGACTCAGATTATCTGCTACAGTATCTTTGTCCCCATCTATTTTGGGAAGTAATACTACTGGCAACTCACACAAATTTGACTTTATTCGCTGCGCAAATTTGATCAGCCTCCCAGCTCACTGGCAATTGGGGATGACTAGTACCAGATGTCCTCTAATACTTTGACCCATGGATGGCATCAGTGGTGCGATGCATGGGGCCCACACACACCGTGCCCCATCGCTATACGGATGACCCAATCTTACTTCCCTAATTACTGATTCATTGCAAAAGCCCACAACTATCACACAATATCCATGCATTATTCTTATTCTCATTTTGAAACACAGGATTAATGTTTTATTCCCGTGTTTCTGTAGGTCTGTCCATCTGATAGCCAACTGATTCAGTTTTTTTGAAGATCCATCAAGCGGATACACCATATTTTAAGGCTTAAAAAAATGTATCTTAACCTTTTTTTCTGGCGTTCGGACTTTGCAGTCTTTAGATTGCTACCACTTTGTAATTTGAATTTCATTTTAGCTTTATATTCAGGAATTCTGCAGACACATTTTCCACAATTCAACAGCTGCTGTATAAGATTAAGTGAAATTAAAGTGATAATTTTTTACCAACTAAAGTATGCCAGATTACATCCTGTAGGTAATGAATCAAACTGGTAGATATCCTGGGAAACTTTAGCTAAGCTATCTTAGCCTTATAAGTTCATGCATGGATCTGTTTCATCGAACAGTATATGCTGGCAAGCTATTCCCAAGCAACATCTTTATTGGCCTTGAAAGCAACTAAAGCATGCCATTGACATGAAAGCTCTTTCAGCTTGAGCACGGAGGAATAGAAAGCTTCTTCCACTTTTCTAAACTTTAAATTTTACATGAAACATGCATTGTCTTCAAGAATAGATAAATGACATTTTTTCGCTGACCTTTGTCTATTATAATCCAAAATTCTCCAAGAACAAAGTGATGATAAATTTCTTTAAATATATTCCTCATAAATTAAACTAAAATTAAGCTTCAGGCAGCATATGAAGGCACAAGTTGACATTGGTCATCTTGCAGATGCATTAAGAATAGTGGCTAATCTTAACTTTAGAAATTTGGAGCAAGGCATTTTCTTGCCTGATTTATAAGATGAATCAATGTGACTAAGTAATTTATTTTTTGGTTTTGGACCAATGCAATTAACAAACAGAGAATAAATTTATTATCAAAAGCTAATTCAACTTGATTTACTTTATAAATCAAAGTCAAATCATAGCAGAAACTATAGAAACTGTCATTGCTTGGCCAGTGCAAGAACTAACATTTTTTGGAATATGCTCTATGGAATTACAACTTGACTTGCTGATTTTATAATTGTAGACTCTGAGCCTGAATGTGATATTTACCCAGGACATGTTATTTTATAGGGCAGAGTGATGTTACAAGTAGTTTTATGTTAATTTTCCCTATAGAATACATTAGGGTGGTCCACATTCCAATGGGAAAAATCAAATCTCATAAAACCCCCAATTTGAAAGTGGAAATTGATGACCACATAAGTAAAACAAACACATGCAAAATTTCAACCAAATTGGTTAATATTTAGAGGTGGCACAAAGCCCTCGAAGTTTATAATGTAATTCCTCATTTGCGCGACTGAAAAATTTGTCATTTTCCCAGATCTTCCTCAGAAGTGAATATTTTTTCCTGATGTTTTAATACATGATAAATTTGGTATAGCAAAGTAATATCTGGGGGTTATCTTTTATTTATTATTATTTGTAGTAAGTGAAATATTTGCCTGTTTTTATGAAAAAAGGCTTGATAATTAACCTATGTAAATCTATGCTTACCTACTATGAAGCCTTATAAGCCAGACAGAATATTATGAAAGCAGAGGGCATACTGTACATACTAAGAAAAAGGATACTTGATCAAAATAATATGCTGTTATAGCAAGATTTGCAAATACCGATGATTTTTTAGGTCTGCTAATGGGCAATCCCATGTTAAACTTCAACGGCTTTGTGCCACCTCTAAACATCAATTTATTTTGCTGAAATTTTTACACAATACTTTCTGTCCATATGACATCACAATTCAAGTTTCAAATCAAAGAAATTCAGAAGAAAGTGTTTTTGGACCACCCTAGAATACATGTCCTAGAAAAAAAAGGACACATTGAGGCTGATTCTCCACAATTACAAAAACGGCCATAAAAAATGGCAATTGAGTTGAGTTATGCTTAAAGTTTCTTGGCTCCTTTTTTATGAAGAAAAATGTCTTCTCAGTCTTCTTGTTGGCTTTATGACGTAACTGAAGTGTTCTTTTGGAATTCTCCTCTTTTGCTGTACAAATTCATCAGCTGCCAAATACTGAATCTTTTTGCATCCAAAATGTGAGCAACTGCTCCGTTCCCACACTTCCTCTTCTCTCGCATAATGGGTTTTGGAGGAACTAATCTTTTTTTATTTTCTTATTTCATGTTTCCTGCTTGTCAAGCAATTGTTTCTCCTCATCTGAGCACAAAATTTGTCTGGCAAGAAAATTTTCCTCACTTTTTGTTTTGAAATCAAAGTTCGAAGAGGAATTGGCCGAAATCCATTGGTTGAAAACAAGTACATAGGTCTGTAAAGTATTAAATTGCAAATTGTATTTGTATGTTTTATATTTCCTAAGAACTAAACATGTGTCAATTGAAGAGAGATAACAATGACTGCGATTTAGAGATGATTCAGAAAGCTGGTCCAAATGTCAGCTACTCGTAATCACCCCCAGATGACACATTATGCAAGTGCCATTTGCTCCTTGTGGTAAATGCCAAGCCTGTGAGATCTTTATTTTATGAAAGCTGATTGGTCACTCCCTTAATGATGTTTTTAGAGATTCAGGTTCATTTGAAAGTCATGTGAGTGAATTGTTTAAACTTTAGTGCTGAGAACATTTGCAAGGTATTCAGTTTTTGCATTTTGTTTGGTATTGGTCTGATCAATATTCACTTTTTTACAATTATGT
This sequence comes from Platynereis dumerilii, assembly GCA_026936325.1. Classification (NCBI taxonomy): domain Eukaryota; kingdom Metazoa; phylum Annelida; class Polychaeta; order Phyllodocida; family Nereididae; genus Platynereis; species Platynereis dumerilii. The sequence goes on from JAPTHN010000007.1 coordinate 9,287,627, forward strand.
TTTTTTTAAAAACACTGCGATGACAATGAAGCTTTCTGGTTAATGCCAGTTCTTAAATTGCGACTATTGATCACATAGAATTGTGAAGATTTCAAACCTTGAGAGATTTGACAGCTGTTGAAAATAGGCTTCCTGCTCAAACTGCAAAATGGACCACACTAGTCTTGAATGAGAGGTCAAACTAGTAGATCCATAAAAACACACTCCCCCATTATTGACCCCTGCGAGTGAGCAATCCAGCTGCTCTCTTTTATCGATCTTTAGTTGTTGAAAGACAGGATATTGGAGGAAAGAATCATAATATGGAGAAGTGCTCAAATTTCTTAACGAAGCTTGCCAAATTGGGATACTCTGGGTCAGAACTCTTCTGAAGTTAAACCAACTTCACAGTATGTATAATTAAACATTAATACAACCACATTAGAGCCATCATTAATAATTCGATACAGATGATAAAGATTTAAAAAAATCATATTCTATTGTATTTTAAAAACATCCAGTTAGTATTGACTTATTGAATAAGACGCTTTCTGTCCTGATCATTATTGCCAATGTGAAATAAACAGATATTGTATCGTATCATCACATATTGTCAAATATTAGTCCGTTTCTTAATATTATGAGGCACAACATTTTTACATGATGTACCAAGAAAGCTAAGATATTTATCGATAGCATTGCCTGCAAATCTGGGAAAGAAAATTGATCATACCTTTGATGGCTGTCCCTGGACCATACCTGGTGTCAATCAAGGACATCGACATTTCTTCAATGTCTCTAGTAATTTAAGTGGGACTAACTGCCACTTTTAAAGTGCTTGAAGATTAAGAGAAGCAAGAATGAGTGCAAAGAAGATAATTATTGAAATTAGTAATCCTCAATTCCTCAATGACTGTAGCTTCAAATTATTTTTGTTATAAATTTTAGATCCATTAACTGAAATTTGTCTTTATTTTAATGATTATCCTAGAAAATAGTATTTAGGATTTTGCTAACATATATTCAAGGCCATTTCTTATCAATTCATTTCTTGAAAAGCAGCAACTCCCTTCACTTCGATGGATGGATGGATGAATGATTGGGGCATCACGTCCTGTATTTATGAACTTGGTAGGCTAATGAGTACAGCTGGAGGGCATGTCAATGAGGCAAAGGATGTTTGAAACAGCCGTCCAACATAAGCCCTGGTGACCCGGTAAGAGCTGGATTCGAAACCCTGGACTCAGCAATTGGCAGCCCAGCATGCTACCACGAGACCAAACCTCCCAATGATAATTACTGAGATGCATCAATTGCTATGTGTTAAAAAAAATTTGATTGGTAAAAATTGTTGAACTTTATAATAATCCAGAACTGGGAGCATCGCTTCAGATTGTCAAGGCTGAAAGACAAAGAAAAGTGTGGGCACCTTAACTATAGTCAAGTCATTTTTTTCTGGCAGTAAGATTTTGGCTGATAATTAAAAACATACCTCACTCTTGACAAAAATACTTGTCTCCTCCTGTTCCTGACACCTTGACCAAACAGTTTCATAAACATTTGGAAGTATTGGCATCTTGTAGTCCTGGTTTTGAGGTAGTCCCATTAGAATAACATTGCTGTCAACTCAGATCAAGTAGCCATTTTCTTCTACTGCTTCAATTGCTGCTGTTGTGATGTCACCATTGTTTGAGTGATGTCATAGAGCCAACAATGCTGATGATGTCACAACAGAAGGCTAAAAATAGCTCTAGATGTGCTGAAGAGCAGCAGTAATTTAGCATTGTTAGTGCCTGCATGATGGAGCTGGGGGGTCAGATGACATAAATTTAGTCCAAATCATGCTTGGTCATGGTGTACTCACTAATTATAAACCAAAAATTAAACCTCAGACTTAATGATGTATTCTTTTATTGGCAAAAATCTTACTGCCAAAATAAAATGTCTTGACTTTACAATCATCACGACATAAATTAAGGAAAAATACAATTTTAAGAAGCATTTTAAATGGGTTTCTTTCTATGAGTCCTTCAAGGATTATCTTTGTGAAAGTACTGGTCATCACCTTTGCCTTTTATCTTAACTAAATTGAATGTGCATGTGCCTAACTACCTTTTCCTCTTCGGCTGTTCAAATTCATCAGGGCTCAATACTGAATCATTCTGCATCTGAAATGTGAACAACTGTTCCTTTCCCATACCTCTATTTGTTATTCTTCAGGTCTTGCCTAATGGGATGTTAAAGGGAACTAATCTTTAGTTTTTCAGTTGTGTCATGATTTATTCCTAGTAGGCACGTTTCAACTCATCTGAACACAAAAACTGTCTGGTGAAGAAAAACATTTGTTCTCCTTTAAGTCATCTTGCTGACCAAGAGCAGTGTACTTCAGCTTAAAGGACATTCCGTTTTGCTACAATTACACCTTATATTGCATAACCAGGTATGAGAAATTTGGTTTGTCTACATGAAATTTCAAAAGTACAAGTGCACTCTTCTAGTTTTTTGTTTCCAAATAAAACTGAAGCTCTGAAAAGAAAAAGCTTGAGGACAGATAACTCTGACCCCATTTGAGTAGGCATTTGCCGGATAGGTGGAGGCAGAGTCCACGAAGACTGGCAAAAACAGCTTGTGACCGGCAAAAACAAAGAGGTTACCTGCCCAAATGTCCGATAGATTATTTGAATAGTTGATCAGCTGATACAGCAACCAAAGCAATTAGTGGTGGCCAACCTGGCTTTTGAAGTAGCCAGTGCAATTGAAAACATCATTGAATTTAATTGGGGGTCAGAAGTGTCAAATGGATTGCAATTCAACACAACAATAGTCAATAGCTCAGCAAATAGCAATTAGCAATGTTCAGCATCTGATTCAGCTGGTATTAAGCCTGCTATACAGATAGATAGATAGATAAATATTTTATTTATGTCTCACCCTTATACAACAAACTAAAAACATGTACAAGATTTGAAGCCCTGCAAGGTTACAATTTAGTAAGGTCTGTGATTTTTTACACCACAAAATGATAGACAGCTTAGCACCGGGATTAATACAGTATATAATACTAATGAACCAAGAATAAATGGTTAAATGTAATCAGTATGAAATAAACCATACCTGGTCCAATTATATTCAATACAATTTTTAAAAAATTTGTAGACAAATAAATACTGGAATTGATTAATCAAGACCTTTTAGTGGCTTGAGGGCAATGAGTTAGAAGCTCTATTTTTATTGGGTGAAATTTGGAGTAACTTTATGATTAAAGTTACATTTCTACTAAAGACACACAACATTAGGAATACAGATTGTATAAATAAATAGAATTGGAATTTTCAGACAGACAAAATTTTATCCGGGCAGACAGGACTTCATTCGGGCAGGTAAAATTCAAAATCCACCTGCCCGAATGTCCTGTATGACAAAAGCACTTTTCGCGGACTCTGGGTGGAGCGTAATCAGAATGTCAGACAACAGTAACCAGTCCTAAATGACACTTTATTCGAGACTCATTTTCTCCAGTAATGTCAAACCAGCGCTAAAAATAGCCAATGAACCGCACCCATTTGTAGTCTGCTTTGCAAACAGTTTGTTAATATTGGTGAATTTTGCTCTCCACAGCTGACCTTGAGTACACATATTCTATGACTTTTATTGTGCATTAAGACAATTTTTCAAAGCATTGAAAAATATTTCAGCTGTTATAAACTCTAGTATCATTAATCAAATTACCCTGTATAAGATTTTTAATTTCCAAATCAGGCCTAACGTATCACAAACAAGCATCAATGGACATATTCAGGAGAGAGAAATTCAATTCCATTATGGAAAGTGACAGCAACTCGACAGTCTAAAAGCGTAGTCAACGACATTTTGATATCCTGTTTCACTTTGGAAAGAGCAACCTTGGAGTTACTTGCCTCACTGAATCAGCATTGAAGCTTCATTAACCTTTTTCAAATGCCATTAGTTCATATGTATATGAAATTGTTTTTTCGACTCATTGGATGGGATGGTTCATTGCCTTCCATAAGTGTGCATGACAAAAAGATAAAATTCCTTTTTTGCTCATGTGGAGTAACTAAGCCAGTACTTCAAAAGAGCCATATGGAATATATTTCAGGTCATCCAAGTATGATCCTGCCATCTGATTAAAACGTAGATAATGTAGATACACTACCATCTATCCCCTGTCCAGTTGAAGGCTCAGCACAAAATTTCCCAAAGTGAAAATCATACCCTCTGTGTTCATTTTGCGGAACCTTGTAATTTACTCCAAGCAACAAGCCTACACTACATGTTCCTTTTTACAGAAATTGAACAAGATGTACAGACATGTCGATTTTAGGGAGTGATTTTAAAAAAAACATTATTGCATTTCCAGTGCTTTTCAAGACTTTGTGCGATTATACCAATTCACGGCAACTGCAATGTCACAAGCAAGAAGCACCAACAATTTTTGTCCATTAGGATTGTTACCATGTGTAAAACCTGGAAATCAATGTTGGTCTCGACTTCTTGTGTGCTACCATGTGGAGAAATCATGGATGATGTAACGAGTTGTGAAAAGTCAATGAAATTGATGCCGATTTCCATTGGCACCTTTCCCTTAATTATCCACTAGACCAGACATTATTGGATAATCAGCAGAGCTTGATTTGGCTTGCCCTCCAGGAACATTTGATGTTAACATCGATAAGGCTGCCATATCGGCTTGTTCATCGTTATGGTGATAATTGCCTTCTTTATAAAGTAAAGCACAAATAAAAAGTCGCTACGTCATTATGTATTCAAAAGAAATTTGGCCATCGTATATTCCAATTGCTGCACTTAACTTCCCCATGTTATAAGACTTTATACTAAGGCAAGAATTAGCAGATCTCACTATGAAAAGTTAATGGTTCCATTTCAGTCGTTGTGACACCTTGTAGCGTTTTTTGTGTCTGATTCTTAACTGCTTCCTGTCTGATTGATCAATAGACCACAATTATGGCTTTTTACCAAGACAAAAAAGTTTACTTTCATTCAAAAGTGACAGCAATAACACAAGAGAAAACATAGAAGCAACACATCAACATGCCACTAATCATGTGCTCAGCCTCCAAAAATCATTGTCAGCTCTGGAATAATACTGTATTATATATTTTTGTATCGAAGTCGTAACCTATATAAAAACTTATATGTAAGTATTCTTAACAGAATATCGATTCAACAAGATTAGGAATATTTCTGGCGATATTTTTTCCGTGTGAAACGTCATCAAAAAGTGTGTATTACATTGGTGAAGCCAGACATTTTTCAGAGGGACAGAAAGTACAAATTGGGCTACAGACCTTAATACATGTCCGATTTTCAAAATTTAAAAACCTGGATATATCAAATAAACTCCTCCAAATTCATTGCACTTATTAATTTTGCTCTACGTACAGTATTAAGTTCGCAAATAAGCATGTCGGCGCATTACGCTGTGAGGATATTACTTCAATTGCTAAAACACAGTGGCCAAAAATCGACCAGTGGCATATCTAGGGGTATTTTGCAGGGGGGGGGGAATCAACTTTTGTTGAATAGGTGTGAAGTTGAATTGAAAGATACAGTTGCTTTGAGAAATGCATAACATAATAAAAACATGTCACAGTTAATCAATTGTACAAACAAATTTGCAGATTTCTACATAGCAATTAACAAAATAACAAAAGCACCATTTAAGTTCAAATAACTGAAGTTAAATTTTATTTGCAACCTTCCCGGTAAATTAAGATATGCATGAAACAAGGGGGATGCTTAGACATTTTCTTCATAAAAATGCCTAGTCATTTTAGATATTAAAACTTTTTAATTACATGCCACATGATAAAATCAATACAGTAGGCTACCCTTTTTAAGGGTACTTTTCTTGTTTACACCTGTCACACACACTATTGAAAACATATTATTTAAACATGAGAGTTGATATCGCTATTTTACAAACTTTTGATGCCTAGAAAAAATGCACTAAAATATTCCTTAGTCCGGGAGGAAGGACTCACAAAGACATATAATCTGACTTGCCATGATTTGTGGCAATAGTTCCAAAATCTGTTTTTTTGCCTGACTTATATGTGACTCAGATTATCTGCCCGTTAGAGTATCTTTGTCCAATCTAGTTCAAGGAGTAATATTACAGGCAACCCGCACAAATTTGACTTTATTCACTGTAAAAATTTGATCAGCCTCCTAACTCACTGTCAATTGGGGATGACTAGAACCAGCTGCCACTAATGCTTTGACCCATCGATGGCATCAGTGCCACTGAAAATAAATTTGATGAATCAGGGTTCGTCATTCATTCGTCAAATGAAAAATTCATCATTTGACTAACTTAGTTTGTCAAATGGCTGTTCTGCACATGCGCAGTGACACTCCTTCTTCAACTTTGAAATTTGGAGCCAAAATGAAGGAGAAGGCTGTGTGGAAGATCTGGCATAAAAAGTAAGTGATTTGATGACTTCTAGTTGTGCTATTTGAATAATTTTGGTATCATTTTGTTGGTCTGACAACAAGGAATATGATGAGATAACTTATAATGTGATATTGAGTCGGTAAATGTCCGTAAAAACGATGTTACCGGCCGAAAGTGTTCAAAAGTATCAACTTTGAAAATTTTCAAATGGTTGGAGCTGGTGGGAGATAATGGGTTACAGGGGTGGAGCCATTGGGTGGGGGGGGGGGTTCAGTAGTGGAGATCCGATGGGAGAGGGATCTCAGGGGTAGATCCGGTGGGGGAGGGGGGTCTCAGGGGTGGATCCGATGGGGGAGGAGGGGTCTCAGGGGTGGATCCAGTGGGGGAGGGGGGTCTCAGGGGTGGATACGGTGGATGGGAGGCTGGTCCCAGGGCTGGATCCATGGGGGGGGAGGGATCTCAGGGGTGGATCAGGTGGGGGAGGGGGGTCTCAGGGGCGGATATGGTGGATGGGAGGCCAGGGAGGGGGGTCCCAGGGGTGGATCCATTGGGGGGAGGGATCACAAGGGTGGATCCAGTGGGTGAGGGGGGTCTCAGGGGCGGATCCGGTGGGGGAGGGGGGGTCTCAGGGTAGATCCGGTGGGTGGGAGGGGGGTCCCAGGGGTGGATCTATTGGGGGGGGAGGGATCCATTGGGGGGGGGAGAGATCTCAAGGGTGGATCAGGTGGTGGAGGGGGTCTCAGTGGTGGATCCGGTGGGGAAGGGGGATCTCAGGGTGGATCTGGTTTGGGGGAAGGGGGGTCCAAGGGGCGGATCCGGTGGGTGGTTTCAGGGGTGGATCCAGTGGAGGGGGGGCATCAGGAGTGAGTCAGGATTTCAGGGGTGGATCTGGTGGGTTGGAGGGGGTGTTCAGGGATGGATCAAGTGTTGGGGTACATCTGCTTGGGTGTTCAGGGGTGGATTCAAGGGGGTGGTGTGTGTGTTCAGTGGTGTATCCTGGATATATCTGACTCTTCAGGGTTGGATCCATGAAATATGTGATGGGGGGGGGGCGTGTTGGATCCAATATCTATCTGACCGCGAGGCTTGCTCAGGGGTGGATCCAGGAAATAGTGTACTGGCGGGATATTTTTATTTCAAAATTAGAATAACAAAAAATAAAGGCCCAAGGTGGGGGGGGGGGTTAAAAAGGATATATATTATTTGGAGACTGTCCGATTATCTGAAGATTTTTGTCCTGCTCAAATATATAATCATATATGTTAATTTTTTTTTGTTTTCAGGAGCCTGGCTCTCATGACATATCTTGCACAAATGGAAGATTTCTCAAGGTGGATTTGACAATAATTTTGGATGGGCATGCAGATCATGGCGTCAACTTTAGTATTCCTCTAAGCAACAGAATTCTTGATTTTGGATTAACATTTTTTAAGGATACCCTGAGAACATTCAAAAGACAAGGACTTTCAAACTATAACTTGGAATCTTGGATAACATTGAGATTGCGAATATAGTTCACCACAACATTGGATGATATATTTTGATTGCATTTCTGAAAACAGTATCTGCCCTGTGGGATATATTTCCAAATAAATGGGGAAAATCGGTCATTTCTTCTTTGTATTACATTTATCCTGAAATGTTCTGTATTTTTTAAGTCATGGATAAGTTTGCAGTGTCCTGTTATTGGTGGCCTGATATGGTGAAGGCAATACAATTGTAGCTCATCTTCGTCAAATGATGCATGGGGTTGATCAAATGACTAACCAGAAGTTCATCAAATGATCACTGGCGGCCATCTTTGCAATGATGCACTAGGTTCGTCATTTGATGAATTAGGTTAATAAAAAAACGAACTAGGGTTCATCATATAAGACATCATCAGAAGACAAAGCTAGTTTGTCACTTTTACGAACCTAGCTAGTCAAATTTATTTTCAGTGTGCATGGTGCGGTGCATGGAGCCCACATACACTATGCCCCACCACTATATGGATAACCCAATTGTACTTATTACCGATTCACTGCATAAGCCCACAACAATGACCCAATACACATGCATTATTCTGTTTCTTAAATGGGTCTTCTTTCTGACCAAGAAACAGATAAAATGTTCCACAGAACTTAATAAGCCAGAGATCATGATACATTGAAAGGAAAACTTAAAAGGACGTTTTGTTATCAGCTAATATTTATTTAAATGCTGTATAAGATCAAGTGAAATAGAAATGATAATTTGTTACCAACTAAAGTATACCAAATTACATCCTGTAGATAGAGAATCCAATTGTTAGATATCCTATCTTAGCCTTATAAATCCATGCATGGATCAGCTTCAAGCGAACAGACGCCGAACAGTATATACTGGCAAGCTACTCCCAAGCAACATCTTTATTGGCCTTGAAAACAACTAAAGCATGCCATTGACATGAGAGTTCTTTCAGCTTGAGCCCAGAGGAATAGAAAGCTTCTTCCACTTTTCGAACTTTAAATTTTACATGAAACTTGCATTGTCTTTAAGAATAGATAAACGAGATTTTTTCACTGACCTTGGTCTATAATCATCCAAAATTCTCCAAGAATAAAATGACAATAAATTTTTAAAATATATTCCTCATAAAGAAAACTAAAATTTTGTTTCAGGCACCATGTGGAAGCACAAGTTGACATGGGTCATCCTGTAGTTGCATTAAGAATAGTGGCAAATCAGAAATAGTCTCAGTAAAAACGACACCAAAAGTATTGTAAACGCATTGGTACACATCATCTAGACTATGGGAATGTTTTACTCTCTGGAATAAATCAACGCCTAATCAAAAAACTCCAAGTTGCACTGGCTTCCAATTCCTGCAAGAATTCTGTATAAAATTATACAACTGACATGGAAAATCCTACATGGTGACATTGGTCAGGCAACTGCATGCCTAGTTGGGTTGATTAAGTTGACACAAAATGCATATTGGGTCATTGTTGTGGGCTTATGCAGTGAATCGGTAATAAGTACAATTGGGTTATCCATATAGTGGTGGGGCAATTCTGATAGGACTGTGCTGGAGATGCCAGAGGCTCTCAATAACGCTATGCTTGACAGAGCCTTCTGTAGTGTGAGTCCTACCCCATGGAATAGATGACATTGCAAAGATTAAATCTCTCCCATGTTTTAAGAAAAATCTGAAAACTTACTTATTCAGGAATGCTATGACTAGTTTACCTAAGCGCTGGAAAGCAAATAGTTTCTCTTTGGAATAGGTGCTATATGAGTTTCTGCTATTATTGTAATTATTATATATGTTCTATGGAATTACAGCTGGAATTGGATAAGTGGTTTCATAATTGCAGACACTGACACTGAGTGTGATTTTTTTCCCCAGGACATGTTATTTTATAGGGCAGAGTGATGTTACAAGTATTTTTATGTTAATTTTCCCTATAGAATACATGTCCTAGAAAAAAAGGACACATTGAGGCTGAATGTCCACAATTATGAAAACGGCCATAAAAAATGGCAATTGAGTTGATTTATGCTTAAAGTTTCTAGGCTCTTTTTTTTTATTAAGATAATATGTCTTCTCAGCAGTTTTAGTCTTCGTGTTTGCCTTGTGGCTTAGCTGAAGTGTTCTTTTGCTACTCCCCACTTTTGCTGTACAAATTCATCAGTTGCCAGATACTGAATCTTTTTGCATCCAAAATGTGAGCAACTGCTCTGTTCCCACACTCCTCTTCTCTCGCATAATGGGTTTTTGAGGAAGTAATCTTTAGTTTTTATTTTGTTTCATGTTGCTGCTTGTCAAGCAATTGTTTCCCCTCACCTGAGCACAATTTTGGTTTGGCTAGGAAATTTTCCTCATTTCTTGTTTTGAAATCAAACTTTGATTAGGAATTGGCCTAAATTCATTTGTTAAAAACAAGTACATACTGCAATTACATTTTAGGTCTGTAGAGTATCAAATTGCAAGTTATATTTTGTTATTTTACATTTCTTAAGAACGACTGTCAATTGAAGAGAGATAGCAATGACTGCAATTTAAAGACGATTCAGAAAGCTGGTCCAAATGTCAGCTACTCGTAATCACCCCCAGATGACACATTATGCAAGTGCCATTTGCTCCTTGTGGTAAATGCCAAGCCTGTGAGATCTTTATCTTTAAAGCTGATTGGTCACTCCCTTAATGATGTTTTTAGAGATTTGGGTTCATTTGAAAGTCATGTGAGTAAATTGTTTAAACTTTGGCGCTGAGAACATTTACAAGGTATTTCAGTTTTTGCATTTTGTTTAGTATTGGTCGGATCAGTATTCAATTTTTTACAATTACATTTAAACAATAACACTGCGATGACAATGAAGCTTTCTGGTTAATGTCAGCTCTTAAATTGCGACTATTATCACATTCAATTGTGAAGATTGAGAGATTCAACAGCTGTTGAAAAAAGGCTTCCTGCTCAAACTACAAAAGATACCACCCTAGTCTTGAATGAGAGGTCAAACTAGTAGATCCATAAAAACACACTCCCCCATTATTGACCCCTGCGAGTGAGCAATCCAGCTGCTCTCTTTCATCGATCTTTAGTTGTTGAAAACAGCTAGGATACTTGAGGACGGAATCATAACATGTAGAAGTGCTCATTTCTTCTTATGAAAGCTTGCCAAATTGGGCTACTCTGGGTCAGGACTCTTCTCAAGTTAAGCTAACTTCACAGTGTGTATATCTTGTAAAAGCAACAGCAAAAATGATTGTGAGGAAATTGAAATAGGTGAAATCAGTGAAATTAGTAAGTTCAAATTACATATCTCCATACTTTAACAACGTCGAAATCTGACTGATTGACATCTTGGCATTAATCTGATTCATTCATCTATTCCTCTGTAAAACTCTATTCTTGTCAGGCAAGTTGTTCAAGAGCGTGAAGTCACATTTTACTTTCCAAGAAGCAGAGATGATTGAATAGCAAATTGAAAGATTAGGTTTCTAATATTGATCTGTTAAGCAGGAGTAGAAAGATTACAAAAGAGATGTGGGAAGAGAGCAGTTGGTGATACTTTGATGCCAAGGGATTCAGTATTCAGCAGCTGAAGGAAAAGAAAGTAAAAGTTATAAAGCTTCAATCTGTTTGACAGAGAATGCTTGCTAAAGAGTTGTGTCTGGGCCTCTGCTCAATCACTGAATTTGACCTGAATCTAAGAACATGTTGACCTGAACATGGTACCACACACTTGATCGACCTTTGGCTTAAACTGCATTACAATGTAATAGTCATTTATATGTAAATGAAAATTAATAGATATATACCTGAGATAAAAAAGGTGCATTTTTGTGATGCGGGAATTGCTGCGCATGTGAGTTGTCTTAGCATATTGTGTATGTCTTTCTCTCTACGTATTCTCAAAGGATTGTCTTCTTGAAAGTCTTTGCTTTTGCATTGCAGCTTAACTGTGTTGTGTTCTTTCCTAACTCCCTCTTCTGCTGCGGCTGTTCAAATTAATCAGCTGCTCAATAGTGAATGGTTTTGCATCCGAAATGTGAGCAACTGTTCAGTTCCCACAATTATATATGTTATTCGTCTGCTCTTGCCTAATGGGATGTTAAGGGGAACTAATCTTGAGTTTTTTGAGTTGTGTCATGATTTCTTCCTTCTAAGCCAGTTTCCACTTACCTGAGCAGAAAATCTCTCGGGCAAAGAAAAATGGCTTCTCAGACCAAGAGATAGATAAAGCATTTGACAGAGCAGAGTAATCTGAGATCGTTTATTAAAAGATTAAAGAAATTCAGCTTGAGGCATTCTGTTTTGCTGCAATTACAGTTTGTATCAGTTGAACTAGAGATAACAAAATTATGGTTTGTCTGCGGACTGCGAGTATGAAATTACAAAAACACAAGAGCACAATTCTTGTTTTTTTGTTTCGAAGCAAGGAGGAAACTGAGGAAAGAAAAGCATCTCAATTGAAGACAAATTACTGTGACCCCATTTTGCAGAGTAGTATTTGGAGGATAATAGGTGGGTGATGAAAATTTCAGACAACAGCAATCTGTCCTAAATGACACTTAATGCTAGACCCATTTGCCCCAGTAATGTCAAAGCTGCACTGAAAGTAGAAATGAACCACGCCCCTTACAGAAGGATATACATATGCAAACTTATAAATGTATACGTTGGCGATTTTACATGCAGTTCTTTGTTCCTGATTTTTTCCCTTGCTGACTTCATACGATTTATGATGTTGATTCTAGGACAATTGACAAAGCAGCCCTCTGAGACAATCTTAGGATTCCTCTTTCATTAGTATAACAAAATACTTGGATGAGGATCACAAAGGTCTGCCTATAAATAGTTGGTGCCACTGTACCTACTTCTTACATCTTTGAATTCATGTGTCAGGACGCACATTTTTTCCAAGAAAGTGGAAAGACAAACATATGTGTACTCCTTGGCAGTTGGAACATGGTTTCTAGAGAGCAACATTTATTTTCAAGCTTGGGAATGAATCATGAATGATGCATCGCTAATTAACTTCAAAATGTTTTTGTCAATTGGCCTTGCTTATGAATCTTAGACTCGTTGCTTGAAAATTGATGACATGCCTTTTAGTGGTGTCCACAGAATCTTCAAGGCCTTTTCAAGGAGTTGAGACTTGCCTCTTTTAAGCTCTTTAAAGTCCTTGTCAAGTTCTTTTCTATGCCGCTGAGGTGTTAAAGAGAGACGATTCTATTCTCTAGCATTGCATTTATGTAAAATTAACTACAAGCTGTGATGTCATTTTAAACCGGGCCAAATTCTCTGGCTTCTAGCCAATATTTATCAACCTTAACTGAGCATCACAGTTTCAAGACAGTGTCAAAGTTAGCTTTTTTTTTGGGATAGCCTTTGCAACCACATCATCAGAGCTTGCCAGCCAATGGGCCGAACGCAAAACTAAGGATCGAAATTTAAACATTGATATATTGAAGGAAGCATCACATTTGTAATTTATTTTGTAAATTTTGTCTCTCATAATTCTTGAAGAATGGCCTCTATGCATTGTTTTTATCAATAGTTGTATGTAAGAGGTTTAGACTATAATAAAATATTTTGTCTTTGTGTTATCCTTACAATCGATCATTGGCAATCACCTGTCTAATCTGACCAAATGGCAGCCTCTTGAACATTCACATTAGACAACTGTTATAATCCCCAAAGAGTTGTTTCATTAATCTGTAAACTTTACAACTTTAAACTTCAATGTACATTTGTAATAAACAAAAGGCTGTGACATTTTTTGTAAATGCACAGATCATGTGACATACAGTTTTTCTGGCAGCCCCTTGGCCAGCAAGCCATGATGTGGAACTTGCATGGGTTTTCTCAGACCTAATTTTCCGTCTGACACTGTGTTGAAACTGTGATGCTCAGTTTGGTGGATCCACATCGGCTAGAAGCCGGGGAATCTGACCCAGTTTAAAAAAGCATCACAGGTTGTAGTAATTTTACATGTATTGCAATGCTAGAGAATGGAGCCATCTCTGACATCACACTTCAACAGCATAGAAAAGAACTTGAGATTCCATGCAAATATGACAAGGAATGTAAAACAATTAACAGCCAAGCAAAACTGAGTGCAGATTTTAGTGTTATTTGTCTACACAGTATACAGTGTATATATATATATACACACAAAAAAAAAGGATTCACTACTTATCTATGCATGCGTTGGTACTAAGATGCCAATAAAGATATTCAAGTTAGTTTTAAAATTGCTACATTTGATCTCGAGTGTTGGTCTCTTTAGTAAAAAAAGGTTATCATTTTTTCCATGTTATACGTTACTGGCAAAGAAATACCTGCTTAAGTAAGTACTGGACTACACTATAATTTACTTAAATGATTGTCAACTAATAAATTAGTATGTTGCATGTGAAGTTCTACCATGTTGAGGAAGGGCTTATATAGGTACACATCCATGTCAATGACACACTTGAATTCAAGGCCAGTGGAGTGGCCAAACAGGAATACTGAAGTAATGTTTCAAGTTTTACGAGTGCCAAGATCATTTCAAGTCAAGAATTACTTTGTGAATGATTTAAAGGGTTGCCATTCGCAACTTTCAAGTTCACCACTAAGTTTCTGCAGTCATATTCTACTACATCTGCTCGTGTGGCCTCCAGTGCAAAATTGAAATTGTTATAAAATTGTTATATTTATGTTTAGATGCTGAGTGCGAAAATAAATTTATCCTATCCTACATCATGTCATGAATCACTGCTCAGTTATTTGCAGAATTTGTTACTTTGGTTCGTAGATTAGTCATACTTTGTGTTAGATCTATATCAAAAGTGACAAATGGCACCAAACATCATTGACTTCCGTATCAAATTCTTGTTGCTTCAGGGTGTTACAAGTCAAGCTTATCTGATTATCCTATAATGTCAAGTCTAGCAGATGATTTGGGTAATGAGGCATATTTGCACCAATGACAATCAACATCAATTTTATTGACCATTCATTTTTTGTTACACAATCATCAATCTGGAAAAATTTCCCATGCGAGACCAGCTGAAATTGTGACAAATAAATAAAGAATACCCTCTTTACTGAATTACAAAGGAAGCAACTGACAAATCAACTACACTGTATTGATATCAGATCAAATTCCTTCAGCTTCAGGGCAAAGCAAATCAAGCCTATCTGATTATCCTATAAATGTCAAGTCTTGTGGATAATTTGTGGATGATTTGGGTTATGAGGCACACTGGCACCAATCACAATCGACACCAGTCCTATTTTATTGACCATTTATGATTTGCTACACAAACCATCAGTCTGGCAAAATCTGGCGTGTGAGATATACACAAATTGTGAAAAATGTATCAGTTGCAAAACACGGCTAGATGGTATTATATTTGAATTTTGGTAGTGCTTACAAACATTACCAGTTAACTGAAATAAATCTGAACAATGCTGATTTACTCCTATTCAGATGTTACAACATACACGTAGTTGTTCACATGTGACTGGGAAGTGCAACTCACAATTGTTTTGGAATGTAATACAGATAAGATGAGAATTGTGAAAATTTAATTATTATGCATATGGTAGGCCCAATTCAATTTCTTTTATTCCTGGAAGAATACATCAAAGAGATAAGAAGATAGTCAATTCGATGGAAATTGTTTTAAAATGAGTTATATCCCTTGACAAGGAAAAGCGAGAAGTATTGTCTCACTGATGATGGCATCTGTTGTGCATCAGAATATTGAAAGACACTATCTCCCAAGAGCAGCACAGAAGTGGTTTATTTGCAACAAAGACATTACTCGCAAATGCAATGTCCATGATTAATGCCGTTTTTTGTCCGTGCCATTTATTTGGGCATATTTTACCAAGGTACCACAGTAAAGCAGGTTTTCAAACTGTTCTTCACACATCTTTCTTTAGCTATTCAAGTCAAAGAGAGCTAGACAGACAGATGGATGAATCTCATTTTATATAAATGACATAAATAAAAGCGAGATATTATAAATCAATTTTTACAACATGTTATTTTGTCATTATGTTGAGACCTATCTTATAGGCATTAAGAATATCTATATGTCAAATTAAAACGAGCATGGACCCTTTCATCCTAAAAGTTTTGGCTTTAGTTTCCTAAACGTACCTTGTACTGTCGAAGCATGTTTTGAAATATATGACAAAAGTGACTACACCAGCATCCAAGTGATTACGAGAATAAAGATAAATCAAGAAATGAGCAATGTTTTTGAAGGATTTTAATATTGGCCATGGCTTTCCTCAAGTCTGCATCTCTTCGTTGATCACATCTTTGCCTCTTTCTCACTGAAACTGGTTTGATGCACACAGAAAGTAGCACATAATTGATTCTCGGTCATGGCCAAACAATTTTTGACAAATTGAATCACAACTGCAACACAGGGTACACATAGCAGCTTTTCTCAATACCAGAATATCTAACAGTCCTAAATTATGCAATATGATGGTCAGCAGCTTTATGGTGAGGCCACATGAGGCAAAAGGTGCCAATAACAATGGAGCTGAGCCAGCAGGGGTCTGATTTTATGAGCAAAGATTAATAGTGATCACCATATATGATGCATAGTTGTACGACCAGGTGCACTGAAATGTGATAAATTAATTTCCGAGGTCAATTTGATCTTATTTAACTTTTGGCATGAATCATTTGACAAAGGAACCACGATGGAGGACCAGGTCATGCAGATTCAATGCAAATTTTTTAAAAATCAAAAGCACTTAATTTTTTTATTTTCTTTGTTCTCATATATATCATATTTTTCGAGACTCACGTTCAATAAACTGTGACAAAATAACTTCCAAAGAATTTCACCAAGTACAGTGTACCTGTTTACGGAATCTTTAATCATTCATATTTTTTTGAACTGCCAAAGGTAGCAACTAACACATCAACTACACTGTATTGATGTCGAATCAAATTCCTGCAGTTTCAGGGCGAGACAAATCATGCTTATCTGATTATCCTATAATGTCCAGTCTCGTGGATGATTTGGGTAATGAGGTATATTTTGCACCAATGGCAATCAACACCTATATTATCGATTATTCATGATTTGTTACACAATCATCATTCTAGCATTTCAACTCTTCCAGAGTTTTGAAGGATACCAATTACAACTGCAGCTATTCAGAAATAAGAGAATAGTTGCTTTCAAATTTTACAGTTTGCAAAGGATCATTTATCAGCTATGTCTGAAGGGCAGAAGTTATTTCAAAATTGCACACAAAGACATCTCTTCAAGACATGTGATATGGATAATACCTTTCCCTGAATTTGACTCATCCTTTTTGAAAAAATATAATGTCAATACTTATTCTGTAAAAAAGTATTCTCATTATTATTCTTATATTCATGTCTAAGTCAAGTAATTACATTTCGCCATGGATATACCATATTTTCTGAACGATCAGACTTTGAAGTGGTCATTGCAGGTACAGAAGAGTCAGTACCAACATTGATAGGACATCCGGCCAAACTTATTACATAAACTGTGAATTATCTCTTATTTGGCCATTTGCCTGTCTATGAAAATTGTCAACTTGACATTATATAAACATCGTAATGTGGCTGCTGAAAATGTGATCTTTCTAAAATGCAATATGGATATTGTACGTCATGGGAACAAATTTTGACTTTTTAAGTAAAAAAATGAATTACATGACATAAGTAGAATACAGTAGCAGCAGTAGCAACACCAGCTGCACATTTGTAAAAATTCAAACCAAGGGAATTAGAAGTATTCCACCATGTCTTTCTTTTTAGCTTTTCCATAAAAAAGATGGGATGATTGACAGATAAGTGAATAGTTGTGATGAGGTTCATCCCTCGGGACATGCTTACTCCTATGACAAAGGAACTTAGAAGTTTATATATTGCTGCTTGGTGTTGGTGTCATTTGTGTGCACTGTATCTAACAATGGAAAGGCACACTGGCAGAAATGGTATGTCAGGGGTATTGCAGATGTGTTTAATGTGGTCCACAGACTACTTCAAAAGTCTTCTGATGACCTGCATTGTATTGGATAAAAAATTAATTAATCAGCTCTTAGTTACGGTTAATGGAAAAATTGTGCCAAGATTCATAACAGATGCCCAAACTGTTAAGGTATTTTTTGTTGTAGCATGTTATAACTGATAGATAAATGGACAGACTGATGTACATGTAAATGAAAATATATGGATGGAGATTGCACAGACACGTGTAAATGAAAACATAATGCTCAGGCTACGACTAAAAAGATGGGCTAATCCATTGTGCTGAACCCTTATCGGTGCAAGAATGTCAATGCTATATTTTTAGACCTCGAGACACCATATCACATGCTTGAAATGTCAATTCAACCTTATCATTTTAAGGTCATTGACCTTCTTGTGATGAGAAGTGTGAACCTTTTCTGTATTTTATGTTATTAAATACATGGTAGATAAAAGCTGAAGGTCTGTAACATAAAAGTTACATTATTAAATAAATAGAAAATCACCATCCATCACTGTGTAAATGAAATAAAATAGGATGATACAGTGAATAAAAAAAGAAGACGTTGTTTATCTTGTAACTTGTAACTTGCAACGTGCAAACGTGGTTTCTTCCTCCTTGTCTGGAGAACCCTCCTATTTTCAGGCGGTGGAGTACTTACAGCACAAGGAATATAATAGAATATAATAATGGAAATTAGATAAATCCAAAATAAAATCTATTATCAAAGTGTCTATATGCATGCTTCCCTCAAGTTCCCCGAATGTTTTAGACTTATCTGGATCCATGCAAGTAATTGCTTAAGACTCAGTGACGAGTATTGGTAATGCAAATGGTACTGAAGCTTGACCTGTGGAAGTTAATTGCACTGAAAGATCTCTATGAAAAGGGGTCAGACATAGCCCACATACCCACAGCATACAGAGTTGTGTGGGTGGTATGGAAATCCATTTGGCCGCTACCCGAAGTGAATAAATTCGCAAAGAAGTCTGTTGTATGGGAAGGTCAGGGCATTGATCGGTGCACCCCTGCCTTCATTCACCAATAAAGTTATAGTCTGCCTCAGCACTCCCTAACCTGCTCCAGTGCCCTTTGCCTTATATCCTCCCTGCTGCTACTTTACTTCTGGGTTTCACACGTCACTGCGCTCATTTATCCTTTCAAATGGCCTGGTGGTAGGGCAGCTAGGCTGATTTTGCAACTCAGTATAAAATCTGCCTTGGGAAATCTTTGTGCAATTTTCTATACATTCATGTAAACAAAGGTGAAACAACCTCTAAAACGAATGAAATGAAACAGGTTAAACATAGCCCCTGACAACATACTATCAATATTGAAGAAATAGCAGCCGGGTATGACTTCGTTCTAGTCATATTTTGTGCCTGGTAAACCGTTGTAAAGTGATAAACTGCTGTTGACACACTGCAATAACTTGCCATGAAATCGGTCAACAATACCCCCACTGCATAATGCCTGGCTTGGTCTAGCAGCTTGGTAGAAACGTAATAGTGAGTTGCAAATTTATGGTATATTGATTCCTGGTGCAATAATAATGGCATTAGCCAGCATGGCCACTGGTGTTATGAGTAAACATCAATTAAGTTTACCAAGTATTATTTAATAATCACATTTTCTGGCCAGCTTCATTCTTATGGAATTTTATAAGACATTGGTCACTTTACGGCAGTACCTTGATGAAACTGTAGCTCGTTTCACATCAATTTCGAAATGTAAAAGAAAAGACAAAAATGGTTGTTATAGATTCAATAACGATGTGAGTTTCAAAGAAATCTAATTCCGTTCTCTGATGCCTATGTCTCAGTACATCATAAATTACATTAGTGTTTGATGAAATGGTGTATTTTTTTTTCAGGGTCCCGCAGTTGTATGCTTAAGGTAGAAAAAGAAAAAGATAACAAATTTGCTTACAAGTGCTGGATGCAATTTGACTGCAAATAGGCAAGGATATCAAACTGGTCAACTGGAAAAAGGATGCCCTGAAATGCAAATAAGAGAGGACAGTTATAATTGGCTTTTCCACTTGACTGTTCTTTAGAATTACCAAGAGTAGGGTGCATCAGCCGCCCCATGAAAAATAAAAAATAGAGATAGGCAGCTGTACCTTGTCATGAAGTTGTGTTTTGGTAGCCAGATGAACATACTAAAAAATCAGCCAGATCAAATAATATTTAGGGGTGCCTCCGGAAGCATATTTCCTAAGACATTTTTCAGGAAAAGTTGTTTCCGCAGAATCGCGGTTTGCGATATCTTAACTAATATAAAAAATAGAAGAAAAATAATGACATATTTGGATTCTGCTGAAAATTTCCTTCAAAATGAATACCTGGAACCTATACTTTCGTTGAGATGATGCTGATGCCATGGGGGCAGGATGTGTTTTTATTTTGAATATTTTATGCGACTTCACTGTTATACAAAATTTTTTATTTAAACGACTGCAAGATACTTTGTCTTTAATTGTTACTTTCTTATTTATTATGTTTGGTACATATGAGTAATAATATACTGAGTATTTCTCTTTGGCTCTCAAAGCTATTTCTAATATTCAAGGATTCAATGATCTTGATTAATGTTTTATTGCAAAGAATAAGTACCATGCAGTCATATAAACAGAAACTTGTGTATATCAGTGACGT
The DNA here is from genome assembly GCA_026936325.1 of Platynereis dumerilii. Taxonomy (NCBI): domain Eukaryota; kingdom Metazoa; phylum Annelida; class Polychaeta; order Phyllodocida; family Nereididae; genus Platynereis; species Platynereis dumerilii. The sequence goes on from JAPTHN010000007.1 coordinate 9,308,199, forward strand.
CGTCTGCAGAAACTGCAGAGAAGGGACAGAGACCCAGGAGCATATCTTGGAAAAATGCCAAGGAATCCATGAAAATCACAACCTACTGACAGTCTCGACTAAAGACATCTTTGAAGAAAACACAGCCGCCCTCAAAGAGGTAGCAAGAAGGATAAGAATAATAATGAGAAAACATCAAAGTGCTGCCCCCAAGTAACACTGGGTTGAGCAACCTGGCTGACCCAGGGAAGCACACAGAAGAAGAAGAAGTCGTACATAATAATTGAAATAAAAGCATATCTTGTAATACATGATCACCACAACTTTGACGGAAACATAGCTTCCAGGTATTCATTTTGAAGGAAATTTTCTGCAGAATCCAAAAATGTCATTAGTTTTTTTGTATCTTCTATATTACTCAAGTTATCGCAAACCGCGATCTTACGGAAACGTAATTTATCCTGAAAAACTCAAAAGAAAGATGCTCTCGGAGGCACCCCTAAATATCCATCGATCAAGCTGAAATTTCATAATCTTATTTTGTTTGGTAAAACCCAACTATGGACCAAGGTACAGCTGGATCGGTTGATGTTGGGGCAACTGATGCACCCTAACCAAGAGATATAAAGAAACTAACAAAAATACCCTCACTCTTAAAAAGCAAAATTGTGCAGCAGTTTGAAAGCAAAACTTTTGGATTATCGTTCTAGTGTAAATGCTTCTTAACTTGGAAATGTGGCAAGAGCAGTTAGTGAAGTTATTTTTGGCATTGGTTATTTTGGCCCCTCCAGATGAGACACCACAATAATAATATTTAATTTTTAATTCATTTGTTCATCTCTGATGAATGCAAGAGGGTTTACGCTATACCTGTTTTATTTTATTATCCAACAGTGATTTTATTCATATTTGTTAATTTGTGTGTTCAAATTCAGTCTGCATCAATTGTAACATTATAAATTTTGTATTTTCTTTAGGTCATCGTTCCCCACAGTTTGCACCAGTGTTTTCACCAATGTTTTTAAAATCACATGATGCACAAATCTGATCTTGCCACCAAAGCATTATATCAAAATGCAACAGCCTGTAAAATCAATAAATGGTTTGTTTATAATTACAATAATTGGAAAAAGATTGCAACATGGCCACCACTTTCCCAGCTTAGTCTGCCACTTTCTTTGTTGCATGACCAATTGACCATGGTTTATGGCAGCAAGAAGCTGTGCAGCTCACCATGACACCACGGTCCCACAGGATACTATAGCTTAATACAGGGAAAAGCCATTTGCTCAACTTCTGCACAACAATACCCATGCATTGTCAATTTGTCCCACAAAAGAAGACACCCCAGGTGCTGTCCAGGTGGTTTAAAGGCAACTGCTGTTAAATTGAGTTGGTTGTCAAACCATTGATTGCAGCATTCAGAAACTGGCCTTTCATATTGTAGTTGACAATTAAAGCGATCAATACATGATTCCACTCTATTTTCTGACAATCGATTCTAAACTGTTATAGATATACATTCACCACTTAAGGCCATTCCCAAAAACGGATTTGGTCATTTTGCTGTATCAGGGTACTGTGAAGAGTGATTCTTGTCACAAGTTAAAAAGTAATAAAATTGACAAGGGGACTTAATTTATTACATTTGCCGCTGGTCATATCATTATGCATCACATATGATCGGCATTATCAATCTTTACTCATAACATCAGCGACCCTGCTGGGTCAATTCCAGTGTTATTGGCAACTGTTGCCTCATGCAGCCTCACCGTAAAGCTGCAACCACCGAATTGCATAATCAAAGCAGAACAACAGGGTTGGCAGATTATCTAGAATTGAGAAAAGCTAATATGTGTACACAATGTTACAGTTTGATAAATCAACTTGTCACTCAAACCGAAACTATAAGATGAACTTTAGCATCTGGAAAGAAAAATGCATCTGCAGCACACAGATAGTGCAGATTGTTTTGCTGTTCTCGTTCGTCTTGAAGTTTTATTTTTCATAAACTTCCATAATACATGTTTTAGTTTGGAAAAATATATTTGTAAGTATGTTATGTATTTGGCGCCTTAATATCGATTGATACAGCAGTACTACCTTAATTCCAATAACTCAAATAAAAGTTAATCACGAAAATAATCTCATAGAATGGCGCATATCATGCACATTTCCGAGTAATCCCTTTGTTCTAAATAAACCAATTTTTCTGTATTTTTAAGAGAAAGCGTCTTTTGATATTCCGATGCACAACTGATGCCATCTACAGCATGAAATTACGGTTTCTCAAGAGACATAATTCATTAAAAATTTCCCCTGATCTGTCAATCTTCTCATCTCTTTGTCATATCATAAGTAGATCGAAAAATTCTCTCATACTCAAGTTGGAATTGTTGCTGGTCAGGTTTTGATGGACCTTGTCAGAAGCAGAAAAATATATTATTTTTGATTTCAATAGCTTGTCAAAATTCAAACATAGATGAAGGTGCCTTTTGAAAAATGCAATTAAGCCTTTTGAAAGAAGTTTCACAATATTAAATATGAATGAGATTCCCGTTTTACCGGCCAGCTCGGCATTTTTGTGTTGTTGAGGAAGTCAACAAATAAGTGTGTCTTGAAGTGTGCAAATGTTTGTTAAGTAAGCAAATATTTACAGAGTTGAAAACTTTCAAAGCTTGCAATCATCTAACTACTTTGATCGAAGGACGGCAATGTTATAACATCTTAGACGGAGTTAATTCATTGGAATTGTTGCTGGTCAGGCTTTGTTGGACCTTGTCATAAGCAGAAAAATATATCATTTTTGATTTCAAAAGGCTTGTCAAAGTTATAACATAGAAGGAAGTGCCTTATCGTTAATGCAATTAATCCTTTTGAAAGAAGTTTCACAATATTATATATGAATGTAATTCCCTTTTACCGGCTAGCTCTGCATTTTTGTGTTGTTCAATAAGTCAACAAAATAGTATTCCTTGAAGTGTGCAAATGTTTGCTAAGTAAGCAACTGTTTACAGAGTTGAAAACTTGCAAAGCTTGCAATCATCCAACTACTTTGATCGAAGGACAGCAATGTTATGACATCTGAGACGGAGTATTAGTACAGCTTAATATGTTGCAAAACGTACCAGTAATCCGACATGCCACTTATTCCTTTATTTATTATTACCCATGATAAAAATTATGCTATAGAATACACAGCAAGTGCAATATGATTGCTTTTAAATTTAGTCTATTAGTAATATTTTGCACGCATTATCCAAATTCAAATACCATCAAGTAATAGTCTAGCTCTTGTTGGAAATTGCATGCCAGATTTTAACAGATTGATGCTTGTGAAACAAATCATGAATGGTTAATAGAACTGGTGTTGATTGTCATTGGTGCCAATATGTCTCATTACCCAAATCATCCACAAGACTGGACATTATAGGATAATCAGATAAGCTTGATTTGTAGTGCTCTCAAGCTGAAGGAATTTGATTCAGATGTCAATAAACTTTGGTGCACTTGGTCCTTTCATAACACAGAGGCAGGAATAACAAGTTTACTACTGTAGGTATTACTCAGGTAACTGAACAGAGTATCACAATATCATGTGGCAAAATAAGACATACAGTCTAAATTGAAATTGACTTCTGGCTTTATGTACCATGCAATAAATTGTACATGCTAATGAAATAAAGAATCTCAGTAACAAATAAAAATAAGAGAACCAACAATATTATCATTCATTATAACAAAATTGAAACCATGAAACCTTTTTGTCCTTTTTGTCCCATTCAGAAGCAACTTGTAAACAATACAACAGAAGCAGATACATAAGCAATAATGTACTGTCCTCATGTGCAAGGAAGAGCAAGAAAGACCTGTGAAAAGTCAACTTCAACAAGAAATTTATAACAGTAAATTTGATAATAAATAGAAAACCTTGACATTATTTAAAACTGATCCCTGACTTGAAATATTTTCAGCCCGTTTAAGCTTGAAACATCACTTGAGTATTCTGTTTAGCCTTTCTATTGGCCTTGGATTCAAGTGTGCCATTGACAAGGATGTGTATCTAGCTCCTTACTCAACAGAGCAGCACATGACACAAAAATGGCATTGTCTCACGAAAAGTATTTTTTGATCAGTATTATACAACAGTGCTGCCACAATTACTTACGTATGCTCAAGTAAGTGCTTAGTTATTCAAAATTTTAACTTTTTTTCTTCACAAGGACAGATACTGACATGGAACTTCAGAAATGAAGTAGAAAATTACGTCTTACTGTGTGATATATCCATATTTACAGTCTTAAACACTTGCAATAAGCACTCTTCCTTCATGTGTAAAATTACATACTGTATTGGTCTTCTTTACGACTTTTTCGCAAAAACAGCAAGATTGAGAATGGCTTATGTCGTCAACTGTCTGTCAAGCCAGAGAGGCATTAAGACCAACTTGAGCAAAAGTTAAGTGGTGTTTATACGAGAGCAACCATTTTGAGTCAGAAGGTGTAAAGGTATTTCCTCTTAGTCACTTGGCTGATTGCAACCATGTTCCATTAAAAGATCCAATTTCTAATGAATAAAAATGTTGACACTTATGCTGTCAAAGACACAGTAATTACCATAGCCATAAAAAGCACATTAGGCCTCTCAATTCTCGGATTGGCAAATTTGACATAATATACAGTCAACACAGAAAATAATTACGGTGCAAATTAATTTAAAAATAATTTCAGTGTTGACTGTATATACTATTATACATGTCCATAGTTATATAGAAATTATAAATATGTTTATTTTGCTTAATTCCATGAAATCATATCATACTCTTATTTGTAGTCATATAGTTATTTTTGCCATGATTTTTAAGCTATTAAAAGCATCTTGATTGAAAGACCTTGAAAAAGATAGTTGACATCCTCAATGACATTCCATTAAAAGGCATGTGATCAATTTTCAGTCAATGAGCTTAGATTAACAGGCAAGGCCAAATGACAGGGAGATTTTGAAGTTAATTAAGCATATATTTTTATCATTCATGATCAAAAGAAGTATTGTTGTCCAGAAAGTGATTGCCTAGCCAAGTTTGGCTTGTCATTCTGACAGTATACCAGTTCGGGAAAGTGCAGAATTCAGGAGCGCTCCCGAATTTGGGAACAGCGTTCCCGAATTCGGAAACCGTTCCCGAATTCAGGAGCACACATCACGTTACATCAGTCTAAAGAGTAAAAATAGCATGCAATGCATGCACCGTGGCCTCGGGCAAATCAGTTTTAGCCCTTGCAGCCTGCTCAAGGGTGGAATCATATTCATATAGACCTGTCTATCTATCTGTCAATCTATTATGTGTTATACTGTGACCTTGCTATGGGATATGGAATATATTCACCCGAGGACTCCCATATCTCACGAAGACTCCCATATCCCATAAAACAAGGTCATTTTGTTTGTAATATGGGCAAAATGATGAGAACTGACCCAAGAAGATTGATGTAAAAACACCTCAGAAAGTTAGAATCCCCTGCACTAAATAATAGGCCGTGTCATAGACCAACCAGACATTAGGCTGACACTTCTTTTTCTTGTAATTTAAATTCCATGGTGTGACTCTATTCCACCTCCCTCCTCTAATTTTTAGGAGATTTCTAAGTCCCCTCCTACCTCTCTTCATTCTCCCAAGTATTCAATATCTCATTTGATTGTATAGATGGCGCCACCAGTACTGCAATAAGCATGATAAACTGAGGACAGCAGCCCACTTCACTTTAACCATGTTTTTAGTATCTTTTCTCCTGAATACTATATTCATATTAAAATGAACACATAGTCTATGGCATGAGAGTGTCAAGTACTTCAACAAAGATGAAATAGCTACAAATATTAGATAGAAGCAGTTAACTGAAATGTGGACTCAATATGACTGCAAATTAACATGTGGAATATCCATACCATCATCTGCAAGAACTGCTCTGGGCCTCACAGCCACAAAGACTGCACACAGAAACAGCCGGAATCCATGGTCTGCGCCAACTGTAAGTCCACCGGTCACCCCTCCACCTTCAAGGGATGCCCAGCCTACCAAGTGGCCAAGACAGACCAAGAGAAAGATCAAGCCACCTACGCCCAGAAAGCAGCCAAGCCAGCACCGGTGATCGAGACTCTTAGGCTGGCAACTGCTCTCTCTGAGGGCATCCTTGCCAGTCTGAGAGCCTCTGTCCCGGACATCATCTTCGACCGAAAGACGATCCACACCCACGTATGCGACGCTGTATCGGCCATCTACAAGACAAGGGTAACACCGACCCAGTCGGTGAAAATTGCTTCTTTATCGATTTCCTTTTAATCACATTTTTACCACATTGTTGCATGTCTCTTCCCATTTTCGTTTTAGATCATGACCAGAGTCATCACAGTCAACATCCGAGGAATCCGGGGCAGGTCCCAGCTCCTGTCCCACTACCTTGCTGCCCATGAGATCGACCTTGCCCTTGTACAAGAGACTTTCATCACTGCTGATGCCAGAGATCCTCATGTCGCCGGCTACATCACAGCGGCCCGCAGCAACGCCCAGCCTCCTGTAGGTGACGGCCAAGGCAGACCATCCGGTGGTACCATCATCCTAGCCAAACAAGGTCTTCATACCAACATCATCAAGACAGACGACCTACCAAATGACTGCTCCGCAGTCTCCGTGAGTCTACCAGGAATAGGTGAAGTCTGTATTGTTTCTTTATACATCTCTCCTTCAACTTCTCTTCTTCATACCACTTTCTCCCACTTTCTCAACAGGTTTAGACATGTGATCTGGATGGGAGACTTCAATGCTTATCATGGCTGCATTGACAACCTGTGCGCCACTACAAACATCAGAGGCCGACAGCTGAACACAGCCATTAACAACTTTTCATTACAGATTGTCAACACCAATGGAGCTCCTACCAGACTAAATCCATCAGATGGGACAAATTCCCTTCTAGACCTGATTATCACCACTCCTAATCTCTCTTCTTTCATTTCAGAACACTTTGTAGGCGATGACATCACAAGTGACCACCTGCCAGTACATCTTCAGCTCGTTGGTAGCACCAAGCTTCACTATGAAGTCCGCCTGAGAAGGAACCTGGAGAAGGCCAACTGGGACCACTTCAGAGACCTCACAGAACAGGCCTTCAAAGATCTCCGTGATGTCATCACTCATCCTCCTACTTCTCTTTCAGATCTTGACTCTATATGTGATGATGTGTCAGGAGCAATCCAGGTTGCTCTTGATGCAGTCGCACCACTCAAACCTGTTAAACATAGGCCTACTACTATTTCAGAACCAACACTCAAGCTCATCCGGGAGAAGCGTCGAGCCAGAAGGATGGTCCAACGACAGCCCCAGAATCCACTGCTGAGAAACATCTTCAACCGCCTCTCCAGACAAGCCTCCAGAGCTGTTGCAGAGGAGAAAAAGACACAGTGGCACCAAACCTGCGCTGAACTTGACCACCGACAGGGCTCCGCCTTCTGGAAGCACTTCAAAAGACTGACCGGAAACTCCACCCGAAACAAGACATCCAGAGTGCACGGACCTGATGGCAGCCTGACCACAGACGATGAGAGCACAGCACAAGTCCTGGCAGACCATCTCGCCAAGTGCCACTCCATCAACGTTGGTCCAGGGTTTGATCAAGAGTTTTTCACTCAGGTAACCGATGCAGTAAATGACAATTCTTTTCTCTTTACTCCACAGCTACAAGGTGTCCCAGAACCAGGAGATGATCATCCCATGATGCAGTTCATCGACGGAGACCTCCTGGAAAACATCATCCGAAAGTGCCGCAAGTCCTCCCCAGGAGAAGACAAGATCACCTATGACATCCTCAAGAAATGCCACTCATCCGTCTTCGACTACCTGGCCTCCATCTTCCAGACCCTGAGAGATGTGGGCTACTTCCCCAAGACCTGGAAGGCAGCCATCGGAGTGATGATCCCCAAACAAGGCAAAGACACCAAGATTCCTGGTAACAACCGCCCGATATCTCTATTGTTGTGCATTTCCAAACTGTTTGAAAAATGTATTGCTAGGCCTCTAATTGACCATCTGGTCAACTCTCAGTTGCTTAACAAGTGGCAGAGAGCTTACCTTCCCAGGAAGGAGGCCAATGAACATCTTTTCAGATTTTACAACCACCTGAGAACAGCGATTGACCACGGCTGGGCATCTGCAGCAATCCTTCTAGATGTTGAGAAGGCCTTTGACTCTGTCTGGCAGGATGGTCTCCGCTACAAGCTCCAAGACTACCAACTTCCTCACAAGATCATCAGGACTCTCTCCTCTTTCCTCCACCAGCGGACCATTGCTGTAAGAGTAGGTAACAGTGTCTCCCGTCGGGTCAACCTGATGGCAGGCACTCCACAAGGGTCTGTATTAAGTCCATTACTTTTCAACCTATTTGTAAATGACATTCCTTTTGCTCCTGACTCGCAGGTGCAAATCTCTCAATTTGCAGACGACCTGGCCTTCTGGTATTCTTGCAGATCGACAACAAATACAGGTTTCAGCATCATCCAGAAAAGACTTCAGGAGTGCATGGACAAGCTGCAGGACTGGTGCTCCACCTGGCGAGTCAAGATGAATCCAGTCAAGTCCCAGCTCCTGTTCTTCACTTCCCGGAAAAAACCCATCCCACAAGAACTTCAAGAAGTGACTCTCTTCGAGACTCCCATCCCCATCGTGAAAGAAGCAAAGCTCCTCGGTCTCACCATCACAGCTCCGAACCTGAGTCTCCTGCAGCACTGCAAGAACCTGCGCAGCAAAGCGGAGTCCAGGATCAACCTTCTCAGATGTCTCAGGGGCACTTCATGGGGTGCCAGTATTCCCACTCTCCTTATGATTTACAAAATGTACATTCGTCCAGTTCTAGAAACTGGTTATGTTGCCACTTGGCAAGCAGATAATCGCTCTCAGTCTTTACTTGCAGTTGCAGAAAACAAGGCCCTCCGCAGAGCTCTCAAGATCTTCTACACTCCAGGAGAAAGAAACACCACCAACATAGAACTCCACAGACTCTACGGCCAGCCCTGCCTCCTTGAAAGACTGCAAAGACTGAATGATGCTGCCATCACCCGATTTCAAGACTCCCCGCTCATCCAGGATCTCTACTCCAGAGTAACCAACATGGTCTGGATGAGACGAAGACAAGCAACATCACGACACCCACGAGTAACTACTATCATTGATTTAGTTGAGGAGCTCACAACAGCTCCTCCTGACCCTGACTAACCATTTAATCTCTACATTTCTCTCTTTCTAGCTACATGACTGCAGCCACCTGAAGCCACTCAGAAAACCAAGGGAAAACTGAACCCGGGTCCCTGCCCCGGCCTACTCTGCGCCAACTTACGGTAACATCAGTCAGCTCAAACTGTCTGGTGCTTTCTACTATACTCACATTTCAACATTTCAACTTCATTAACAACTTAAGAACCATACAATAACTTGCATCTTCCCCTTACTTTTCAGATAACAGCACAGGTTTCACAAGATGCTCCATCTTGCGCATGATGCCGCTATGCCATCTTCAATTTAACCGCTATGCCATCTTCAATTTCTCTTCACAGCTCTCTCTCTCTTCACGGACACTGCCAGCTCTCCAACCAAAAACAACATTCCAGCACTGCTCTTCAGCCAAGACTCCTCTTTATCCTCAGGCTGTAATTGTGGGGCAATCATGGCAGCTTCCTTTAGCTGACATGGCTGCCCTCCGATTGCAGTTTGTCACACTCAAAATACAAGTTTCTCACACCTTCCAAATTTTCTCTTTTCCAGCTTCCTGCCTGCCTTGCCTTCCATGCCTGCCATCCTGATGCTCCCACAAGTCATCATCCACAACAACAAGTCCAAGCAAGAACACCCTGCGTCAACCTCTCCCTGGCCTGTCCTGAAACGGGTACTCGGTGCCTATGCTTGCAGGAGGGAGAGAAATCCGCAGGGTGCCCATGCTTCAATTGATACAGCACTGAGTATGCCACACATACCCACCACACAGTTCCAATAGCTACGCTGCATGAGGACTCCCCTGCGGACCACATGCAGCATCACAACTAACGGAAGATGTGGAACAGCCATCCGGCTGTTGATCGTCTGTGGATCTACACTACAGATCCGCACTTCACTTTTCGTTCGTTCGATCTAGTAATGTTGTTGTCAGAGGCGTTCCAGACAGATACACCGATGATGACCTCACCTCCCACTTCGGCATGCCATCCAACCGGATGTTCTCTGCCGCAAGACAGCAGCTCACCGGCAGCGTCCGCGCTCGGTGTGCTAACCAAGAACAAAAGGATCTGCTTATTAAAAATGGTCTTTCTTTTGCTTTTAGGAAACTCAAGGTGGTCGACTACCAGCAACAGGGTCCCAAGCAGTGCTTCAAGTGCCAGTCGTTCGGACACACAGCTTCCTCCTGCTCCGCAGACTCCATCATCTGCAAGAACTGCTCTGGGCCTCACAGCCACAAAGACTGCACACAGAAACAGCCGGAATCCATGGTCTGCGCCAACTGTAAGTCCACCGGTCACCCCTCCACCTTCAAGGGATGCCCAGCCTACCAAGTGGCCAAGACAGACCAAGAGAAAGATCAAGCCTCCTACGCCCAGAAAGCAGCCAAGCCAGCCCCGGTGATCGAGACTCTTAGGCTGGCAACTGCTCTCTCTGAGGGCATCCTTGCCAGTCTGAGAGCCTCTGTCCCGGACATCATCTTCGACCGAAAGACGATCCACACCCACGTATGCGACGCTGTATCGGCCATCTACAAGACAAGGGTAACACCGACCCAGTCGGTGAAAATTGCTTCTTTATCGATTTCCTTTTAATCACATTTTTACCACATTGTTGCATGTCTCTTCCCATTTTCGTTTTAGATCATGACCAGAGTCATCACAGTCAACATCCGAGGAATCCGGGGCAGGTCCCAGCTCCTGTCCCACTACCTTGCTGCCCATGAGATCGACCTTGCCCTTGTACAAGAGACTTTCATCACTGCTGATGCCAGAGATCCTCATGTCGCCGGCTACATCACAGCGGCCCGCAGCAACGCCCAGCCTCCTGTAGGTGACGGCCAAGGCAGACCATCCGGTGGTACCATCATCCTAGCCAAACAAGGTCTTCATACCAACATCATCAAGACAGACGACCTACCAAATGACTGCTCCGCAGTCTCCGTGAGTCTACCAGGAATAGGTGAAGTCTGTATTGTTTCTTTATACATCTCTCCTTCAACTTCTCTTCTTCATACCACTTTCTCCCACTTTCTCAACAGGTTTAGACATGTGATCTGGATGGGAGACTTCAATGCTTATCATGGCTGCATTGACAACCTGTGCGCCACTACAAACATCAGAGGCCGACAGCTGAACACAGCCATTAACAACTTTTCATTACAGATTGTCAACACCAATGGAGCTCCTACCAGACTAAATCCATCAGATGGGACAAATTCCCTTCTAGACCTGATTATCACCACTCCTAATCTCTCTTCTTTCATTTCAGAACACTTTGTAGGCGATGACATCACAAGTGACCACTTGCCAGTACATCTTCAGCTCGTTGGTAGCACCAAGCTTCACTATGAAGTCCGCCTGAGAAGGAACCTGGAGAAGGCCAACTGGGACCACTTCAGAGACCTCACAGAACAGGCCTTCAAAGATCTCCGTGATGTCATCACTCACCCTCCTACTTCTCTTTCAGATCTTGACTCTATATGTGATGATGTGTCAGGAGCAATCCAGGTTGCTCTTGATGCAGTCGCACCACTCAAACCTGTTAAACATAGGCCTACTACTATTTCAGAACCAACACTCAAGCTCATCCGGGAGAAGCGTCGAGCCAGAAGGATGGTCCAACGACAGCCCCAGAATCCACTGCTGAGAAACATCTTCAACCGTCTCTCCAGACAAGCCTCCAGAGCTGTTGCAGAGGAGAAAAAGACACAGTGGCACCAAACCTGCGCTGAACTTGACCACCGACAGGGCTCCGCCTTCTGGAAGCACTTCAAAAGACTGACCGGAAACTCCACCCGAAACAAGACATCCAGAGTGCACGGACCTGATGGCAGCCTGACCACAGACGATGAGAGCACAGCACAAGTCCTGGCAGACCATCTCGCCAAGTGCCACTCCATCAACGTTGGTCCAGGGTTTGATCAAGAGTTTTTCACTCAGGTAACCGATGCAGTAAATGACAATTCTTTTCTCTTTACTCCACAGCTACAAGGTGTCCCAGAACCAGGAGATGATCATCCCATGATGCAGTTCATCGACGGAGACCTCCTGGAAAACATCATCCGAAAGTGCCGCAAGTCCTCCCCAGGAGAAGACAAGATCACCTATGACATCCTCAAGAAATGCCACTCATCCGTCTTCGACTACCTGGCCGCCATCTTCCAGACCCTCAGAGATGTGGGCTACTTCCCCAAGACCTGGAAGGCAGCCATCGGAGTGATGATCCCCAAACAAGGCAAAGACACCAAGATTCCTGGTAACAACCGCCCCATATCTCTATTGTTGTGCATTTCCAAACTGTTTGAAAAATGTATTGCTAGGCCTCTAATTGACCATCTGGTCAACTCTCAGTTGCTTAACAAGTGGCAGAGAGCTTACCTTCCCAGGAAGGAGGCCAATGAACATCTTTTCAGATTTTACAACCACCTAAGAACAGCGATTGACCACGGCTGGGCATCTGCAGCAATCCTTCTAGATGTTGAGAAGGCCTTTGACTCTGTCTGGCAGGATGGTCTCCGCTACAAGCTCCAAGACTACCAACTTCCCCACAAGATCATCAGGACTCTCTCCTCTTTCCTCCACCAGCGGACCATTGCTGTAAGAGTAGGTAACAGTGTCTCCCGTCGGGTCAACCTGATGGCAGGCACTCCACAAGGGTCTGTATTAAGTCCATTACTTTTCAACCTATTTGTTAATGACATTCCTTTTGCTCCTGACTCGCAGGTGCAAATCTCGCAATTTGCAGACGACCTGGCCTTCTGGTATTCTTGCAGATCGACAACAAATACAGGTTTCAGCATTATCCAGAAAAGACTTCAGGAGTGCATGGACAAGCTGCAGGACTGGTGCTCCACCTGGCGAGTCAAGATGAATCCAGCCAAGTCCCAGCTCCTGTTCTTCACTTCCCGGAAAAAACCCATCCCACAAGAACTTCAAGAAGTGACTCTCTTCGAGACTCCCATCCCCATCGTGAAAGAAGCAAAGCTCCTCGGTCTCACCATCACAGCTCCGAACCTGAGTCTCCTGCAGCACTGCAAGAACCTGCGCAGCAAAGCGGAGTCCAGGATCAACCTTCTCAGATGTCTCAGGGGCACTTCATGGGGTGCCAGTATTCCCACTCTCCTTATGATTTACAAAATGTACATTCGTCCAGTTCTAGAAACTGGTTATGTTGCCACTTGGCAAGCAGATAATCGCTCTCGATCTTTACTTGCAGTTGCAGAAAACAAGGCCCTCCGCAGAGCTCTCAAGATCTTCTACACTCCAGGAGAAAGAAACACCACCAACATAGAACTCCACAGACTCTACGGCCAGCCCTGCCTCCTTGAAAGACTGCAAAGACAGAATGATGCTGCCATCATCCGATTTCAAGACTCCCCGCTCATCCAGGATCTCTACTCCAGAGTAACCAACATGGTCTGGATGAGACGAAGACAAGCAACATCACGACACCCACGAGTAACTACTATCATCGATTTAGTTGAGGAGCTCACAACAGCTCCTCCTGACCCTGACTAACCATTTAATCTCTACATTTCTCTCTTTTTAGCTACATGACTGCAGCCACCTGAAGCCACTCAGAAAACCAAGGGAAAACTGAACCCGGGTCCCTGCCCCGGCCTACTCTGCGCCAACTTACGGTAACGCCAGTCAGCTCAAACTGTCTGGTGCTTTCTACTATACTCACATTTCAACATTTCAACTTCATTAACAACTTAAAAACCATACAATAACTTGCATCTTCCCCTTACTTTTCAGATAACAGCACAGGTTTCACAAGATGCTCCATCTTGCGCATGATGCCGCTATGCCATCTTCAATTTAACCGCTATGCCATCTTCAATTTTTCTTCACAGCTCTCTCTCTCTTCATGGACACTGCCAGCTCTCCAACCAAAACAACATTCCAGCACTGCTCTTCAGCCAAGACTCCTCTTTATCCTCAGGCTGTAGTTGTGGGACAATCATGGCAGCTTCCTTTAGCTGACATGGCTGCCCTCCGATTGCAGTTTGTCACACTCAAAATACAAGTTTCTCACACCTTCCTAATTTTCTCTTTTCCAGCTTCCTGCCTGCCTTGCCTTCCATGCCTGCCATCCTGATGCTCCCACAAGTCATCATCCACAACAACCAGTCCAAGCAAGAACACCCTGCGTCAACCTCTCCCTGGCCTGTCCTGAAACGGGTACTCGGTGCCTATGCTTGCAGGAGGGAGAGAAATCCGCAGGGTGCCCATGCTTCAATTGATACAGCACTGAATATGCCACACACATCCACCACACAGTTCCAATAGCTACGCTGCATGAGGACTCCCCTGCGGACCACATGCAGCATCACAACTAACGGAAGATGTGGAACAGCCATCCGGCTGTTGATCGTCTGTGGATCTACACAACAGATCCGCACTTCACTTTTCGTTCGTTCGATCTAGTAACAGCGTAATTTTACAGTGCGCTCGCCAGCCACTGCTGCGACGTTGTTTACAGAGTGCTCACCCGCGCATGCGCGTGAAGTCGTTTTTGTCTGGGGTTGTGATCGACGGTGCTTCGTTGCTTTGACATTTTTCATTGACTACAGTGTCAGTAGTACACAGGTGGTGCAAAGAGTGACAAAGTGCACATGTTAAACAGTTATGTAGTCATTTGGGATCAACAGTTTGGTGTGTCATTCTTTCCATAAAACGTTTTTGTCCCCACAACAACTTAATATTTCCATTTCCTGTTGACATAAGAAGCCGTTGATGACGACTAATGGGACCTCGTCCCTCGGCCACAAAAACTGTTCGCTTTGTTTCAGCAGAGAGAGTTACTACAGGAGAGAATTAGAGTAGGTCGGGGCAAGAAGCCCGGGTTAGGTGAGAGGCCCCCCCAGGCTTATATCCAAACTTACATTTTTGGTGCGTTTATCTATTGATAGGATTGAAGCTACAGGCGTTTTAGGTGACGTCACAAATTTTCAGGACAAACAGCACCAAACCATAGTAGAAATTAAAGAAACAAAAAAGTGTGTATGGTTTTTGTAACTTTGACTAATTCTTTGAAAGGGGCTGTCAGAAATAACTTTGGAAATTTTTCAAAGTATACTGGATATCTGCATTGCTTCACTTTATGACCATAACATAAATATGATTTGGATTATGTTTTTTGCATTTTAGTTCAAAATATAGAGGTCAAATTAAAATATGTGGGTTTGGGGCGAGAGGCCCCACATGATATGGGGCATGAGGCCCCCTTCACTTGGGGGTCGAAGCTGCTTAAGGAACCATTTAATAATGTGTACTTTACCTTAAATCTTCATAGAATAGCTAATTAAAATAGAAAAAATTTGGCTCGAAATTGAAACTGGGCAAAAAAATTAATAAATAACAATATGAATGGAAAAATTCAGAAATTCAGAAAAAGCAAACAGAATGCCTTAAAAATGATAGAAGAACCCTAAGAAATAACTTTAAGGCTGAATGCGCTCGCAAAAAAAATTGCCATAGGATTATAATAATTCCTAAGGCTAGTAGAAATTGCTGTTTTTTTAGAAAATAAAATGTTTCCCTGTTCTGTCCCGATTCACCCCAGTGTCCCAATTCACCCTAAATCACGGTACTTTCAAGAGAAGCAGCTGCAGTTAATCTCATTCTACTTGCATTAAATGTGAATCAGTGAGTCTAATTGTAGTTTATTTGACAAATAAGTTATTTTATAAGGTAATATAAATTGAATTTAAACACTCATCTTTGAGATAACAACACATGTTGACAAATTATTTATAATTGGTCATTCAGATGGAAACATGATCTGAGCTGCTCAAGTCAACAATTGCAGCACCTTCACTGACATACTACCCGAACTGATACGGGAAAGTTAATAACACTTTCTCTTTCGCTGACATTAATCCAACATTCGAAAGGCTTCTCTTTTTTGATCGGCTTCAGTGCTTGATAAATTATTGATTTACAAACAGTGTCGTTTTTCAAAGATTCTAAAGTTTGATACATAAGGTAGAATAAAAAGATTACTAAATTTTTTACAAGTGCTGGTTGCAATTTGACTGCAAATAGGCAATGACATCAAACTGGTCAACTGGAAAAGGATGTCCTGAAACGCATATAAGAGAGGACAGTTATAATTGGCTTTTCCATTGGGCTGTTCTTGGGCATTACCAAGAGATATAAAGAAACCAACAAAAATAACTGTCTTCTTAAAAAGCATAAGACATGGCAAGGCAGAGTTGCACATCAGTTTAAAAGCGATTGGGATTATTGTTCCAGCATACTTCTTAGTTTGTTTGTTTGTTTTTGTGTTTTACGCCTCTCCAGCAACTTAGTGGGCAATATCGAGGCAGGTGATCGCCGTATGATGATGAGATGAGAAGACTGTGAGTCTGGCACATACCCTATTAATTAAGGGATGCCCAGGGTCTTTCAGTTGCCCTAGCATAGAATACTGGATACAACCCACCTCCATTTAATGTCCCATGGGCTCGGACTAAAGTGAGTTCCTGGGGTGAAGCATACTTCTTTGAGAAATACCTTCACTCACTAGAAGATCATCAGACTAGGATTTACAGAAATTTGATTTGTCCAGGACAAAATTATAATGTGTAATTTGCATATTTCATCAAGGGACACATCTCAAAGATGCCAAACGCTGCCAAGAGGCAGCCCCATTAGATTTACACAAAATTTGTTTTTTAAGTGATATTTAATAGAAATTTAAGGAACTTTGAAGTGCTAACATCATGCAGAATAAATCAAGTACTCTCTGTGTTGAGGATTCAAAGTCTCTTAAACCGTTACTCTCAAAGAGACTTACTGCACAAAAGTAAAGTGGCAAGAGCCAATTTTTAGCATTTGTCATTTTGGCCCGCTGTAGGTGAGATACCATGATAATGATATTTTTAATTTAATCTCTACTTTAATCTATACTAACAGTGCTGCTTTTCATATTTGTGTCGATGGAATTGTGGAGGAATTCAAATTTTCCAATTTGTTTCCAACAATGTTGACTTAGTAAATATTGTGTTTTCTTTGTGGCATCATTACTTATGTTAGTGTGGTCCAGTGTACGTACCAATGTACTTAAATTTACAGACGAACAAGTCTGACCTTGCAAAAAGCAGGATAAAAACACAACAGCCAGGTAAAATCAATACATGGTTTTTTAACATTTACAATAATTGGAAAAAATTGCACCCCATTTCTGGCTCAGTCCGTCTCTTTCTTTGTTGCATGACAATAGTCTATAGCCGAGAGAAGCTGAGCCACCCACCATGACACCACGGTCCCATTGGATACTTTGACTAAAAACAGGGAAAAGCCATTTGCTCAATTTCCACTCAACAATACCCATACATTGTCAATTTGTCCCACAATGGAAGACACCCCAGGAGCTGTCAATGTAATTTTAAGGCAACTGCTGTTATTGAGTTGGTTGACAGGGTCCAGCCCAAACCATCGATCTAAACATTCAGGCACTGGCCATTCATATTGTAGTCCACCAGTCAATCAATATGTAATTCCACTTTCTTCACTGAAAATTCTTTGCAAACAAATCGAGACAAAGTAAGTTTTAAGTTTTTTTCTAATCGCAGGTTGTATACATTGGCAAATTTAGGCTATTCTCTAAAACATAACTTTAAATTGCCCATACCACGTACTGTCTGTCATACCGGAGTTCCTATAAAGTAGCCTGGCTATTCTTTTAAATATATATGTCAAATTGTCAGAATTTTCAATAATTCGCTTAGATTAAAGTTCTTTAAAAACAACAACAAAAAACCGTATCTAAAGATTCAGATTGACACAATTTATAGACTAAGATAAAATTCAAATACTAGAGGCCTCCCTAGAGGATTAAATTAATAATGGACATACAAGAACATACAATGGTTCTTGAAAGGATTAGATTCCATGTAATATCTGTCTCATGGCATTAAAATTGTTAGAATTTGGTGTATCAAGCATAATTACATAAAGGTTTTCTAATAAATCTGATTGCAAAAGTTTGGATTATCACTCTGTTTGGGGTAGACCCACTTTTGACTGGGGCCTTTTTATGTAACTTTGAACAGCCTTGATTAGAAGAATTTTCCAGTATATTAAGTGGAATATCAAAACTTTTCTAGATCTTCTTGCATGTAGAATAGATTTAAAATTGAAATATGCCTTTTGAGGAAAATTTTAGTCCCTTGAAAAATCAACGGAGACAACTAAGCTGTCTGGAGCAGCTTCTCATTATAATTATGTGCAACCTTCAGGCTGGTGTGCATATGACATCTGTAGCTTTTTGCCTACTGTATGGAGATGTAATTCGGATGTCACAGTTAATGGGCTGCCCTGCAAGCTATGGCAAATACAAGCATATTCAGATGACATATACTACTCATGGAAAGGATATACTAATGGTAGTTGTGAAGGATTGTCAACATGTATGGAGGAATTCCAAAGGGAACCAAGTCAAGGAAAGGTCAAAACTAGGCAGCATGCAGTGCACTATGTTCCAATATAACTTGTGAAAAAACAGTTTAGAAAGTGGAAATTTTCACCATTTTCACATTTTAAAATAGACAAGTGATCACTTTTCATATGTTAGAGGCCTCAAATTCAAGTCCTCTAGCAAACTGGTACCTTCTTTATATTGGTTGCCTCGGGAAAAGATAAATAAGTTCTTTGTGTAAGATAAATTGTTTATTTATATTATTTCATGAGAGAGACAAATTGGAATTTTAAGTTATATAGAGCCACTGTCCCTTCACTCTGGTTAACTAGATTAAACAAGAAGAAGTCCCAAAAAACACTTCTGATTTTTAGAATTTTAGTTTCAAGCAATATTCCTCCGTAAAAGGTTTTTACGATCCATGTCAACCTTTACCTACCTTCCGCAGGTAGTCAACAACTAATATGGTGAAAAATGTATGCAAGAAATTCAGTTTGATTTCCCTTAACCCATGCTACCACAGAAATCTGTGTTTTGGGTGGTATGGAAATCTATTTGCTGCTACTTGAAGCAAATAAAATTGCAAGGGGGTCTGTAGAATGAGGAGTCTAGGGCATTGATCGATCCATCTGCTCCTTCATTCACCAATGAACTTACACTCAGCCTTGGCGCTCCCTAACCTAACCCAGTAACCTTGGCTTTGTATCCTCTCCTTTTCTTTTAACTAGTCTTGATTTTTATGCATTTCTGCCCAAATTTTCACGTTCGAATAGCCTTGTTAAAAGCTAGCTTTAGTATTTCAGGAGAATATCTAGCTTAGAAATTCATGTCTATATCGTCTTACACGCATTTCATGTTTGACACATTCACCAAAGTTTCAGTTGAGATTTCACACAATTTAGCATGTAATCTATAAACAGGTTTAGAATATTACAGAACAATTACCATACCACTGCTATGAGAGTGTTGCCTGACTCCCCACCAAACAGCTAACATTTCCGTAACATCACCAGTTTCTGAGCAGGGTGTTACAAGGTAATATGACACTGATGATATTCTTATAATGTTATATTAGCCTGACCAGGATCTTAAGGAAGTGTTAGAAATAAGATTATCTGTCCAATATTCTGGTAACATTAGCATAACATTATCAGTCCTAAGTGACGATAATATTAGTGGCTAATCATTAGCATAACCTTCTCCAGGAAACTTCTCACTGTATTTCACAATGTTACCATATAACATAACATCATAATGAGGAGGCAAGGTTAGGATAATGTTATAACATAACATTAGCAGGTAATGTTAGCATAACGTTTCTGAGGAAACTTCCCATTTCCTTGTCAGAATATTAGCATATTAATGTTACTGTATAATGAAGAGGTAAGGTTGAGATACACTGTAATATTGGAGGCACTGATTCAGCTCGATTGAGTGAGATGGTTGCACAAGTTGATTGAGCTAACACAGATTAATGTTTTGAGTTGAGATAACTCAAAATACTGAGCTGTGTTGACTTAGGCTTTCAAGCTGAGAAAACTCAAAATATTGAGCTGTTGTGATTATGTTCTATTTTCTTTAAAGTAAATAATTATTTAGAACTTAATGCAGTACTATGAGACATGCTTGTTATAGATGGCGCTACATGTGGCATGGCTGAGATATCAAGATTGATTGATTGATTCGGAATCACACACTGTCAAACACTCACATTCTGTAACAACTGAAACCTTCATGTTTTCACAGCTTAATGTTATGACTCGTTTGGACAACTTATAGCAGTGAGCCATCGCAGCTGGAAAACTGTGAGCATTCTGAGACAGCTCAAAATATTGCTGCAACACAGTTTTCAAATTTCACAGTGTACCAGTTGATATGGAGGCGTCATTGTGTTGAAGTGTCAATTTATAGATGGAGCCACACGGCCTACACTCAGCATTTGCTCCATGCTCAGTCCAAATGTTTACCACAATCGAGTGTAAAATGTATAATTAATTAAAATATAACAAATTTACTGAATTTTTTATTGCATCATGCCTACGAACTAGGTAAATATGTCAATTGATATTGATATCAATTGCTTAAAGTGTGTAAGAAAAAATCGATGGCAGCCAGAAGCTGAGAGAGATATGTTCTACCTTGACCACAAAGATTGATCCTGGAAATGTGTGACACCCTCCAAGGTGAGTGTATCAGCATCACCAGAGAGACTTGGGCTGTTCTGTAAAAAGGACAAGCTGATAATTTTGGTGACCTGGCAATTTGCCAGGCCTGGTCTCTCACTTTTTATTTTCGTTTCTCTTTTATTACTAACTCGCTAATCCTTTATTTGATCTGTATTTTATCTGTTTGTCTTTGACTTCTTCATATAACTTTCTACCTTTTCAATTCCAGACAGGGATTCTGCATCTTCATTTACCCTGGCTGCAGTTACCGTGGACAGTGAAAGGCAGAAACCCCCCGGCGAGTTCCAAGCATTACATTAGTTGGACATAGAAGTCCATGCTTGGAGGACTTCTGGAAACAGCACAATTACAATGGGCTGTAGAGAAGCCCATCCAGCTCATTCTGGCTCCTGGAAAAGTTCCTAACTTGAAGCCAACTGATTGTGTGATATGACTGCTATCTCTCTCTGCATGTGCTGTATAAAATATTTTTTAAAGTGTGCAATCTGTGTCTCATCTGTAATATTTCTGTGATGTCAGGGTCATATGAACAGAACATTGCATGTGAACTGTTATGATTATGACAATATCAGCTGAATATTACCTGTGTATGTCATCCAGTAACACCAGGCAATCATCTTAAAACCAATTACCACTCCATATCAACCAGTGTCTAAACCTTACACCTTTATTATCAAGTAAATTGAAGTAATATTATATGCTAATATTCTGAGAAGAAAATGGGAAGTTTCCTCAGAAATGTTATGCTAACATTACATGCTAATGTTATGTTATAACTTTATCCTAACCTTACCTCCTGATTATGAGGTAATGTCATATGCTAACATTGTGACATAAATTGGGAAGTTTCCTGGAAAAGGTGATGCTAAGATTGGCAACTAATATTATTGTAATTTAGCAGCTAATATTGGCATAACTATATAGTCACATGAAATTGTTTAGTGGGTCATAGTGTTGAACATGTACCTGCGCTTTTATTAAAAAATGTGGCCTTGCTATTCACTATTGATTAGGTTGGCTAAGGGAAAGCAGACAATTGACAGACAAAAGTGAGCTAAGATGCCTGACCATTTAGAGAAAATATGAGAGGGACAAAGACACTGGATACACGATAAATGCTGATGCAGCCTGTAATGGTATTGGTGATTCCAGAAAGTCAGACTGATTGATGTCCTAACTTGCCATTCACAACAACAGACCTGCTTGCAATTTTACTTGCAATTTTACTTGCCTCAACTTGAAGCAATATAAATTTCCATAATATCCTGACCACTTTGTATTCAATGGAAGTGCGGGAGAGTGGACTGCACTGCAGATTATCCACAACCATAGTTGATATCAGCTGGACAAAATTGTCTGATTTGGATTTTTCCTTATGAAATCACTCTATGATATGTTATCAGTTTATTCAAATGATAAATTTTATGTGGAAATTCAATCGAAAGAACTTCTTAATTACTTTTTTACTAAGGTTATTATTGTCATGTTCACTTAAAAACCATCTAGGATAAAAATTTAATTATATCTAATGAAAATACTTGTCAACATTTTTGCAGAACTACCTGTATAGGAGGAATCCCCCAAATGCCATCTTCCTCCAGTCACTGCGTATACCAACAAATGCAAAAGGATGCTCTATATAAATATGCATACACATGAATGTCAATTTCTTTGCTCGGTATCTCTATTTCGTAGATCTTCTCATTTAAACATTTTGAGACATACACAGTAACTGCTTTGAAATTTTAAACCCGTAGATTATTTCTACAATTCTTTTTTTTAAATTTAGCGTTGATATATATCCCATTAGCAGAAAAAAAAAACTATTTTGATCGGTAATGAATTGTCAACAGAATCGTGACACTGACTGAGGCAGAGTGATTTGCTTTAATAAAGGGCTGTTCTCTTCCTTATTGCTCTTTTTTTAGGAAAAAAAAAACCTTTATGAGGTGACAGCAATCAAGCAACATTAAACAAATGCCTCCCACTTGTGTTTGTGCAGGAGTTTTCTGCTAATGAAGGATTCTTCTCAACCATTCTTGCTTCTTAACTCTCTCAACGATTGACTCACTTCATTAACTGCTCATTGAATATTCATGAGTCTCTGTCTTGCCTCACAATATTTTCTAAAAAATAATCAGTCAAAGGAAGAAACTTCCACATGAGATGGAATATATTTGCCCTTTCATATTCTGGGCTGTGTGGATACAATATATACCGATTAACAAAACTGATGCCATCTTTGAAGAGAGAACACATTTTTTTTCTGTATCCCATGCAAAGTGAATAGAACCTTAATCCAGAGTATTGACTTTGACTATATCCAATCATAAAACAAATTGATACATGAGGCAAAATACTTTCATTGTCAGCACCTTTCAATTCCTCAAAAATCAGGGTATTCCAAATCCAACTTTGTATATTTTGATATCCTATTATATAGTTCTGTGAAAAAGTATGATGCACTGATGTATATTACATCGTATGCTAGTTACAAAACTAATCATATTGCTGGTCCTTTACATCCGATTCAAAGGGAGAGTATTTTGTTTATGCTGTACATGATGAAAATGTTCACTTATGCAAATTAAGCTCCAGTAAATTCAGGACCTATGCAATGTACTTTAAAAATGAATGAAACTTTGGGGCAATATTTGTTGTTCACGTAATTTACAAAATATTGCTCCTAATAAAAGAGTTTCATAGAATGAGATGCAAAATTTGACTCTCTTTTGCTAAAAAAAGCTAGAAAAATAACAAGCAGAAGAAATCAATACAAGTACATGTCTGATTCCTGGCAATTTCATCATAATTTGAAGAAGATTGCTGCATGGTCCGGGTGGCACTCCACTCCTGGCTCAGTCTGTTCCTTGTGTCGTTGTGTGACCAGGGTTGGGCACGAGTACACATGTACTTGTGTACTCGAGTACATTTTTCCAAGTACTCGCAGGTACTCGTGCCGAATCATGAGTACAGTACTCGTACTCGTACTCGAGTACATTGCTAAAGTACTCGTACTCGTAGTGAGTACATCACGAGTACAATTGAAGCTTCAAAAGAGGAAAATTTAACACAAAAGTAAGTGTCTAACATGACATAATGCTTTATTTCATGTCATAATTCAGTTTCCTGAAACCTTCAAAGATGCTTTTTGATTATTACACAGCTGAAGTGTGTTATGTGAGTACCAGTAGTTTAAACTGTGTAGGTCCAAGATTACAAAAGCTTTGGATTTGGCCAAAATTGTTGAATATCTACCAAATTTGTAGACATCTATTTAGATACAAATCAAATCAAATCATTGTTCTTTGAATTGAAAGAGTACAAAGAAAAAACTACAATGCTTATTTTCCTAATCAATTGTCAAATAATTATGCACTCAGTAAATCATATATTTGATCATAATTGAAGCACTTCAAGGAAACACCATTTTGATTTTGATTTGATTACACAGCCGCCATTTGCTTTTTTCACACCTTTTGGCGCAAATCAAAACATCGTCACTTCGGGGCTAATTAACTGATATTATTTATTGTTGCTCTATTATTGTATCTTTAAAATAATGCTTTTATTTCTTTAAATATTGCCAAATATATATAAGGTTTGAAACTGCATAAATGTACTCGTACTCGTACTCGAGTGCTTTGAGGGTGTGGGTTCAAATCTCACCCCGGGAACTCACTTTAGTCCGAGCCCATGGGACATTAACTGGAGGCGGGTTGTATCCAGTGTTCTATGCTGGGGCAACTGAAAGACCCTGGGCATCCCTGAATTAATAGGGTCTGTGCCAGACTCACAGTCTTCTCATCTCATCATCATACGAAGATCGCCTGCCTCGATATAACCCACTAAGGTGCTTCAGAGGCGTACAACACAAACAAACAAACAAACAAACAACTCGTACTCGAGTACATTTGAAAGTACTCGTACTCGTACTCGAGTACATTCAGAAAAAGCTGTACTCGTACTCGTACTCGTACTCGTAGATATGGCAAGTACTCGTACTCGTACTAGAGTACATTTGCATGTACTCGTGCCCAACCCTGTGTGTGACCATGGTTTATGGCAGCGAGAAGCTGTGCAGCTCACCACAACACCACGGTCCCATAGGATACTGCAGCTAAAAACAGGCAAAATTAGAGTTTCCAATGAGAGAGAGAGTTCTCGAGATCAGCAATGACTCAGCATTTTCTCGTCTCGCCGAGCGAGTCTCGAGAATTGAAATGTTGATCATTGTTTAACATGGTGTTCATGTGTTTAATGTTTATAACAGTTACAAACCATTGGGATGTTGTTTTGTTTTGCTTGATATTATTGTTTTTGTGTAATTGCTCCATTGTTCAATTTAAATATCTGTTGATGATAATCCCCATTGTATACCTGATTAATGCTGAAGTTGAACTTGTACAAATGTCTTAAAATTGTATAATATCTGGATGTTTAGCTGTGATTTATAGAAAACAAAACACACAGATTAGCATTAAAACAATAAAGGATATCATAAAAGGCAAAAAAATGTGATCCATTGCAAGATTAGATTTCTCTTGTTTAATCATTGTGCCAATGGCAGGACAGTGTCCTAGATTTCTTGAGAAATTCTTGATTCTCGTGCACTAGACCATGTCATTCTCAAGAGGTGACAATCAAGACTCATTGGAAACACTAGGAAAAAGTCATTTGCCAACTTTTAAACAACAATACCCATACATTGTCAAATTGTCCCACAATAGAAGACACCCCAGGTGCTGCCAATATGTCATGAAAGACCAAAAGGGCTCCTGATATTGATAGTGACAAATAGCAATGATGGTTAATTTCCAGCACCAAATTACATGTTGCTACCACTATTTGCCGCATTACTTTGTTGCATTTATGTAACCAGATAAATTACCTCAAGTTATCCAGATTATGTTGCTCACATGTTAATACGAGAGCATAGCCTACCAATATGTGATGAGACAGATTATTTATATTTCGACCTTTAAAGATGGTAAAAAATCTAATTTTTTGAAGTCTGACCCGGATGTTGGTATCAATGGACGCAAATTGAAGTAGCTCTGGTAAATATTGCTGAAAATCACAGTTAAACTGCTTGTAGACTGTGCTGAAGTCACAAAACAACCGTTAGTACAATCACGATACGTACTAGAACCAATTAGGATACTTACAAGGTATTTTATACCTTCTATTAGCGAAAAAAACGTAATTTCCGAGCGTAAACAATGGCGGGAAAGCTTAATCCTTCACACCTCGGCCATGTTAGCATAGCTCAACTCACTCACTCGGTCATTCTACTGCTGTCAATAGCGCCAGGATGTCGATCTTAGTAGTTACAGACTCTAGAGGAAAATATTTGCAACCAAAACTTAATGATCATTTCACCAAGGAAACCCCAAGGATCACTGTCAAAAGCATATCAGGATTGACCACCCAAGAGGCAGAGAAATGCATACAGTCAACAATTGATGATACTGGAAAGCTGGACTTTCTTGTGCTGGCCTTTGGAATATGCAACCTTACAATTAAAGTAAAGGACAGAGATTCTGATAGACTACTTTATGACCTAGATGACGAAACTAGACAAACAAAAATTGACATCCTATTCAATTTCTTTGAGAGATGTACAAGTAATCCTAACATTAACAAGGTGATCATAGCGACCATTCCCCCTGTCAGTCTCAGCAAATACTTCGAAGTCAATAACCCAAGGAAGCCCCAGCCTGACTTTGAGCTGCAGCAACTCACTCTACTGGAGGACATCAAACAAATCAACGCGAAAATCACATGGATGAACGATGAGGCCAGGACACCACTCATAGACTGGGCCAGATATTTCTTCAACTCATCGGTGAAGAGAAGAAGGAGTGGGTCAGTCCGAACAAAGACTGTCAAGTTCACAGACACGAACCTGAACGACGGACTGCACTTCGGTGAAAAAGCGCAGACTAATTGCTATGGTAGACTAGTTTCAGCATTAGATGAGGCGTTCAGAAGCTACCAGGAACAAAAACAGATGCCAAACCTGATCATCACTATTGATTGTGAATCAGATACCCAAGATTCCGAGTCTGAAGAAGAATGGGACTTCAAGAGATTGAAGAGTGTTTGTATCACCAGGAAACCAGATGAGGACACCGTATCCCAGACCAGGAACTGATTTACACAGGCAGCTAGGCGGCCCGTGATAAATCACTACTGTTTTTTCCTACCAACTGTATTTATAGGCAGCTAGGCGGCCTATGAAAAGTACCTATTGCATTAATACACAACAGCTCCAATTGTTTAATATATATCGTTTTATGACACTGTGGGTGAAGTTGTTTACTACAAATAAAGATTCCTAAGGCACTCCATGTCCGAACAGGCACAGGCAGCTAGGCGGCCTCTGAAACTGCAAATAAAACAGCACTAATAAACTTGTTAAATTGCAGGCAGCAAGGCGGCCAGCAATAAACTAGTCCAATTATCACTAATCTTAATTAACTTCCAACTGGGCACAGGCAGCACGGCGGCCAGTGAACCAATCAGTAAAAGTAGAGTTTAAATTAAATTAAACAAATTGAAATAAATTTAAAACTTCCTAAAAGACACAGGCTGGCAGCCAGGCGGCCAGTACTGGAAGTGACCAAATCAGCCAATGTACCTAGAAAGCAACTAAATAGGACACTAATGTAAACATCTTATCACAGGCAGCAAGGCGGCCGGTTAATAAACCATTAAAATCAGACATATTAGAAAACCAGAGACAAAATTACAAATAATTAAAATAATCCCTGAAAAAGATGCAGGCAGGCAGCGATGCGGCCAGCACTGCAATAGTGGACCCTAGACCAAATTAAAACTCCAATTTGACCAAGGCAGCAAGGCGGCCTAGGACCCAAATTACCTTAAATAAACCAGAACCATTCTCTAGAATTGCAGGCAGCCAAGCGGTCAGCAATCAACCCGCCAATTCAAATAATCCCAAATCAATAGCAGGTCACAGGCAGCTGGGTGGCCAGTGAAATATATATTCCATATTACATATTGCATTCAAACGCAACATGAACAGAACTAGAGCAGGGTCAAGTAAGTGCAATATTTGCACAAAACTGGTCCAATCAAGTGAGAAGGGAGTATCATGCGATGTATGCCTCCAGTGGTGGCACACTAAATGCTTGGGCATACCCGACGATAGATACGCTTTCTTATCAGGGGATGATGTAAGTTGGTTCTGCGAAAACTGCAAAGGCCCATCAAAAACTCTAAGAAACCAGATGGTGAACATGCAGAAACGCATGGACACACTTGAAAAAAAAGTTGAGGCACTTGAGGAAAAAGCAATATCTAAACAAGAGGCCGTTGACCTTATGAAAGAAGAGATCCAGAGTGAGGACACAGCGAAAATGATTGAGGAAACTGTAAAGAAAAAGATTGATGAGCAAGCACCTGTTGCAGAGGCAAATACCTCCAAGATGTCCACACTGCAATCAGTACAAGAGTACCTCAATGAGCTAAGTGATGTTGATAAACGAGCCATTAATCTTGTGGTACACAAACTGGAAGAGAGCACAGCTGAACTGAAACCTGACCAAGACAACGAGGACAAGGAAAAAATCACAGAAATCATGAACAGTAAGGCAATTGAGAAACCATCTGGTGACAGAAGCAAAACGACGCACCCCCGACTCGGAAAATTTTTTATTCAGGGTGATCGGCGAACCGGGGAAAGAACGGGTCGTCGTAAGCGAAAAGAAGACTCAAGCGCAAGCACAATCATAAGAGGTGAAAAGAAACTATGTATCTGGTACACAAATGCCGACTGCATCACAAATAAAATAGATGAACTAAAATCTCTGATTACTTTGTCGTCTCACCCCCCTGATATCATAGCAATAACAGAAATAAAGCCTAAAAATGCTCGATACTGCATGTCGGAAGCCGAACTCCACCTCGATGGATTCGAAGCCCATACCATCAATACTGCGAAACAAGAGGGAAGAGGCATATGTGTATACACTAACGTCAGTCTGCAAGTTAACGAAATCACTCTTGATGCAACATTCAATGAATATCTGGCACTCACCGTAAAACTGAAAGGTGGAGACAAACTATTGTTATGCACAGTATATCGCAGTCCAAATTCGGACCTCAGTAACAATGAGATGATACTGGATCTGTTCAATAACATCAACGACCTCAGGGCATCACATATTCTTATTGTTGGAGACTTTAATTACCCCAGCATCGACTGGAACACTGGGGAAGTTAGCGGACCAGAGGGAAACCCAGCCCAGAAACTACGCGACAAAATCATGGACTGCTTCTGGTCACAAGTGGTGGACCAACCAACAAGAAAAAGGGGCCAGAATACGCCGTCTCTACTAGACTTGGTAATTACCAATAACAGCGACCATATCGATGCCATCAAATACGACAGCCCGCTTGGAAACAGCGATCACAGTCTACTAACATTCGACTTCAACTGCTACGTCGATCTTCCAAAGGCAACAACAAAGAAATTCTACCAGAATAAAACAGACTGCAACAAACTTAGGGATGAATTGGCACTAAACTGGAAACAGATCCTCCAGCCAACCGGACAACAAACTGATGTCGATACCATGTGGGCCACCTTTGAAAATGCTGTCACTGCAGCGCAAGAAAAATGTATCCCGAACAGAATGGTACAGAAAGGCAACAAGAAATGGGCTGTACCACTAGCTGGTGATCTAGTAGCAAAAGTCAAGAAAAAACACCGACTATGGACAAGATATATGGAGACAGACCAAGTGGAGAAACTACGCAGCTACAAGCAAATGAGGAACAAAGTCAGAAATATCACAAGGAGAGCCAGACGACAAACGGAAATTTCCATAGCTAAGGATATCAAAACCCAACCAAAAAGATTCTGGAACTATGTCAACTCGAAATCGAAAGTCCACTCTAAAATCCCGGACCTTGAGGAAGTAAATGGAGAACGGGTCATGCAAGCCACCACGGACAAAGAAAAAGCTGAAATGTTAAGTAAATTTTTCAGTCGAGTACTCATCGCAGACGAAGATGACAACTACGAGCCACTCTCCGACAGACCTGTTCCCACTATCCTTGACAACATAGAAATTAAAGAAAGTGACATTGTCAAAAAGCTGAAATCTCTCAAGACTGAAAAATCACCAGGTCCAGATAACATTTTCCCAAAAGTACTGAAGGAAGCAGCCAATGAACTTGCAATAGCCCTCAATATCATCTTCAGCATGTCACTGCAAACAAAGACTGTCCCAAAGGCTTGGAAAATAGGCCATATCAGAGCTATTCACAAGAAAGGGTCAAAAAAATGCTGCGGGAACTACAGACCAATCAGTCTGACCTCGATAGTCTGCAAAGTAATGGAGGGAATTATCAGAGATGCCATTATGGACTACATGAAAAAACACAGTTACTTTTCCAAAAAACAATTCGGATTTTTGCCATCAAGATCAACCGTACTACAACTACTCAAACTGATTGATGAATGGACTGAAGCTCTAGACAATGGAAAGAACATTGAATCCATCTACATGGACATACAAAAGGCTTTCGACACCGTGCCTCATAAAAGGCTTATCCACAAGCTCACCATGTATGGCCTCAAAGGCAACCTACTCAAGTGGATAGAAGACTTCCTGGAGAACAGATATCAGTTTGTCGGTATAAATGGAGAAACTTCTTCGCTGAAGCCAGTAACCAGCGGTGTCCCACAAGGGTCAGTTTTGGGCCCACTACTCTTCATTTTGTATATGAATGACCTGCCAGATAACCTGCAGTCAGGAGTTTATATGTTTGCGGATGATACAAAGATTTACCATATCCACAGCAATCATTCTGGATCCGTATCCAATGTAATACAGAACGACCTAGATGCACTGCAACAATGGTCAGAAAATTGGCTCCTAAAGTTCCATCCCGAAAAGTGCAAGCAACTTCACGTCAAGAAGCCCAGCGTCACGACAAGCCTGCCCACTCGCCATCTGTACTCATATGTGGATAACACAAGGTGTGATGTCAATTTGCCCTCAGTTCAACAAGAAAAAGATGTAGGTGTGATCTTTGACTCCCACCTTAATTTCAAACATCACATAAACGAAATCACAAAGAAAGCATCGCAAATGATGGGCATCATACGAAGATCATTCATAGAGCTATCCCCACAAATTTTCAGGCCACTCTACATCAGCCTAGTCAGATCAAGGCTAGAGTATGCCCAATCAGGTGGGGTACCTCAGGTCTAAATTCAATTTTTTTTAGGCGAAAATAGCGTTTTTGGAGGGCAAAACAAAGATGGCGGTAGGGGGGGGGTCAGGACTTGATGGATTTGGCCGAAATTCGCACCGAATGCTTATCTGGCATGGGAGAACCACAGGTTTAAATAAGAATTTGATCGGAGAAACTTTCCGAAAAATGAAACGCCCTACGGCGCAAAAGGGGTGACATGATTGAAGTGTACAAACTAACTCACGACCTGTACGACGAGGAAGTAAAACTAGATCTCCCCTTGGCCCAAGATGCAAGGAGAGGACACTGCTACAAGCTCTATAAGAAACGTACTCTCAGCCTTGACCTTCGAAAATATAGCTTCACAAATAGAATAGTAGACACATGGAACTCTCTACCATCTGAGGTTGTGGAGGCAAAAACCTTAAATTCCTTCAAAAATCGTATTGACAGATTCTGGCATGAGGAAATGTATAAATTTGAAGAATAAAATCATATAAAGCCAAATAACACACATACAACATACAGGCAGCTATGTGGCCAGTGTATCACATTGAAAATTCCAACCAAACTACGCACGGCAGCAAGGCGGCCCGTAGACAACTAATTAGCCATATTCATAACGATGTACACCACAACCCATGCCGGGCAGCAAGGCGGCCCCCGTATAACTAAGAAATATCCAACAAATTGGATACCAGACTGTTGTAACTGTAAAAAAAAACCCTGTCATTGTCTACTGCTAACTAACTTGTGAACAAAAGGAGCTGTGTAAATGTGTAAATATGTAAATATGTAAATATGTACATACGGACTGTAAATACTGTAGATACTATCATCACCCACTCCATTGTAAATAATCATTACACCACTCCGGGACACACAAAACTATATTTTGATCTGGATATAGAGGACCCTCGGGACCTGCATCCAGAAACTACTTGTTACTTGTTACTATGGTTAATTAGATTCAATCAAAGTTAGCCTCATTCGCGTCATAAGAAACAAAATATTTGTTGAGTGCCATCAATTTCCCTGATGCCAACTTGTGAAGGTTGTGATTTTGTCATTTGAACTTCATTGCTATTATCAGGAGGTACAGTGTCAGAAAGGGCAACAGGAATGGCAATCTTCTATTTTGCTTCCATGATTACTCCTAGCTGTACAACAAGACAGACTTGACGGGAGGTCTCACGACAGGATACACCCCTGCTCCCTTTTCATATTTCCGCAAGATTAATTTTCCCTCATTTGCCCCCGATTTCCACCCTCCTTCCCTACACACCCCCCACTTGCCCCCACTTAACCTGCACTTGCCCCTACCTGCCTCTACTTACCCCTACTTACTCCCGCCTCCCCCACTTTCCCTAGTTTCCCCCACTCGCCCACCGCTTTCCCGCCCTCCCCCCTTTTAATACCCCCAGCTTCCCCCCTCTTGCGTCTGGCCAAGTTCAAAAATAATGAAGCCAAGCAGCATATTTTCTGTAGGGGTCTCAAATAATGAGATGCTGTATGTGACAACTTCATGATACACCATTGCTTTAATTACATTCTTGTGCAACTTTCCTGAAAATTTCATGACATTCTGTCTCATAGTTATTGAGATAGAGTTGAATTACATTGAAAAACTAGCATTTTTTCACAAATAAAACGTGACATAACATTTTTGACCACTTGAATTCTTTCAGTTTCACAAATTTGGACATATTCTAAGGCAATTTCTCAACACTTTTTGGAATCTCTATATCCTCAGGCTTCATAAATCCATCAAATCAAGTATTTATATTTGCCTGTGTTGACGTTATTGAGCTATTTGGATTCAAAGGTTGACTTCCAAAAATTTAGTCAAATTTGACGCTTACTGATCTGGGATGCTCTAGTGTCCCTTTAACATGTGTCAGTTGAATCTTTTGACCCTTGAGACCTAGTCTTATATTTGCTTATCTGTTTTGGAGCTTCTTATGGTTGTGGAAAATTTAGTTCACAAAAAAATTCCAATGAATAGCAGGGTAGGTGAATCCGTCGCAAGCATAACGCCCAGAATACTTTGTAGTGCCACAGAGCAATAAAAGCTCCATTTTAAATCTGGTCTGGCTTGTAATGTTGCAAAATCTGTGTAGTTTTGAGAAACAATCAAGTAATCCAGGTCTGCAGCTGGTTTCTGGTGGTAAAATACAAAGATTTCTTAAAAGGGGTTTTGTCGCAAGCGTAACGCTATGGAAAATATTGGTCATATTTTCATGGTTTTCTTGCAAGGAGTAACGCAATCATTCTAGTATTACTTGTAGTGATAATCAACACAATATTTCAGTAGTTGAAGTATGTTTCAATGTTTCATTATCAAAATTTTGCTCATTGCGAAGCTTTCCTCAAAATTTGGGGCCAATTTGTTGAAAAAGGCACTTTAACTTTGTAATTACTCTTACGTTTTATCCAGTTATTATTGATAATGCATATAAAATCGATTTTGGTCAAAACCGGAACACTTTTTTGACTTTCGTGTCACAGCAATAACCAAAATTGGCTTTTTCTCTGGAAAAATAGGCTAAAAAACACGCTTCTATCATAATTTGCTCTGTTGGTATTCACTTTGGTGGCACTTATTTGGTACCAATTCGAAGCCCACATACAGACGCATAACACAGGACAGGTGATATCATTTTAGAGGAAAATTTGTACATCTGAGGAGAAAATATGTAAGTTTTTTTTAAAAAATATTTCAACAAAATTCGAAAAATAATGTTTTCCTCATAAAATATTTGGTGAATTTGGATGAAAAGCGCCGTGGAGACGTAAGAGTACATGATTTTTGTCATCCAACAAAAAAATTAGACTTAATTTGAAGATAAGTTACCATTTAGTCTACTTTTCTTTTACTGCCATGGAAATAAAAATAGATAAAATTTGGTAATATTCCGCTTTTATCAGTTATTTCCACAAACCACAGCAAAATGGTAAATACAGTTTCTAGAACTTAGACATGTTTGTCACAATATTATGTGGTCATTTGATACATACACCGCGTTCCCAATTATTATGCAACTATGCTTTTTTGCATTATCTCAAACAGAAATAACACTATTTGAATATTCTTTTCACATAATGATAAGTGTACCATGGAGCTAATATCCAGCCAATTGTGTCCAATTCCAATGACTCGGTTGGGAGTTATGCCATATAATGATGTTTTGGGGTGTTCCCAATTATTATGCAAATTCTAGGAAAAGCATCCATGGCCACTCAGAATGACCTAAACTAATCTGAAGATGCCAACAACATATACCCCGTAACACAAAGGAAAAAGTATAATCAACATTTCAAACAAAGATGCATTCATAGCCAAGAAATTCATGTTATTCGCCTGCATTGAAATAGCATTGAAATTACAGTTTTATTGCAATAAAAAGCCTCTGTTAGCCAGACAAAATGAAAAATCATTACCTAAGTCATTTTCCACTATCCTTAGGTTTAGAACTCTCCTGTAAACCAATAGCAATTAAGTTGCACCACTGTATTCAGAAATATATTGAAATGAATTGAACGCATACAATTGCCAATGCTATTCCAATGGGAAACAGAAGTGTGAGTTTTTGATTTGGTGTCATATTTTGCAGAGATACCAGATTTGGTGTTTCATCGCACAGTATGACCGTGGTGTGCTATAGATATATTCTAAGCTGGAATTGTATTGATATTAAATTTTTTAAGAGCATGGGAGGCTTCTTTATTGAGAAAAAAGCCAATTTCAATGGTTTTTCAATGCAGTTGTATTATATTGATTTGTTGGTCATGAAGGCATCCACGTTTGAAATGATGGTTCCATTTTTTATTTAGTGTTATGAGGTATATTCTAATGTCAATTCATAATCAACTTTGTTGATTTTGGGTGGCAATGGATGCTTTTCCAAGAATTTGCATAATAATTGGGAACACCCCAAAACATCATTATATGGCATAACTCCCAACTGAGTCATTGGAATTGGACAAAATTGGCAGGATATTAGCTCCATGGTACACTTATCATTATGTGAAAAGAATATTCAAATAGTGTTATTAATAAATTCGCAAAGAGGTCTATTGAATGGGAAGGTCAGGGCATTGATCGGTGCACCCCTGCCTTCATTCAACAATAAAGTTATAGTCTGCCTTGGCACACCCTGACCTAACCCAGTGCCCCTTTGCTTCATATCCTCCCCTTTCCTTACTCCTGATTTTCAGGCATCTCTGCACTCATTTACAATGTCAAATGGCCATGGTTGCAAGCTAACATTGCCAATTCAGCAGTACACCACGCAGGATTAGTTGAAGCACAGGGTTAGTAGCAATATCACCCTGAACCAACTTAATTTTCATTTCTTGAAAAAAAAAAGGATTGAATCTGAGGCTCCCTTTTCTTATTCAATAGTGGTTGATGCTGTCTTTATTTGACTCCTCTCTTGACCCAATCCTCCTCCTTATGGAGTGTCAGGTTGACATTTTCAACTGATATTGTAGGTCCACTATATCAACTAACTCGATATTAGAACAAGATGTTCAGCCTATTATGTTTGTTTGTATTGTTGAAACTTGAAATCTTGATGGAATGCAGATCAAGCCACCACAAATGGTAGTTTAAATCATGAAAAGTTTTGAAACTTAGTTATTCCTCAGCACCAATAATATCATTGATCGGAACTTCTACTAAAGTTTATGAAATCACGTAAAGCACAAGTTTTTTTCCCTGAAGCAGCATATACACACAGCAGCAGGTTTAAATATATTCATAGCTGACCCTTTGATATTTCTATAGTTGGGAATGGACTGCTGCACGGCCACTCCCATTTCTGACTTGGTCTGGCCATGTCTTAGGTGCAATAAGATGGTACTAGAATACCCGTTGGAAAAAGATTTGTGACATATGAAGAGTTTGATGTAAGATGGCAAATCAGTACCCTGGGGTGGATTATTGTGCAAAGAAACCATTTGTTAGACATTGGCTTCAGTGGTATGTTGTACGCCCTACAGGGTTGGGGGGGGGGTTTGCGGCGTGGAACGGAGGGCCAAGAGGAATAGTGCATATGTATTGGGGGTTGCAATGGATTTGAAATGTTAATTAGTGACAGAGTAATTAGCTGTCTGGCTGTCAACCTATCTGTCTAGCTATGTATGTGTCTGTCTATCTAGCAAGCTATCTATCTATCTATTTGTCGATAGCGATAAAATCTTCATCGTAAAGAGGTCCCCATGCCACATTTAATTTAGTAGCAATATTGTGTATAATGTAATTTTGCTTCTATGTCTGAGTTTGAGTGTGAGTCTGAGTGTAGAATTACATCTAGGCCTATTTATCAATGTATGTATCTACATGTATGTGAAATGTCAATGAAGACCTAGATGACGAAACTAGACAAACAAAAATTGACATCCTATTCAATTTCTTTGAGAGATGTACAAGTAATCCTAACATTAACAAGGTGATCATAGCGACCATTCCCCCTGTCAGTCTCAGCAAATACTTCGAAGTCAATAACCCAAGGAAGCCCCAGCCTGACTTTGAGCTGCAGCAACTCACTCTACTGGAGGACATCAAACAAATCAACGCGAAAATCACATGGATGAACGATGAGGCCAGGACACCACTCATAGACTGGGCCAGATATTTCTTCAACTCATCGGTGAAGAGAAGAAGGAGTGGGTCAGTCCGAACAAAGACTGTCAAGTTCACAGACACGAACCTGAACGACGGACTGCACTTCGGTGAAAAAGCGCAGACTAATTGCTATGGTAGACTAGTTTCAGCATTAGATGAGGCGTTCAGAAGCTACCAGGAACAAAAACAGATGCCAAACCTGATCATCACTATTGATTGTGAATCAGATACCCAAGATTCCGAGTCTGAAGAAGAATGGGACTTCAAGAGATTGAAGAGTGTTTGTATCACCAGGAAACCAGATGAGGACACCGTATCCCAGACCAGGAACTGATTTACACAGGCAGCTAGGCGGCCCGTGATAAATCACTACTGTTTTTTCCTACCAACTGTATTTATAGGCAGCTAGGCGGCCTATGAAAAGTACCTATTGCATTAATACACAACAGCTCCAATTGTTTAATATATATCGTTTTATGACACTGTGGGTGAAGTTGTTTACTACAAATAAAGATTCCTAAGGCACTCCATGTCCGAACAGGCACAGGCAGCTAGGCGGCCTCTGAAACTGCAAATAAAACAGCACTAATAAACTTGTTAAATTGCAGGCAGCAAGGCGGCCAGCAATAAACTAGTCCAATTATCACTAATCTTAATTAACTTCCAACTGGGCACAGGCAGCACGGCGGCCAGTGAACCAATCAGTAAAAGTAGAGTTTAAATTAAATTAAACAAATTGAAATAAATTTAAAACTTCCTAAAAGACACAGGCTGGCAGCCAGGCGGCCAGTACTGGAAGTGACCAAATCAGCCAATGTACCTAGAAAGCAACTAAATAGGACACTAATGTAAACATCTTATCACAGGCAGCAAGGCGGCCGGTTAATAAACCATTAAAATCAGACATATTAGAAAACCAGAGACAAAATTACAAATAATTAAAATAATCCCTGAAAAAGATGCAGGCAGGCAGCGATGCGGCCAGCACTGCAATAGTGGACCCTAGACCAAATTAAAACTCCAATTTGACCAAGGCAGCAAGGCGGCCTAGGACCCAAATTACCTTAAATAAACCAGAACCATTCTCTAGAATTGCAGGCAGCCAAGCGGTCAGCAATCAACCCGCCAATTCAAATAATCCCAAATCAATAGCAGGTCACAGGCAGCTGGGTGGCCAGTGAAATATATATTCCATATTACATATTGCATTCAAACGCAACATGAACAGAACTAGAGCAGGGTCAAGTAAGTGCAATATTTGCACAAAACTGGTCCAATCAAGTGAGAAGGGAGTATCATGCGATGTATGCCTCCAGTGGTGGCACACTAAATGCTTGGGCATACCCGACGATAGATACGCTTTCTTATCAGGGGATGATGTAAGTTGGTTCTGCGAAAACTGCAAAGGCCCATCAAAAACTCTAAGAAACCAGATGGTGAACATGCAGAAACGCATGGACACACTTGAAAAAAAAGTTGAGGCACTTGAGGAAAAAGCAATATCTAAACAAGAGGCCGTTGACCTTATGAAAGAAGAGATCCAGAGTGAGGACACAGCGAAAATGATTGAGGAAACTGTAAAGAAAAAGATTGATGAGCAAGCACCTGTTGCAGAGGCAAATACCTCCAAGATGTCCACACTGCAATCAGTACAAGAGTACCTCAATGAGCTAAGTGATGTTGATAAACGAGCCATTAATCTTGTGGTACACAAACTGGAAGAGAGCACAGCTGAACTGAAACCTGACCAAGACAACGAGGACAAGGAAAAAATCACAGAAATCATGAACAGTAAGGCAATTGAGAAACCATCTGGTGACAGAAGCAAAACGACGCACCCCCGACTCGGAAAATTTTTTATTCAGGGTGATCGGCGAACCGGGGAAAGAACGGGTCGTCGTAAGCGAAAAGAAGACTCAAGCGCAAGCACAATCATAAGAGGTGAAAAGAAACTATGTATCTGGTACACAAATGCCGACTGCATCACAAATAAAATAGATGAACTAAAATCTCTGATTACTTTGTCGTCTCACCCCCCTGATATCATAGCAATAACAGAAATAAAGCCTAAAAATGCTCGATACTGCATGTCGGAAGCCGAACTCCACCTCGATGGATTCGAAGCCCATACCATCAATACTGCGAAACAAGAGGGAAGAGGCATATGTGTATACACTAACGTCAGTCTGCAAGTTAACGAAATCACTCTTGATGCAACATTCAATGAATATCTGGCACTCACCGTAAAACTGAAAGGTGGAGACAAACTATTGTTATGCACAGTATATCGCAGTCCAAATTCGGACCTCAGTAACAATGAGATGATACTGGATCTGTTCAATAACATCAACGACCTCAGGGCATCACATATTCTTATTGTTGGAGACTTTAATTACCCCAGCATCGACTGGAACACTGGGGAAGTTAGCGGACCAGAGGGAAACCCAGCCCAGAAACTACGCGACAAAATCATGGACTGCTTCTGGTCACAAGTGGTGGACCAACCAACAAGAAAAAGGGGCCAGAATACGCCGTCTCTACTAGACTTGGTAATTACCAATAACAGCGACCATATCGATGCCATCAAATACGACAGCCCGCTTGGAAACAGCGATCACAGTCTACTAACATTCGACTTCAACTGCTACGTCGATCTTCCAAAGGCAACAACAAAGAAATTCTACCAGAATAAAACAGACTGCAACAAACTTAGGGATGAATTGGCACTAAACTGGAAACAGATCCTCCAGCCAACCGGACAACAAACTGATGTCGATACCATGTGGGCCACCTTTGAAAATGCTGTCACTGCAGCGCAAGAAAAATGTATCCCGAACAGAATGGTACAGAAAGGCAACAAGAAATGGGCTGTACCACTAGCTGGTGATCTAGTAGCAAAAGTCAAGAAAAAACACCGACTATGGACAAGATATATGGAGACAGACCAAGTGGAGAAACTACGCAGCTACAAGCAAATGAGGAACAAAGTCAGAAATATCACAAGGAGAGCCAGACGACAAACGGAAATTTCCATAGCTAAGGATATCAAAACCCAACCAAAAAGATTCTGGAACTATGTCAACTCGAAATCGAAAGTCCACTCTAAAATCCCGGACCTTGAGGAAGTAAATGGAGAACGGGTCATGCAAGCCACCACGGACAAAGAAAAAGCTGAAATGTTAAGTAAATTTTTCAGTCGAGTACTCATCGCAGACGAAGATGACAACTACGAGCCACTCTCCGACAGACCTGTTCCCACTATCCTTGACAACATAGAAATTAAAGAAAGTGACATTGTCAAAAAGCTGAAATCTCTCAAGACTGAAAAATCACCAGGTCCAGATAACATTTTCCCAAAAGTACTGAAGGAAGCAGCCAATGAACTTGCAATAGCCCTCAATATCATCTTCAGCATGTCACTGCAAACAAAGACTGTCCCAAAGGCTTGGAAAATAGGCCATATCAGAGCTATTCACAAGAAAGGGTCAAAAAAATGCTGCGGGAACTACAGACCAATCAGTCTGACCTCGATAGTCTGCAAAGTAATGGAGGGAATTATCAGAGATGCCATTATGGACTACATGAAAAAACACAGTTACTTTTCCAAAAAACAATTCGGATTTTTGCCATCAAGATCAACCGTACTACAACTACTCAAACTGATTGATGAATGGACTGAAGCTCTAGACAATGGAAAGAACATTGAATCCATCTACATGGACATACAAAAGGCTTTCGACACCGTGCCTCATAAAAGGCTTATCCACAAGCTCACCATGTATGGCCTCAAAGGCAACCTACTCAAGTGGATAGAAGACTTCCTGGAGAACAGATATCAGTTTGTCGGTATAAATGGAGAAACTTCTTCGCTGAAGCCAGTAACCAGCGGTGTCCCACAAGGGTCAGTTTTGGGCCCACTACTCTTCATTTTGTATATGAATGACCTGCCAGATAACCTGCAGTCAGGAGTTTATATGTTTGCGGATGATACAAAGATTTACCATATCCACAGCAATCATTCTGGATCCGTATCCAATGTAATACAGAACGACCTAGATGCACTGCAACAATGGTCAGAAAATTGGCTCCTAAAGTTCCATCCCGAAAAGTGCAAGCAACTTCACGTCAAGAAGCCCAGCGTCACGACAAGCCTGCCCACTCGCCATCTGTACTCATATGTGGATAACACAAGGTGTGATGTCAATTTGCCCTCAGTTCAACAAGAAAAAGATGTAGGTGTGATCTTTGACTCCCACCTTAATTTCAAACATCACATAAACGAAATCACAAAGAAAGCATCGCAAATGATGGGCATCATACGAAGATCATTCATAGAGCTATCCCCACAAATTTTCAGGCCACTCTACATCAGCCTAGTCAGATCAAGGCTAGAGTATGCCCAATCAGGTGGGGTACCTCAGGTCTAAATTCAATTTTTTTTAGGCGAAAATAGCGTTTTTGGAGGGCAAAACAAAGATGGCGGTAGGGGGGGGGTCAGGACTTGATGGATTTGGCCGAAATTCGCACCGAATGCTTATCTGGCATGGGAGAACCACAGGTTTAAATAAGAATTTGATCGGAGAAACTTTCCGAAAAATGAAACGCCCTACGGCGCAAAAGGGGTGACATGATTGAAGTGTACAAACTAACTCACGACCTGTACGACGAGGAAGTAAAACTAGATCTCCCCTTGGCCCAAGATGCAAGGAGAGGACACTGCTACAAGCTCTATAAGAAACGTACTCTCAGCCTTGACCTTCGAAAATATAGCTTCACAAATAGAATAGTAGACACATGGAACTCTCTACCATCTGAGGTTGTGGAGGCAAAAACCTTAAATTCCTTCAAAAATCGTATTGACAGATTCTGGCATGAGGAAATGTATAAATTTGAAGAATAAAATCATATAAAGCCAAATAACACACATACAACATACAGGCAGCTATGTGGCCAGTGTATCGTATGGAAAATTCCAACCAAACTACGCACGGCAGCAAGGCGGCCCGTAGACAACTAATTAGCCATATTCATAACGATGTACACCACAACCCATGCTGGGCAGCAAGGCGGCCCCCGTATAACTAAGAAATATCCAACAAATTGGATACCAGACTGTTGTAACTGTAAAAAAAAACCCTGTCATTGTCTACTGCTAACTAACTTGTGAACAAAAGGAGCTGTGTAAATGTGTAAATATGTAAATATGTAAATATGTACATACGGACTGTAAATACTGTAGATACTATCATCACCCACTCCATTGTAAATAATCATTACACCACTCCGGGACACACAAAACTATATTTTGATCTGGATATAGAGGACCCTCGGGACCTGCATCCAGAAACTACTTGTTACTTGTTACTATGGTTAATTAGATTCAATCAAAGTTAGCTTCATTCGCGTCATGAGAAACAAAATATTTGTTGAGTGCCATCAATTTCCCTGATGCCAACTTGTGAAGGTTGTGATTTTGTCATTTGAACTTCATTGCTATTATCAGGAGGTACAGTGTCAGAAAGGGCAACAGGAATGGCAATCTTCTATTTTGCTTCCATGATTACTCCTA
Organism: Platynereis dumerilii; assembly: GCA_026936325.1. Classification (NCBI taxonomy): domain Eukaryota; kingdom Metazoa; phylum Annelida; class Polychaeta; order Phyllodocida; family Nereididae; genus Platynereis; species Platynereis dumerilii. The sequence continues at coordinate 9,350,480 of JAPTHN010000007.1, forward strand.
GCTGTACAACAAGACAGACTTGACGGGAGGTCTCACGACAGGATACACCCCTGCTCCCTTTTCATATTTCCGCAAGATTAATTTTCCCTCATTTGCCCCCGATTTCCACCCTCCTTCCCTACACACCCCCCACTTGCCCCCACTTAACCTGCACTTGCCCCTACCTGCCTCTACTTACCCCTACTTACTCCCGCCTCCCCCACTTTCCCTAGTTTCCCCCACTCGCCCACCGCTTTCCCGCCCTCCCCCCTTTTAATACCCCCAGCTTCCCCCCTCTTGCGTCTGGCCAAGTTCAAAAATAATGAAGCCAAGCAGCATATTTTCTGTAGGGGTCTCAAATAATGAGATGCTGTATGTGACAACTTCATGATACACCATTGCTTTAATTACATTCTTGTGCAACTTTCCTGAAAATTTCATGACATTCTGTCTCATAGTTATTGAGATAGAGTTGAATTACATTGAAAAACTAGCATTTTTTCACAAATAAAACGTGACATAACATTTTTGACCACTTGAATTCTTTCAGTTTCACAAATTTGGACATATTCTAAGGCAATTTCTCAACACTTTTTGGAATCTCTATATCCTCAGGCTTCATAAATCCATCAAATCAAGTATTTATATTTGCCTGTGTTGACGTTATTGAGCTATTTGGATTCAAAGGTTGACTTCCAAAAATTTAGTCAAATTTGACGCTTACTGATCTGGGATGCTCTAGTGTCCCTTTGACATGTGTCAGTTGAATCTTTTGACCCTTGAGACCTAGTCTTATATTTGCTTATCTGTTTTGGAGCTTCTTATGGTTGTGGAAAATTTAGTTCACAAAAAAATTCCAATGAATAGCAGGGTAGGTGAATCCGTCGCAAGCATAACGCTCAGAATACTTTGTAGTGCCACAGAGCAATAAAAGCTCCATTTTAAATCTGGTCTGGCTTGTAATGTTGCAAAATCTGTGTAGTTTTGAGAAACAAGCAAGTAATCCAGGTCTGCAGCTGGTTTCTGGTGGTAAAATACAAAGATTTCTTAAAAGGGGTTTTGTCGCAAGCGTAACGCTATGGAAAATATTGGTCATATTTTCATGGTTTTCTTGCAAGGAGTAACGCAATCATTCTAGTATTACTTGTAGTGATAATCAACACAATATTTCAGTAGTTGAAGTATGTTTCAATGTTTCATTATCAAAATTTTGCTCATTGCGAAGCTTTCCTCAAAATTTGGGGCCAATTTGTTGAAAAAGGCACTTTAACTTTGTAATTACTCTTACGTTTTATCCAGTTATTATTGATAATGCATATAAAATCGATTTTGGTCAAAACCGGAACACTTTTTTGACTTTCGTGTCACAGCAATAACCAAAATTGGCTTTTTCTCTGGAAAAATAGGCTAAAAAACACGCTTCTATCATAATTTGCTCTGTTGGTATTCACTTTGGTGGCACTTATTTGGTACCAATTCGAAGCCCACATACAGACGCATAACACAGGACAGGTGATATCATTTTAGAGGAAAATTTGTACATCTGAGGAGAAAATATGTAAGTTTTTTTTAAAAAATATTTCAACAAAATTCGAAAAATAATGTTTTCCTCATAAAATATTTGGTGAATTTGGATGAAAAGCGCCGTGGAGACGTAAGAGTACATGATTTTTGTCATCCAACAAAAAAATTAGACTTAATTTGAAGATAAGTTACCATTTAGTCTACTTTTCTTTTACTGCCATGGAAATAAAAATTTGGTAATATTCCGCTTTTATCAGTTATTTCCACAAACCACAGCAAAATGGTAAATACAGTTTCTAGAACTTAGACATGTTTGTCACAATATTATGTGGTCATTTGATACATACACCGCGTTCCCAATTATTATGCAACTATGCTTTTTTGCATTATCTCAAACAGAAATAACACTATTTGAATATTCTTTTCACATAATGATAAGTGTACCATGGAGCTAATATCCTGCCAATTGTGTCCAATTCCAATGACTCGGTTGGGAGTTATGCCATATAATGATGTTTTGGGGTGTTCCCAATTATTATGCAAATTCTAGGAAAAGCATCCATGGCCACTCAGAATGACCTAAACTAATCTGAAGATGCCAACAACATATACCCCGTAACACAAAGGAAAAAGTATAATCAACATTTCAAACAAAGATGCATTCATAGCCAAGAAATTCATGTTATTCGCCTGCATTGAAATAGCATTGAAATTACAGTTTTATTGCAATAAAAAGCCTCTGTTAGCCAGACAAAATGAAAAATCATTACCTAAGTCATTTTCCACTATCCTTAGGTTTAGAACTCTCCTGTAAACCAATAGCAATTAAGTTGCACCACTGTATTCAGAAATATATTGAAATGAATTGAACGCATACAATTGCCAATGCTATTCCAATGGGAAACAGAAGTGTGAGTTTTTGATTTGGTGTCATATTTTGCAGAGATACCAGATTTGGTGTTTCATCGCACAGTATGACCGTGGTGTGCTATAGATATATTCTAAGCTGGAATTGTATTGATATTAAATTTTTTAAGAGCATGGGAGGCTTCTTTATTGAGAAAAAAGCCATTTTCAATGGTTTTTCAATGCAGTTGTATTATATTGATTTGTTGGTCATGAAGGCATCCACGTTTGAAATGATGGTTCCATTTTTTATTTAGTGTTATGAGGTATATTCTAATGTCAATTCATAATCAACTTTGTTGATTTTGGGTGGCAATGGATGCTTTTCCAAGAATTTGCATAATAATTGGGAACACCCCAAAACATCATTATATGGCATAACTCCCAACTGAGTCATTGGAATTGGACAAAATTGGCAGGATATTAGCTCCATGGTACACTTATCATTATGTGAAAAGAATATTCAAATAGTGTTATTAATAAATTCGCAAAGAGGTCTATTGAATGGGAAGGTCAGGGCATTGATCGGTGCACCCCTGCCTTCATTCAACAATAAAGTTATAGTCTGCCTTGGCACACCCTGACCTAACCCAGTGCCCCTTTGCTTCATATCCTCCCCTTTCCTTACTCCTGATTTTCAGGCATCTCTGCACTCATTTACAATGTCAAATGGCCATGGTTGCAAGCTAACATTGCCAATTCAGCAGTACACCACGCAGGATTAGTTGAAGCACAGGGTTAGTAGCAATATCACCCTGAACCAACTTAATTTTCATTTCTTGAAAAAAAAAAGGATTGAATCTGAGGCTCCCTTTTCTTATTCAATAGTGGTTGATGCTGTCTTTATTTGACTCCTCTCTTGACCCAATCCTCCTCCTTATGGAGTGTCAGGTTGACATTTTCAACTGATATTGTAGGTCCACTATATCAACTAACTCGATATTAGAACAAGATGTTCAGCTTATTATGTTTGTTTGTATTGTTGAAACTTGAAATCTTGATGGAATGCAGATCAAGCCACCACAAATGGTAGTTTAAATCATGAAAAGTTTTGAAACTTAGTTATTCCTCAGCACCAATAATATCATTGATCGGAACTTCTACTAAAGTTTATGAAATCACGTAAAGCACAAGTTTTTTTCCCTGAAGCAGCAAATACACACAGCAGCAGGTTTAAATATGTTCACAGCTGACCCTTTGATATTTCTATAGTTGGGAATGGACTGCTGCACGGCCACTCCCATTTCTGACTTGGTCTGGCCATGTCTTAGGTGCAATAAGATGGTACTAGAATACCCGTTGGAAAAAGATTTGTGACATATGAAGAGTTTGATGTAAGATGGCAAATCAGTACCCTGGGGTGGATTATTGTGCAAAGAAACCATTTGTTAGACATTGGCTTCAGTGGTATGTTGTACGCCCTACAGGGTTGGGGGGGGGGGGGTTTGCGGCGTGGAACGGAGGGCCAAGAGGAATAGTGCATATGTATTGGGGGTTGCAATGGATTTGAAATGTTAATTAGTGACAGAGTAATTAGCTGTCTGGCTGTCAACCTATCTGTCTAGCTATGTATGTGTCTGTCTATCTAGCAAGCTATCTATCTATCTATTTGTCGATAGCGATAAAATCTTCATCGTAAAGAGGTCCCCATGCCACATTTAATTTAGTAGCAATATTGTGTATAATGTAATTTTGCTTCTATGTCTGAGTTTGAGTGTGAGTCTGAGTGTAGAATTACATCTAGGCCTATTTATCAATGTATGTATCTACATGTATGTGAAATGTCAATGAAGAATATATCCTGCATGGCTTAAACAGTAAATGTATGGTCTAAGTTCTATTTTGAATGGAGATGAAATTGCAAAGCCGACACTATTAAGAATAAACATCAGATTTAAATAATTTGGAGACTTTACACATTATAATAAGTGTACATGTATGTTATATTCCCGGGAAAAAGGCATGATGGAGTTGCCTATTTATGGGATTTATAGATTTGGCATACATAGCAGAAATTTAAATTGGCTGGTGAAATAGAGATGCATGGTTTAGAATGAAATTCGGCTTTGTAGAAGAAACAATAAAGAAACTATGTGTAAACACTTGATTTGTGGGAGAGAATACATTTAAGTGTTAAGAAATCAGCATTTAAGGGTTGCAAAAATCGGCGATGTGCTTGTTTAAGTTTTGTGTATTGGGACAGCTTACAGCTCATTTGACAGGTAGGCTAAGCATGTCTGGCTGTATATAAGCTGTATATGACATCATGGCAAATTCACGTTAAAATATAAGACCCACTTCTGTCCACAGTTGTGAAATAAATGGAATGTCTTGGGAAAAAAGAAGAGATGAACTGAATGGCTCGAAGGGTTGGTGAATATATGAAGTCAGCCGTGTTCTTGGCCCCCTTGTACACCAGGACCACGTGCTATTGACCACATGCATATAATTAACAGTGCAGGCTGTTCCCATGCATAAGAGTACCCCCTCCGAAATACATAGGCTGAGTGACTGCAGCAGGGGGAGTATGAGTAGCTGAAGAAACAGTCCTCTAATGTCGTGGGTTGTTTTTTCCATACATCAGGTGTGATTTGAAGGCAGATTTAGGAAGAATGAGAGAGTTTTGAAGGATAACAGAGCTTATTTCAAGGGAAAATGTCAATTCCAATAGATATGCAAAGTTTTGTGGGGATTGAGGAAGAATTGGTTGAATGAAATGATAAACAACAAAGTTACAAAGATAGTGTATTATTTTATAGATGTGACTACCTGTAGCTGAGGGCTCAAGCCAAAAATCCGACTAAGTAGTTCCAGTGAGTCTATTTACTCTTTGAAATCATTGCTTCACAACCATTGTCATGGCATCACATGGGGGCTGCCGCCCCCACACCCCCCCCCCCTCATTCGCTGAAAGGTTTGTTATAAATGATGATGTCACAACCAAATAACACAGTTATTGTTGCACCATGGAACTATTTGGTCCTTATATTGGACTTGAACCAAACTGAGAAACCCAATACAACACTGAAGATGGCCATTTATATACCCTAGCACACAAATGCCACTATTATTTCTAATAGCATATTTGACCAGTCAATTTATGATTCAAATTTAATTTTAATTCATCCACCTCAGGGAGTTTAGGCTTCTTGAGTGGATATTTGCCACACGCATAATCACCTTCAGTCTTCTATGTTTATGACATATGTGGCCTTTTGCTTGCTGTATGGTGATGTAATTTGGATGTTATAGTTAATGCGCTGCGCTGCAAGCTCTGAAAAATATTAGCATATTCAAATGCCATATACTACTTAGCAATATGATATACTAATGGTAGTTGTGAAGGATTGTCAACAGGTTGAAAGAAATTCCTAGAGGAACATCCTCAAGGAAAGGTCAAGAATAGGCAGATTCCAGTGCTCCACCGAGACTCATGACACACAAGGTCCTTTTTTTGTTTGACAGATGACACTTTAATGTCCACAGCCTCAGTAGACAATGCATTTACTTCTAGGATGAGTTTTGAGCGAACAATATCAAGACTAATGGTTTCACATGCACTACTATGAGGGGCGTTCAGAAAGTTCGAGGCTTTTTTTTATCTGGACACTTATTTTTAATCTAGAACTATGAATTTTTTACAGGATAAAATTCAGCATATTTGGAATGGATTCCCAAAATGTTGGACAATTTGGACATATCTAAGTCATTCTGTGGTTGCCATTTAGAAGCTAATATCATATTTCTTGAGTCAAATATTTCCAATCTCACTTATATATGTGATAGAGAGAAGTCTCTCACAGTCACGATTTGTTGGCTTTCTTGGTTTCAGTATTACTTGCCCCAACCTGCTGAACTTTCAGTTTCCATGGCAACCACATAATGACTTAGAAATGTCCAAATTGTCTGAAATTTTGGGAATCCATTCCAAATATGCTGAATTTTTCCCTGTGAAAATTTCATAGTTCTAGATTGAAAATAAGTGTCCATATAAAAAAAAGCCTCGAACTTTCTGAACGCCCCTCCTATCCCTTTGGCCACTGGAAAATCAAATTGAAATGTAATTCTGAGCTATATGAATTTTACTAATGGTGTTTGTACAATGGATCAAGGATTTCAAGTAGCACCTGTTGACTTGAGTCTATAAAATGAAAAAAAATTACACTGTTAGAGTGTAGGTCCAGTAAGTCTGAAACCATCAAAGATTGACTGTCTAAATTGAGGTTTAAAATTTGTCTTTACAATAATGAAAGTTTTCCTGAGAGCACCATTTGTTATCAAGGATATCTTTAATTATTATCGTTTTCATAGCTGTGTGTTTTTCTGAAAACTTCGTTTTGCAGTTAAACTTTGACATCAGAGGGTATCGATGAATGTGATTGGTCTAATCTTCAGCCTGTGACACTCAGTTTAGAGTTTGACATCACAGTTTTTGACTAAGGATTCTAAAACACTGTTATTTTTTTTGTACAACCGCAACAAACATGTTCCGTCTAAGTCGAGTGTTGCACCTCACCAGAAGAGTCTCAACATGCTCAATGTTTTCCAAACAAAGTGTATTATTGTTTTTCACAAGACACTTGTTTGTTTTCAGTCATTGTTAGGGGCGACCATGGGCGGCTTGGAGTTTTCCAAGATGGAAAATTATTTATTTCACGATAACAGCAGCAGTAATTATTATTTCAAGAGCGCCCCAAATATTCATTCGAAAATCAAGCGACACCTCGTTGAGAAATACCTCCATCAGAAATGATTTAATTCAAGACTGCCCAGAAAGAATTTATTTATTTCACTAAAACTGAGCAAGAAATGAGCTATTTCACTAAAACTGAGCAAAAAATAGTTATTTCACTAAAACTGAGCAAGAAATTATTTATTTTAAAAAACTCCAACCCTCCCCCTCCCCCTTGATATTAAATGGTCGCCTCCTACAGGGTGGTTAAAAAAAAACTTTACACTTATGAATAATTTTTTGGATGACGCTCATTGTAACAAATGCTTATTTTTCAATGTAAAAACAACTTGCATAGCAAAGAATAACTCTTCTAGAGAGAATTTATTCATTCGGAGGTCCTTTTGGACTGATGACTTTTCTGCAGTGGGCCTAAATGATGCAGAGGTGTCAAAAATGTAAATTTGTGTCCGTTTTTCCCATACAAACGTTATGGATGCCTTTATTGGGCAACTAAGGTCTGTGGTGTCTTGCAGGGATCTGCCTCTAAGTTTGCCCATCCAGAATAATCACATTGATTGAGATCTTGTGATAACAGGGGCCATGTTGTCCTGCTGAGAAACTTGACAGAGGGAACCTTGATCAAGTTCTGGGCTTTGCAAGGGAGTGTGGCTGATGCCCCGTCTTGTTTGAAGATCAAATTATCTGTGTCACTGTATTTCTTATCTATCCAGGGCTTTAGATGCTCTTTCAAGATGTTAATATGTACTTTTCACGTGATTTCAACACCCTGATCATCCACCTTCAGATGGCTTTGTTTTAAAATCTTATAATGGCCATAGTGAAGTCTGAACTTGCTCTAGCACCTTCTGGTTTGTGCTGAATTGTGCCTCTGTCTTCTCAATTTCATTTTATGTTGTATTTATTTTGTCCTGTGAAGCTCAGTAGCTTCAAAATTGCTGATGGACCATGAACAACCCAGAGTAGTAAAAACGCAGGAGCACTCCCGGCTTCTATTTTGTCAGCTATCAAAAAAGTAATGAACTGTTTTGATTATTAACCAATTTTCCAAAGATCTAGCATACTTGGCTTGTATAAACAATAAGTACCCAGGCACTGACTCAGTCATGGCAATCATGGCAGCCTGGAAAACGAAATATCAACTGTAAAGTTTTTTTTTGACCACCCTGTAACTCTCCTTTGAGGACAAGTAGTCTGTTTGATTCAGTTGCAGTTCGTTGAAGCATTTGTCAACCTGTGCATTTATCAACATAAACATACACAATCCATGTGTAAATGCATTTAGTCAGTTTCTTGTAATCTGTGCTTGAGATGTACTAAGTTATGAAACTAAGTCTGTGACATCACAGTTTTGGGATAAAGGAAAGTACAAGGTTGAAAAACACACAGCTATGAAGAATAATATAACTTAAGGTTTCGCTTAGCCTTGCTTGTCTTGGACACATTGTACTCAATATAGTTACACATATTTTATTGGTTGTCCAGGGAAGATATTGTCATCAAACATATTGATCATTTTCAAGGAGAACCAAAAATGTGTCCAGTAAAAATTAACATGATTACGTTATACAAGTTACACATGTTGCATGAAGGAATTTAAAATATATATCCTTAACGTTGAAGTGAAGAAATTTAAGAAAGAACACCATCCATCTCCTGACTTGGAATAGTCTTCCAAAAGCTGCAAAACTTCCACCTAGTAAGTTTTCCTTGGCATCCAGCTGTCTTTTTCTAAGCCATGCTCAATCACTAGATTTTGGTGAAGAAGTCAGCAGGAGTAATTAAAGTACTGATATGCCAGGAAGAGTGTGTAGCACAAAGTTTCTGTTGAAACTGCAGTTCAAACTTGGAAATGGGTTAATTTGTAACTGGCAATTCAAATTATATATTCATATTCGGTTCTCTTTAAATTTCTAACCAAAGTTACGTAATGATGTTGGCATCTTGGTGGCTGAAAAGGTATTTGCCTGCATTATGGTTCCAACCACATTATAATATGTATACCATTAGGTACACTGTACTATGGAAATCAATTGCGTACTGTTGTAATATGATGCTTAGCCATGACATTAAGTAGCCCTTAGGGGCCGACCACGTGATAGTTTAGGGGGGGGTGCTATGGATTTTATCCCCCGGTCGAATTTTTTTTTTTGATCGCGAGCAAGCGAAAAACTTTTTTTCCGCAATTTTAACATCACGGTACCCTAGCTACACATAGAAACAAACTATTTTTTCAACACTTGGGTTCAGACTTGATTCATGATAATTCCCTGCTGTTTCTGGAGGGTAAAATCTGAATCATAACGTCCGTGTACCTGCTTCTTCACGATAGCCCACTGATAAAATTAGTCATTCTTTGATAGTTTTATTCCTTTATTCTTTCATTTACTCATCTTTCGAAGTTTCAGCTAATGTGAGTTGAGAGGTTTTAACGTCTATCCACAAGAGCATGGTCCCACAACCACACATATGGAATTCACAGAGACATTGTTGCACTCCACTGAACTGAGGTTCGAAACAGGTGATTACAACAAACAGTCAATGCCAAACAATGCTTATTTTGTAACAGAGCCCCTTTAGACATTGTCAGAACATAAGAAAATGTGTTAGAGGCTCACAGAACCAGGGAATATTTGCCAAAGAAATTCTAATTTGAGCATTTTTGCATCCATTTATCCACATGGAATTGTTCATGGACTATATTTACATTGCATGGGATATCTATATTTGGAATTGCTAACACGACAAATTGTAGGATACAGATTCATAGAAAAGGTAAGATAAAAATTCTCCTATGGCCATGTCCACACAGAATTTTTTGCCAACTCACATTGAAAATTTGAAGGCTGTTAATAAAATATCAAAGATGTTTCAAGGTTACACTTTGCATAGGCTTTGTCCACAGTGACTAAATACACCAGTTCTATGTGTTTTCTACAGTTGACAGCAATTTGATTTTATATGAATTGACTTTTTCTGAAACATGTGCTTTCTCCAAGCCAATGTTTTGATCAAACAGGAAGTCATGCACAACATGTACAGTGCTGCCACATTGTTGCATCATGAAGAGGTCATAGCAATTTCTATTTCAAAAGAGCCCTTCATCTTCCTTCTTGCTCATCCTGAAGTCAATGAAAGAATATAAAGCAGAAAGAAACCATTAGCAGTTGACAGCCATCAAGCAACATTAAACAAAAAGCTTCCCACTTTTGTTTGTTCCTAATGAAGGGTTTTTCTCTACCAGTCTTGCCCCTTAACTCTGTCAATGATTGGCTTTCTTCATCCGTGGGTCATTGAATATTCATGAGCTTTTGTCTTGCATCTCAAACATGTTGAAGAAAATATCAGTCTGATTAATTCCATTAAGTGTGATGGAGAGTAAATTCAAATTTTTTCACACTCATTACTTGATGCAAAGATGTGGTGCCTGATTTGGCATAATGCAGTTCTCGTGGATAGGATTTTTCCTGCGATAAGAAATATGATAGTTAGATATCCAATAGTCATAGGCGTACGGCGTGCGCAATTTTTGGGGGGGGCGAGCGACATTTGCCCGTATTTCACGACCTAAATTTAGAAACGTTTCAAAGTAAATTGCCTGGAAATCATTAATTTTCGGTAGTTTTTATTTAATTATCTGCCAGAATTTTCCAGCCTTTTTGCCCGAATCTTACTGTTTTCCAAACTTTTGGGGGGGCGATTGCCCCCCCCTGCCCCCCCCCCCCTCCGATACGCCTATGCCAATAGTTATTGTGAGGCTTCGAAGAAAGAAAAATACGTTAAGGGGAATGTCTTATTATTAATTCATGTTTTCTCATAAAACGTAAATGACACGTTTGCATCAGTGAAAGAACTTTAGCAGTTATGGTAGAATAGTATAGAAAATTGATTTTTAATGGGGAAAATTAAAGCAAGATATCAGCCAACATGTAAGATGCTCGGGATTCCTTGGTGCCATTATTTTTTATCCTTTGTATCCTTTTAAAAAGAGCTAGCTTTAATAACAATAATCGAGCAAAATATATTGATGTTTTGAATGGAGTGAATTGTGACATAGGATCACAACAACGACCATGTACACTTCAGAAAGCCTTGAAGCTTTGGCACATTGCTATTTGATCTCACCAGCAGTTTCACGTCTAAAGTTTTTAACATAGCATCATGCCAATCTTGATTGTTTGTTAGACAAGAATCGGGAAATACAATGACCACAAAATATAAATAATTGACAAATTCTTAGATATTTGACCATAATTGGAAAAAGATTGCAACACCTTCACCCCATGCCAGGCTCAGTCGGCCCCATTCTTTGTTGCATGACCCTAATTTATGGTAGCACGAAGCTGTGCAGCTCACCACGACACTGCCGTCCCATGGGATACTATAGCTTAATACAGGGAAAAGCCATTTGCTCAACTTCCACTCAACAATACCCATACATTGTCAATTTGTCCCACAAAAGAAGACACCCCAGGTGCTGTCAATGTGGTTTTAAGGCAACTGCTGTTATTGAGTTGGTTGTCAGGGGTCCAGCCCAGACCATTGATCGTAATCCACATTCAGGAACCAGACAAGTCCCAGTGAGTACAAATGCCCCTATAATGGCTTCATCAGCCAATCAATCACCTCAGAATCTACGATGGAGGTTATTTACTGAAAATCAGTCCACCACATTTGCCAAATTGATTCTTAACTTTTCAACACATGCCACAATAAGCCGTTATCAAGTGATTCTGCTGCTCCTGCTGTGTCAAACCAGAAATTCCATCTGATTGAGAATATTGTGTTTTATTTTGAGTTGGCATATACAGTAGCGCTTGAACATACTTCATCTCTTTGAAAATTTCATACATAAATTCACTAGATGTTTCTTGGGGCCAGTTAGAGGGACAGAAATGGCTCTAAGCTCAGCTTCGTATTATTTCAATGAAATAAAGACGGAGGTTAAGCTTTTTTTCTTCTTGGCAAAAAACCTATTGTGTCGGGTGATTAGAGTTCTAAGCTAAACACTTATTACATCTGGCCATGTATATCAAAATGCAGGATTAAGTTTTGTCGAATGTGTTCTTTTTGTTGAAGCAAACTTCAAAAGGAAGGCAAAACTTGAACAGAAAATACATGATGTCATTTTTCCATGGCATTTTATTGGTTTATAACAGCTCAACTGGCCTTCTAATTGGCTGTGAAATTACCTTGTCTTGCTAAAACATCTAGATACATACACAGGCTCTCCCAAACAAATTTCGATTCTACATAAGCTACAAGTAATCTACACATTGTATCTATACGTAATCTCAAGAACATTTGTCAGATTTTGTCTGACTACATGGCTATTGTATTTGGTCCACTTGATAGTCTTAATATTGTAATATACTATACTTTACAGCATGGTCTATCTGTTTTTCGATCCTGAGCATCATCTCTCATTTAGTGTTGAAAATACATCAGATTTTGAGAGTTTTAAGTCTATTTCAGCTAACCATGGACTTAGAGAACTGGAGAAGAAATTTAATATTACATTGTTTAATGTGTCATGATTATGCTTTTAGCATGACATTGTGCTTATGGATGCTGATTGATGAGTCATTGTCAAAAGCAATCTTATGTTGTCTCACATTTTTGGATTACAAATTCACGAACACATGTCATAATATGCCATGCATACAAACTTTTCATGCGTAGACAATTCGGTAGTTCTCATAATAACAAGAAAGGGCCCAGATATTGGTTATTATGTCTGCTTTGGAGAGCAGTGGTTGTTTATCACCAGCACAAAGTTATCTATTGGGAGCATTCTCTCCCACATTTACTCTGTTGCATTAATGTAACCTGATAGAATCTACCTCATGTTATCCAGTTTATCTTGTTTACATGTAGGTAATCAAGTCTTCCACTGATGAGAACAAGATCTGACAGCAGAACACAATTCTGTTTTTAGGTTTCCTGGTAATGAAATGTCAAGGTTTCAGACATGTTTGTTCCAACCAAGGAGCTTTGCTGAAGTGGTTTGTTCAAGATAAAATCCTGAATTCCTTTTTTTGTTGTTAGTTTCAGTTTTACAGACATCTAATGAGCACCACCAGATTAATCTTCCATTAGAAATTGACATTAAACACAAACTGAAGTGTTCTTAATTTTCATGCCCTCACCGTTTCTAGGTATCATTTGCCCGTTTCAAGCATCATGCATAGGCGTATTTCGCGGGGGGTCAGGGGGTCTGCAGTCCCCCCTTGCATCTGGGCAAATGGTCTATATATATCAGGGCAAATCCTGACCAATCAGGGCAGCTCCACTACCCTGGCCACATCCGTGCCATGTTAATATTTCAGGGCAAAATAAGGACAGCCCCCCCCCCGCGAAACGCCTGTCCCGTACGCCTATGTCAGGGGCTTTAATGATTCAATTGTTCACTGAAAAAGTAGAAGAAAATAGTACATTATTGCTGTGCGGGCCGGACAAAATCATTATTATTTGTCATTCGCATATTATATCAGAGAAACATTTTTACAAGTCTGGGCACTGTGGGCAGTTTGTATAAAATAGGCCTATGCAAGTGTTCAATATAGATGGCGCTACATGTATCACTTATGGCATTCTTGACACAACTCGTTTGTGTATGGCCAAAAGAGAGACTTCTGAAAGACATTTTTCGGCCCTGAAACCACCAATGATTATATGATTTATTTCAGGCTGAAATTAATATGACAATTAAAGATAAACTATAAATACATAGTCAATATCTTAGTGGAGTAGTTTTATCTAGATCAGAATGAAAAATCTATTTTAAGTACATGACCAATGATTTCCAACTTCAAGTAGCTAATGTATCCGTGTGGCACCGTGAAATATAACCTGACATCGCCCTCAAGTACACCATCCACACAACTAAGATCAAGCAAGAACACCCTGCGTCTACCTCTCCCTGGCCTGGCTTGAAACGGGCACTCGGTGTCTATGCTTGCAGGAGGGAGAGATTTCCGCAGGGTGCCCTTTCTTCATTCGATGCAGCAGTCTTGCCACACAATTCCAACACGAAGATCCAAGTCTCATCTCCCCCAGATCCCCTGTGGAATATGGGAGATATCACATCAACAGGAAGATGTGGAGCAGCCCCTGAGCTGCTGACCATCTGAGGTCCTCAATAGGATCCTCGATCTCACTCTTCGTTCGTTCGTAGTAGAACCTGGATTTTTACCAGGTGGTAGGGATTGAGGAAACCTTAAATCTGAAATCCTTTAGCTTTTTTTTTGGTTGGCCGACAAGTTGGCCCGCTCTCACGCCTGCCATGCGAGCAATGGCCCTCGCCCGTACATAGCCCGGATAATTCCTGGCCCGCCCCACCAACCCATGAGCCCGCCCCGCACCCGCAACACGCTCCTGGGGACGGGCTGCGGGGCCCGCGGGCTGGGGCGGGCCAGCCCGCCCCATGCAGAGCTCTACTGGGCACTCCTACAAGTTGGAAAAATTGCCACTTCAAGGTTTTTTTCATTGCCGTTAAAGGTGTTGGTAGTATGAGATACCATGATATTCCTTTTAAGGTCTCAGGGCTGACAGTTGAGCCCAGTGTGGAACTGAAGCAGTTTTTGGATCACCACATGCCAATTTGGATAAAGAGATCTTACAGTAAAGCAATTTTCTTCACTTCACTATGCTGTTGTTGAGTTGGTGTAACATAACAAGCCAAACCCTTGTCGAAACTTCCGTAAAATTACATTTCCGCTTAGCCTCTCAGTCACAACTAAACTTTATACATGTTTACAAAATGCTGCATGACATTTGCTTCAGCAAGCCATTAAGCATTGTTATCGACTAAGTAATGCTCTTGTGAAACATGTGCAACAGCTCTGAAAGGTCATGTTTTTGTACATTTATGTATTTGACATTTGCAACTGGAAAGCACGCTCTGTCTCTCTCTCTTGTTGACATAAATCATCTCAACCATTTTCTTGTGATGTCTCATGCAATACTATGTGTACATTACAGTCCAAACATGCATGTCAACACTAACTTTAGGAGAAATAAGTGACATGGAAGAATCCCAGTTCAGTCATATTGTACGCTGTAAAACCGGCTTGTTACTTCAACGACAGCACCTTAATGAATACAAAAAAGTGCCACTTTACGGCAGAAAACCATTGTTTTTATGGCATGTACTGTTGTTTTAACGGTATTACCAGCAGCTGTTAGATTTGCTGATATCTAACAGGAAAAAAAAACCTTCTCAACAGGGCATATTTTCATATAAATATATATAGACCAAAGTTTGATAAGAACAGTTTCTTTCACACTCAGACCAGGATTAGCAGTATCAGAGGCGCTTACATTATATAATGCCAATATTGACAAATGAAATAGGCCCACTGCACCATACCAAAGACATGTTTGGCGAATTATGGCTTGACATGCTTGTGGCCTGCCCAGTTATTGCCTTTCTTGCCTGTTTTTGTATTTTTGATCAATGGACTGGAAGTGTACACAGAACTCTTGACAGTACTTATGAAAGATTGCATGTGCAACATATGATTTTACAATAAAAGCAACTGAAGACATAAATAAGAATAATTTAAATCTTATCAATATAAAATAATTAAAAGTTATACAGAAAATACAAGCAGGCTCTTATTCTGCTATAATTTGCATTCATCATTCACATTCTTTACTTTTTTGTGTATCATTTTAAAGTTTTGAAGAGACAAACATTATAGGAGTCATTTTAAGATGACTAGATTACAACTGGCTTGTTGCATGGTGTAGTGTGCAGTGGCTTTTTTTCAGACTGGAAAGCTTGTTATTTCGACAAGATATGTCATTTGGACATGGCATGTATCTGATTGACAAGAGGAGAATGTGTAGTTTTCAGAAATATATGGTTTGCTATGTGTTGGTTGATTCGCCTGTCACCATAAATCAAAATTCTGCTCAAAAAACGCCTTTTTTTCCTTGTTTATAGCTCATTCACAAATAGTATTGCTTATAAAGGGTGATGCTTTTGATATTTAAACAATTTTCTAAATGAAATAATTGGTTCAGTATCACAGACTGAAGCATAAAGAACATATTTAGCTAAAAAAATATGGTTTTACAGTGTTAGCGTTCACCAAGAGAATTTTTTACATGAAGATGTCACATAGTTTGAAAACAATTAATTTTCTTACATGCACTTTTGACCTCTCCTGAAATATATATACTTTATATATGGAATATAGCTAATGGCTGCGTGGAAGCCCCATAACATCCCTCTTCTAGACCAACACTTCTTCAGTTCCTGAGACCGTTAGAAGGGCACATTTATGATACTTTTGCGTTGCTTATGCAAATGTTCACAAGTACGTCGCGTTTTACAAATTCGTAGGTTTAGATGTCAAACTTTTAGAGGCAAGGTTGAAATTTTTTTTACAGATATTTATTCATCAAACTGCGATACTGGACAAAATATTAAGTCTCTAACCATCATATTGAATTAGTTAGAGCTGATCTTAGTGCGTTCACAAGTACGTCGCGTTTTATGAAACCGACACTTCCTGCTGCTAAGTCACCTTGGTTGTGCCAATAGCATGGATACTTGTTAATAGTCATTAGAAAACATATTTAAGAAGCAAAAAAAAATTTTTGAGAGAAATCTGAACTCAATTATGCACAAAATTAGCATATTTTTAAAAATATGATAAATGAAAGAAAATTGTCAAAAACCATACTTTTCTCCTAATTATGCTATAGACAGGTAATTCTGGATTAAATCCAATATCAATAATGCCAATTTGAATTATTTTCTTCAATGGACCATGCATTTATGTTCAAATGAAAATTACTTGGGATATTTTGGGGAGAGTCAAAAATCTGCTATTAACTTGGAAGAGAACCCAAGACCCAACATCCCAAATCAAATACTATGTCTAATAATCTGGTTCCCTAGAACTATTTCTAACTGATTTGGAACAGAATATCCTTATTTTGATGCCTTCATCTCTATTTTATATCACATGATTTCTTGTTAATTACAGGGAATTTATCATTATCGCAATATATATGTTTAATCATCATTTAATAATTTTAAAAGGTTAAATTGATTTTCCACTACGTTTTAACCATGTTCATTATTCATTTAGTTTTTTGTGCATTTTCTAATCATTTGCTTTCATAAAAAATAACACTAAAATTGACTTTGGCTTGGTTTTTGTTGAGCATAGTCAAAGCTGTTATGGCTATAGTCACCATTTTTTCCAAAGTTGGTCAACACTATATCATGAACTTTTCCTGGTGGTTTGGTGGCTTTAATACTTATAATTTATGTGGCACAATTGTTTTGACCAACTGTGGAGAATTCAATTTTTGCAGGGCGAAGCTTAAGGTGCAGCTCCTCACTGCCTGCAGTTAGAAATGTAAAACTCCAGCAAAATGTACTCCAGTATGTGTATTATAAGTGTTCCAAAAATTAACTTCCTGGATTAAGGGAAAGTAGTTATTTTTTTGAAGAAATTAACAATATTCCTGTACTGTCACGATTCACCCCAGTGTACCGATTCGCCCAATATTATGTAACAACGAAAGCTCATTAAGCTCCATCCTTCTTGATTTAGTTTCCCTAATATATTAGCTATCAAAATATAAGAAGTACTTAATTGTGCTACAACTTTCATTTTTCATCATCAGTGGCCAAAATGTGTACACAATAGTGTGCTACAAGCCAACTTCGAAAATTCGCTGTTAAGATTCCAGTATTTTTGAAGTCATAAAGATGTAGCCTCTAATATAATTGAAGGTGCACCTAGGTTTTCACAACACTTTACTGGCTGCAAAATGTCTACGTATTTTTTATCAACAAGTAATAAAGAGCCTTTATTTTGAAGGTTGATAAAGGAAACGGCCATGAATCTCCCAATCCTTCTTATTCATCAGCAATTGAAGTGTAATGATGAATTAGAAAACGACAGAATGGCTCCCAGCTTGTGGCATGCATGCCAAAGTATATCCCACATTATGGTGATCCCCACTGTGATAGGGTCCATAAATAGTTAGGAAGGCTATTCATAGAATGAGGTCACTATCAATGGGTTTCCTGGCGGTCAAAGCTTGCAATAATGTTCTTTTACTGGCCACAGAAGAGTTTTGGGTCATGCATATATATCCTCATACAAATGGAATTAAAGAACACTATATTCTATGTCTTTGTCACGAACAGACATTTATATACAAAGCAGAAAACGGAATCGATTTTGGCACTCTCAATCAGGATGCGTTGAAGGTTTGAATCAGCTCAGCAAAAGAGGAAGACACTTTCTACGAAAGAAAAATTCTCGAATCACCAATTTTTTACTGATGAACTGATTGATTGGTAATTTTGTCAATTAAATTTGATTTCTCAGTTCCTGAATTTGTGATCAATAGACTTTGCTGGGCTCCCCACAATAAACTCAATAACAAAAGTTCCCTTAAAAGCAAATTGACAGAACCTGGGGTGTTGTCCATTGTTGGACAAATTGACAATGTATGGATATTTGAAGTTGAGCAAATGGCTTTTCCCTGTTGTTAGCTACAGTATCCCATGAGACTATTGTACTGTGGTGCACCACACACTGTCCACACAGCTTCCAGCAGCCATATGGCCTAGTTCAAAAATAATGAAGCCACGCAGCTTATTTTCTGTAGGGGTCTCAAAATATGAGAATGGCTGTATGTGACAACTTAATGGTACATCATTGCTTTAAGTACATTCTTGTGCAACTTTCCTGAAAATTTCATGACATTCTGTCTCATAGTTATTGAGATAGAGTTGAATTACATTGAAAAACAGGCATTTTTTCACCAAAAAAACGTGACATAACATTTTTTACCACTTGAATTCTTTCAGTTTTACAAATTTGGACATATTCTAAGGCAATTTCCCAGCACTTTTTTGAATCTCTACATCCTCAGGCTTCATAAATCCATCAAATCAAGTATCTATATTTGCCTGTGTTGACATTATTGAGCTATTTGGATTCAAAGGTTGACTTCCAAAAATTAAGTAAAATTTGACACTTACTGATCTGGGATGCTCTAGTGCCCCTTTGATATATGTCAGTTGAATCGTTTGGCCCTTGAGACCTAGTCTTATATCTGCTTACCCATTTTGGAGCTTCTTGTGGTTGTGGAAAATTTAGTTCACTAAAAAATTCCAATGAATAGCAGGATAGGTGAATCCGTCGCAAGCGTAACGCCCAGAACACTTTCTAGTGCCAAAGAGGAATAAAAGCTCCGTTTTAAATCTTGTTTGGCTTGTAATATTGCAAAATCTGTGTAGTATTGAGAAACAATCAAGTAATCCACATCCGCAGCTGGTTTCTGGTGGTAAAATACAAATGGGGCTTTGTCGCAAGCGTAACTTTGGGGAAAATATTGATCATATTTTCATGGTTTTCTGGTAAGGAGTAAAGCAATCATTCTAGTATGACTTGTAGTGATAATCAACACAATATTTCAGTAGTTGGAGTATGTTTCAATGTTTAATTATCAAAATTGTGCTCTTTGTGAAGCTTTCCTCAAAATTTTGGGCCAATTTGTCGAAATAGGCAATAACCAGTACAAATTTCACTTTAATTTTGTAATTACTCTTTCGCTTCATCCAGTTATTACTGATAATACATTTAAAATGGATTTGGGTCAAAACCAGAACACTTTTTTGACTTCTGTGTCACACAAGTACCCAAAATTGGCTTTTTTAGTGGAAAAATAGGCTAAAAAACACGCTTCTATCATCATTTGCTCTGTCCGTATTCATTTTGGTGGCACTTATTTGGTACCAACTCGAAGCCCACATTTGGGTGCATAACACAGGACAGGTGAAATCGTTTTAGAGGAAAATATGTACATCTGGGGAGAAAATTTGAACGTTTTTTTTTTAATATTGCGACAAAATTTCGAAAAATACTGTTTTCCTCGTAAAATATTTCGTGAATTTGGATGAAAACAGCCATGGAGGCTTAAGAGTATATTAGTTTTGTCATCCAACAAAAAAATTTGATTTAATTTGATGATAAGTTACCATTTAGTCTACTTTTCTTTTACTGCCATGGAAATAAAAATAAATAAAATTTGGTAATATTCAGCTTTTATCAGTCATTTCCACAAACCAAAGCAAAATGGTAAATACAGTTTCTAGAACTTAGACATGTTTGTTACAATATTATGTGGTCATTTGATACTTATAAACATTCTAAAATTTTGATGGCCATGTCACACTTTGGCTTCATTATTTTTGAACTAGGCCATATACCATGGCCACGCAACAAAGAAATGGACGGAATAAGGGCAGAAATAGGGTCAATATTAAGCAATCTTTTTCCAATTACTGTCGAATGTCAAAGACCAGCCATGTATTGATTTCTTTTATTGGTGTCTGTGGCTGTTGTGCAATTAAAAAATAATAATTTTGGACACAAAATAGCCACAATAATCTAATCTATTGATGTTGTTGGTCGAGGAATTTCTTAAAAGGTGTCTAGATCTGGTCACACAGAACTATCCTATCCAATTTTCGTAATATGTCACAGGAACCCTTTCCATATAAACAGATAGATATGCTCACCAGCAATCAAATTGCATCCCACCAAGCTGAATTTCAAAACCCGCTGCACATAACCTTTTGATTTCAACTATTCTATGTCACCAAATATCCTGCCCTTGTTACTGTACTTATATATAATTATGTAGAAACAAAGAAGACCGCTTTAATTTTCTGCCATATTATTTGCCCAATGCATTCACAAATCCAATCACAAAATCAGTGAGGAAGTATAACTATGTAGGTTAGATCCGGGTAGTGAGGAAGTGTTATAACAAATTTTTTTAGATTATGTGTCTTTATTACTGCAAAACATTTTGGCATATTTTACATTCATATATTGATATATTTCTGTACAATGTCTTATCTTTACTGTCAGGATTCAAAAAAGGGAAAATCTTTAATGACTGAAATGCGTAACTATATATTATTATCATGAATGGGGGCCCAACCACTCAGGGGGCCCAACCACTCAGGGGGCCCAACCACTCAGGGGGCCCAACCACTCAGGGGGCCCAACCACTCAGGGGGCCCAACCACTCAGGGGGCCCATAAATGTGCCAAAAAATTAAAATCAAGAAGAATAACCAAAATGCTTATCTTTATGACGAATTTTGAGACTGTGTGATACAGTCAAACTTTAAGGTTATGGGCCCGCTATGAGAGGACCCTGTATAGGAAAGGGAAACCCCAAATTTTCAGTGAACCTTCATGAGCAAAATCCAAGCAGGCTGTCGTTTGGATGAGAAGTTAAATTGGTGGCCCCTTGTATCAGTGTCTACGTTGGGCAAGTAAAAGATCCCTCACATGGGATAAATGTGTAACACGTTGAGGACTCCCGCTCTCTCTCCCATCTCATCAATCAACCCTCGTGAGCGCCCAGAATTGGGCTTAGAGGGATGCACTTACCATATCTATCTATCTATGCTATCGATTTATTTTGACACAGGCCAGAAATGTCACCAGTCTGCCCCTGATCACACTTCCAATAACACAAATTGACAACTTAAATTTGGACTCATTCTATAGGCCTGTATGGTTTAACCGATGATTTTTAAATAATTGGAAAGGTAACTTATAGGTCGGACAGAGTAAGACACAGTAATAGAAAGGGTCAAGGAGCAAGATGAGGCAAACAGAAATCTTTCATTAACTGACCAAGTAATACAAGTATTTTGTTTCATGTTTGTCTCTGCTGTGTAGCTGCCAACTATGAAAACTTACTGGAGCAGCTTAAAGGGAAGGAGGGAATATTTTTGAATCTTGAAATATGAATTGCTGAGCCCGACTGTCACTTTTGTTGACATTCCATTTTTTACCTGTCACTAAAGTTTTCAGCCATTATATCTGTTAATGGAATTTCTCTGGCCAAAAACAAAAGAACCTTTTTCAAAGACTCCTTTTGAAAAGTTGTATTTGTTAATCTATGTCCTTTGTGCAGTTCATGTTCTTTTACCTGTTTTGAAAACATGTTGTAATCAACTGCAGACAAAATAGTGTTTAATTGAATAATTCTGTCCATTCGTATTGAATAATGGTTCATTGCCTTGCAAAGAGTAAAATGTGCAATGTTATTGTTCTGTGTTCCAAGTATTTGATTAAATAAAAAATTATTTATTTATTTGAAATACAGTTTGAAAAAAATGATGGGCATGCTCTGTCATATTGTAAACTATATATCATAATTTTGATACATGACAACGTAATTTTGTTTCTATCGAAGACTTCCTCTCACAAAGAGCTAACTTGCTGAAATAATATTTCATCTTATACAAGGAAAAGTATTTCTGAATGGACTGAAATTCACAGTTCAACTGCAAAGGCTAGAGTGGGTCGGGGCAAGAAACCCGGGTTAGGTGAGAACCCCCCCCAGGGTTATTTCTAAACTTACATTTTTGGTGCTTTTTCTTATTGGTAGGATTGAAGTTAGAAGCTTTTTAGTTGACCTCACAAATTTTCAAGGCATTCAGCACTAAACCATAGTCGTAATGAAAGAAACAAAAAAAGGTGCATGGTTTTGGTAACTTTGATTAATTCTTTGAAAGTGGTTGTCAGAAATAACTTTGGAAATTTTTAAAAGTATAATGGATATCTGCATTGCTTCACTTTATGACCATCACATAAATATGATTTGGATCATGTTTTTTGCATTTTAGCTCAAAATATGGAGGTCAAATTAAAATATGTGGGTTTGGGGCGAGAGGCCCCACATGGTATGGGGCATGGGGCCCCCTTCACTGAGGCCTCGAAGCTGCTTCAGGAACCATCTAATAATGTGTACTTTACCTTAAATCTTGATAGAATAGCTAATTGAAATAGAAAAAATTTTGGCCGAAATTGAAAAAGGGCAAAAAATATTAAAAAATAAATGTATGAACAGAAAAATTCTGAAATTCAGAAAAAGTGAATAGAATGCCTTAAAAATGATAGAAGAACCCAAAGAAATAACTTTCAAGCTGAATGCGCTCGCAAAAAAAATTTCCATAGGATTATAATAGGGGGGCTTCTTGCCCGATGGGTGGGGTAAGAAGGCCATTTTAATTTTTTTACAAAAAGGGCCGTAACTCCTTTATTAAAATTGGTAGACATCCGTTTCACTAGTTATAAGTAGAGTTAAGTGAACCCTTCCTGACAGCATAAGCATTCAAATAATCGACCACAAAAAGTAGGTCAAATTGCTCCTCGAAGTTAAGGGGGGCTGCATGCCCCGCGCTACTCTATTTGTTGTAGTTTTCCACTTGAAACCTATAATTGCATTGACCTGATGATTGATATAGTTGAAAATAACAGTCATTTCAACAGGAGTAAACATTGTAATTGGATGATAAAATTCACAAGAGAGTACAAATTTCATGGTTTATTGATTGAAGCTGTAGTAAAACCCTACTGTAATGGACCAATGTTCGATTTATTTTCTGCTCTCTTCCGTTAAAACAAATCATTTTCATCTTTTACTTCCAACAACAATTACCTTTTTTTGAAAATTATAACTGGCTGTCAGTTTCTAACAGATCAATCATACATTGAATATTTGTTCATGAACATGTGTAGATTACTCATCGCATGCTTCAAGTGCATGGTGACTGAAAACTTTTTTCTGTGCATGCAGTTAATAAACATTGGTTGAGATAAGACTGAGTAAAGACAGGGAAGGATATGATGATCCATCTTTTTGATTGGCTGAACCTGATATTCTTCCTTGGAAATTTGTATTTTTCTCTAGTTGTTCAACAGTTGGGGGAAATAAGCTGCTATTTGACCTGAAAAAAAACCTCTCAACAGGGCAGGATGATTTTGTAGACCTGTGTGGGATAAGAACATTATTTTTCTTAAGAGGACTATGATAAGCAGTATCAGGGCCACTTTTATATGCTAATATTGACAAACGCAGAATAAGCCCACTGCACCATATCAAAGACATGTTTGGTGAATTATGGCTAGACATGCTTCTGGTTTGCCCAAATATTGCCTTTCTTGCCTGTTTTTGTATTCTTGATCAATGGAGTGGAAGTGGACACAGAACTATCAGCAGAATGGCAGACTGCAGGTGCAATATACAACTTTGTAATGAAAAGTAACTGAAGGTATGGGGCTAGAGTAAATTTTGTAACTTAGAAGAATTTACATCTTTTTAATATAGGTATATTGTCATTACATTACATCAATGCAAACAGAAAACAATACCAGAGCTCTTGAGATTAAATTGTATTTTGGTGTTCTCTTTCTTGGGATTTCAGTGTTTTGAAAGATCAGAAGATGTAGCCTAAACAATTGCAGGTGCAGTTAGGCTGCCACAACAGTTCACTGGAAGCAAAATGTGTACTTAATACTACTTAGTCAATATTAACAAGTAATAAAGAGCCTTTATTCTGAAGGTTAATAAAGGATAAGGCAATGAATCTCCTAATCCTTCTTGTTTCATCAGCAATTAAAGGATAATGATGAGTTAGGAGGCATCCACAACAGAATGAGCCCCAGCTTGTGGCACGCATGCCAAAGTATATCCCACATTATGGTGATCCCCACTGTGATAGGGTCCATAAATAGTTATAAGGGAGGCTATTCATTGAATGAGGTCACTATTAATGGGTTTCCTGGTGGTAACGGCTTGCAATAATGGTCTTTTACCTGCCTCAAAGAGTTTGGGTCATACATACCAAATCTGATTCTACGTAATTTATGAAATTCATTTCAACGCAAAAATTATTGGAAAGTGGTCAATCTTGTCCTGGTTAACACAATATTCTAGGCATGTGCTATTGAGAGAAAACGGACTTGATTTTTTTTCGAGGCAATTTTAACATGAATAGGCAAATCATACATGAAATACAGTACAGTGCATGTGGCTAAACATTTCTGAACCATTAAAAATTCAATATCAATGAGATTCAATGATGTCATCACTTAATTGAATTTTATGACAATTTCAAAAGTTTACATACCCTGATGTACAATCACATATTTTCCCACTTAGGATCAAGAACTGCTTACAGGATTTTACCACAATATGTCAAAAGTACTCAGACTACATCAGCAGTGATTTTAATCCATTCTGCATCACAGAATTTCTGTAACTCCACCTTCAATGTAGGTCTCGGCTGGGGCATGGTCTGTCTCAGATCAACCCATAAATTATCAATAAAATTCCAGTCTGAATGGTGTTACAGGTGATTTCATTAGTACGCGATTCTTGGGTTCTAGACCCACCAAATACATGACAGTTTTAGTCAATCTGATTGGTTTAGAAGCAACAGAACGTCACATATTGGATTTATCAAACGTAGCAAGTACTGGTTTAGCATGATTCCACAGAGCCAAGTGTGAAAGACAAGAATCGCATGGTAATGAAATCACCTGTAAACCACTTGTTTCATCCCTTTCCTAACTTTCACACTGAATCATGTTGGTTCTCTTCCAAAATTTCCTGGAAATCAGTGGTGTTACAACTTTTATTAGTCTTGACCAATTTTCCAGTGCTATTTGCACTCAAATAGCCACAATGTATCATAAATGCACCGCCTTGGTTCACTCTGTGAATGGTACAATTTAGCTTGCCTACCTGATTGACTTGCGTCCAAACATAGCGCGGGTGATTATGAAACAAACTTGGATGCAATACACTAGAAGCAGTTTAGTAAGTCCTAAGCCATCTGCGGAAATGTTTTTGGATGGATGAGAATTAGATGAGATGTTATATCTTTAAAATTCCTAGCAATCCCTTGTAATGTGTTTGCAGGAGTTCATTCAGAATTACGATGACAAGAGGACCATTGCCAAATTGAACCAGGGTGGTGCGCTTTCAATGCTTTGCAGCTGTTTCAGTTCGAATAGCACCAGAGACATTGTCAAGACTTAAGAATTGTTTAATATCACTGATTTCCAGAAAATTTTGAAAGAGAACCAACATGATTCCGTGTCAAAGTTAGAACCGGGATGAACAAGTCGTAGCAACATGACAAAAATCCAAAACCTTCCACCAATCCTGTCCAAATATTTTTTCAGGACAGTTGGGAGAAGCTTCTTGAGTGGTTTAACACCCGTCCAGACTGGAATATTATCAATAAATTATGGGTTGATCCGAGACAGACCGTGCCCCAGCCGAGACCAACAACGAAGGTGGAGTTGCAGAAATTCTGTGATGCAGAATGGATTAAAATCACTGCTGATGTAGTCTGAGTACTTTTGACATATTGTAGTAAAATCCTGTAAGCAGTTCTTGATCCTAAGCGGGAATATATGTGATAGTCCTAGAGGGTATGTAAACTTTTGAAACTGTCATAAAATGCAATTAAGTGATAATATCATTGAATCTCATTGATATTGAATTTTTAATGGTTCAGAAGTGTTTAGCCATATGCAGTGCATTGTATTTCATGTATGATTTGCCTATTGTTGTTAAAATTACCCTGGAAATAGAGAAATTGGTCATTTTGCAGAGGGGTATGTAAACTTTTGGGCAGAACTGTATGGATATTTGAAGTTGAGCAAATGGATTATCCCTGTTGCTAGCGGCAATATCCTATGAGACTATTGTACTGTGGCACTCCACACAGCTTCTAGCAGCCATATACCGTGGTCACGCAACAAGAAGAAGGACATAATAAAGGGAAATATATGGTGATTATTCTGCAATCTTTTTCCAATTATTATGGAATGTCAAAAACAAGCCATGTATTGATTCCTCTGCTTGGTCTCTGGCTGTTTTGCTTTTGATCCATTTTTCTATTCAAAGTGGTGAATTGTGCAAGATTTTCGTTTCTGAAAAAATGCTTTGATTGGACCCAAATGAGACAACACAATTCAATTGCAAAGGCTGTTGTGGTTTTTCACTTGAAACCTATAATTGCATTGACCTGATGATTGATAAAGACAAAAACAACAGTCATTTCAACGGGAGTAAACATTGTAATTGGCTGATAAAGTTCACAAGAGAGTACACATTTTATTGTTTATTGATCAAAGCTGTAGTAAAGCACTGCAGTAATGGCCCAATGTTCAATTTTTTGTCTGTGATCATCTGCTACATCAAATCATTGTCTTGTTATACTTTAATAACAAATATGTATCTGAAAAATATAAATTTATCCGATATCGGTTTCCAGCAAAATTTTAATGTAGAGTCTACGGAACATTGGTTTTGCAGATGAAAACGCCCTGACTATTAATCATTTGCTTTGACTGATGATAGACAACACCAAGATATTTATACCATTGGAAAAGCTGGTATCTAACTGATAATTTTTGCTTGTTAGCACCCGGCTAGGGATTAATTGTGTTTACAACAGCAAAAAAAAAACAAAAAAAAACAAGTAACAATCAGATTATTCTTTATTTTACAAAAATTAAGTTGAAATGTATATTATGATGAAGCATACCTTTTTGTCGGGCCTAACATGCACTTTTGTCAGTCAGGATCTAGACTGACAAAACTGCACTTTAGCAAACTCCAAATCGGTGTCTATACAAACAGCTGCATGCTTAACAATTGGTTTTGCCATTTCACCTCCATCTTCATCCTACAGCTCTAACTTCTGTTGAATCTGCAAAAAAGGAGGTTTAACCTATACTGGAAATATTCATATACAAATAATTAGGAAAATCAAGCTCTGGGTGGGTCACCTGGGCCCACGTAAGGCGGCTGTTTCAATCATTCTTTGCCTCATTGCCATTTCCTCCACCTGACCTAAGTAGCTTGCCAGTGCATAAATACACGACAGAAGCACATTTCATCCATCCATCTGTGTATCTTGGATGAAAAAATTGCATGCAAACATTTATTGAGACATGGTGCTCCCTCTGAAGCTCTCAGGGTAGGAATTATTCAGAGAAAAGTGAGTCTAATTGGCTCAATTTAGGGGAATCATCCTTTTTTTCTTTCCAACTTCTCATCAATAATGGCGGCGCTGGCAAGAGAAAAGCTATCGACAAATGTACTAACCATGAGGATTCGACTGCCGAATGATTAGCTGCTTGGTATACATAAAATAGTTATATTAGATGACAAAGATGACAAACGCAATGCATATTCACCGATGGAAACATCGATGAATTTTACACTGACGCTACTTCTCTCCATATAAAACATATTCTTCCTTGTCTTCGCAATGTGTTTTTGCTTTTTATGTGCTTTCCTTTTGATTTTGAATGCACGTATAATAAATATTATCATTGTATGACAATGTATGTCAAATAATAAGCTGGATATTTTGCATAAAATGAAGGGGTATGCGATATGCATTTGAGAATTTTTTTTTTTAGGCCACCCTACTAAAGGATACATCACAGATTCGTCATGTACCCTGAGTAAAGCATGTATACTATTGTATAGATAATGAGCCTTCTTTTATTTTTGAAAGCAATGCAGTTCCCAGTAGACATCAGACATCGTTTGACTGCCTCCCACTTCTGAGCTGACAAGGCTGATGAACTAGAAAGAACATGTTTGATTGCCACCCAAAATTAAAGACCTTTTTAATTGATAAACTTCACTTGTTTTAGCTAGATATGTTTTGACAAACTTTATTTAATTTCATGTTTTACATTGTAAAATATGCCGGTAACAACTTTTATGGAGTTACCTGTCATCTAAATGTGATTTAAAAATTGAAACATCACGAAAGTTTCCAAAAAAATAGATCTGAAAAATCAATAAGCCATCGCTCTAGGCTGAATTTGGTCCCGACTGCCAAATATCTTGCTAAAATTTGTTGACAGGTATACATATAACAGACGTTACCCCATGCAGAACACCTAAAAGCTAAGTAAAGTAAAGTAAAGTAAAATTTTATTTAAGGTGACTCATGCATGGTAGTTTGATCATACAGATTTTTCTAAAATTTTGCACAGTTACTCTATGGGACCCATACATTCCAAAAATGAAAAACAAAAAAATTTCACCGACTCGTTTTGTTGCCATGGCAACTGTATGTTTGGCCTGATGACTGCTTAGAAGTCATAAATTGAGTTTTTGGTTATGTACCACAGAATAAAGCATTACATGCATTTGTCACACAAAAACGTCATAAATGTATTCCCATGGATGCTAACCAATACATTTTCCACAAATTTGAAGAAAAAGGTTAAAATACTTTTTTCTGTAAGAGCTCAAAGGGCACCAAAACACAAATTAATTGCTGATTTTGTATGCATCAATTTTGGCAGTAATCAAAATTTAGGAAAACGATCATACAGATTTTTTTAAAATTAGCATATATATCATAAACAAGTTATTGTCAAACAAATAGCCAAAAATAAAAAAATTTCACCGAGTCGTTTTTTAACTGCAGTGCCATGACTATGCCAATGTCAATTTAAAGAAATAAAGACAATTTTAGACGCAGTTGAATGAAATTAGTTATGAAAATTCTTTGGATAAAGATGAGAAGCTGAAACTTTGAACTAGCATAGAGTATGTGTTACTGCATTCAATAAAAAAATAATTATGCTTCTAGCTGCATTAGATCTCATTTAAATAGCAAATTACTGGCTGTCATGCTGTTAAAAAAAAGAGAGCAGAAAATGGTGACGTCACAACTTTTTCAGGGCCTGCAGCAGTGGTGACGCTATGTTGCTAGGCAACCAGGCTGCTCAGAAGTATGTGCAGTGTACCACGGTTGAGTCACCTTAACGTCGGTGATGACAATAAAAACAGATAACATAAGCTGTTCAGCTTTTAACCGACTAGTAAAATAACAGAACAAGGTGACAGAATTATATATATACAAATGTGAGATGGTGACTATGTACAAAGATGATACTGTTTGTAGCAGTTCATTTTAAATTACATGAGCTTTGATAACATTTCATACTACAATGAATTTCTGAGACAGAGTATGCATTTGCCACTTTGGCATTGATTTAGGATTGCAAGTTTTCTTAAATTTAACTTAAAATTTGATATGTCCTGACAGCATTTCATGTCACAGGGCAGAGAATTCCATAATGCAGGACCTTGGTATCGAATTGACCTTTTGCCATACTGAATAGTGTTAAACCGTGGTTGAACAAGCTTGTTATTATCTCTCATTTTGTATTGAGATATTTGTTTGTCAAAAATGAACTTTCAACAGGTGGTGCTAGGTTATTGATGACCTTGAAAACAAATTCTGTTATTTTTACGGTTTACATGTAGCATTTTCTTTCCCGCTTTCAGAAGACCTCAACATCCATCTTCATTGATTTACATTAGATAAATTTGTTGTACTTTCTCTGAGGGTTGAGGAAAAATACTTGGCTGGAGGCAAGGGAAAAGCCAGTTTTCCCGGGTGCCACAGTACACTTGCGAGAATCAATTGTATATTGATGTTACATTGCAAGGTATCATAATTGTCACTGGTAGTATTGTTTTGTCACATGATGAAGACAATTATAATTTTGTTTCCCTTCAACACAGTTTTCATGTTCATGCGGCAAATATGGTGTAACTCATCATGGAATTGTTTTGTATTGCTTCGTTAGTTATTATGTATCCGACTAGTTAGTCACCAATTTGAGGGTTCTAACATGCATGTTAGAACCCAAAAAAGAGGAGACTAACTGACTTAGAAATCATATGCGTCTTCTATAAATTTCAACTTAAAATTCTGCAAAATAAACAATAATCTGATTGTTTGTTTGCTGTTGTAAACAGAGTTAATCCCTAGCCGGACGCTAACTTGCAAAATTGTCAGTCAGATACCAGCAGCTTTTTTATTGGTATAAGACTATAAGTGTCTTGGTGATGTCTAACTTCTTATGTTGGGCATGTTTTTTTTGTCCCAATCAAGTTGAAATAAAGTTTTATCCAAAAATATTGTATTTTACAAATTTCATTCACACAACTACACGCAAAAGACCTTCTTTAGGAGGTTGTTAAAAAGACAGAATGCTACATTTGCAAGTGATTTAATTATTTAGTTAATGAGTAACGGCTGCTCTACCGAAGATCTTTGCCTACATGGGTTCGAACTCCGGGCGGGGAACCCAGAGTTTTCAGTGTACCTTCATGAGCAAAATCCCAGCTGGATGTCGTTCGGGTGAGATGTTAAATTGGTGGCCCCTTGTATCAGTGTCTGTGCTGGGCAAGTAAAAGATCCCTCACATGGGGTAAATGTGTAACATGTTGAGGACTCCTGCTCTCTCTCTCATCTCATCAATCAACCCTCGCAAGTGCCCAGAACTGGGTTTAGTGGGCTGCACTTACCATATCTATCTATCTATCTATCTATCTATCTATCTATGTTGTTGTAAACTATGACCATTGCAGGTAGCTTGCAACAACGTAAACCATATTCAGTGATGGAGTTCGTGCTTGCATGCATGCATCATTTGGCATTGTGTTCTCTATCAATCCTACTAATATTTCTCATTTGTCATGACAGCAAGTATTCTGTTTTCCACCAAAAGAAATTATGTTCGATAAAAATCTACTTCTTACCCATTATTCTGTAATATGGGACACTCATGCACTCCGTGCAAATGGCAGATATTATAAATGCATACACTGTGTGGAATTCGAATGAACATGAAAAGGGATATCTAGAATAATGATGAGTATTCAAATGGTGGGTTGTAGCCAGTATTGGCATATATATGTTACCTTTACCAATAACCCTTATAAGTAAACAATAGCCTTTTACACAGCATGATAGTCTAGTTACATGCATAAATATTAGTCACATATTTTTAAAATGATTACTAGTCTCAATGAAGAACACATTGTTATTACAAAATGATGTGAAACTGCTTATCTCACATTCCATTATCATTAGGCAGTATTCCACAAATGAAGAGATGCGCAAGTATTCTGAGTAACACTTTTGGTCACAGACCTTTATATTAAGTAAAGTGTTCAACCTTATAGTACAGATCTGGATGTCATGTATAAGAGAACTGTCAATCGTGCTTACTGCCCCTTGGGTCAGATGGGGAAGTCTGACCTGACAGTCCAGCCTTCAACACAAAAAATAAATATCACACTCAAAAAGTCTTTTGATGTATGTATATTTTTTAAACTTGATGTTAGTATACCAAAGAATAACCAAAAATTCTCTTAGTTAAATCTTCCAATATATTTATAACCCTGAATTGAATTACTTTGTATTTAACTAAACTGATGGACTGCAATTTTCTATATCAGCAGGGAACAATTCCCTCTACAAGCAAGTTCTTAAATGTTGCAATCAATGTTTTAGACTGGACCAACTCAATAACAGCAGTTGCCTTTAAACAACATTGACAACTCCTGGGGTGTCTTCCATTGTCTAACAAATTGAAAATGTATGGGTATTGTTGCGCAGAAGTTGAGCAAATGGCTTTCCCTTGTAGTAAGCTACAGTATCCTATGGGACCGCGGCGTCTTGCTACCATAAACTACAGTCATGCAACAAAGAAAGAGTCTGATTGAGCCAGGCATTGGGTGAAGGTGTTGCAATCTTTTTCCAATAATTGTCAAATATCAAAGATCAGTGTTGCATGGATTTCTTCAAGCAGTCTCTACCTGTGTTGTTTTTTAATACATGATTCCTAATACTTTTTTGGACGGCGGTGAATGTGACACGGTGTATCAATATAATTATGATAATTATACACATTTTAATATGATTTTGTTTCTATCAAAGATCTATACTTCCTCTCACAATGTGGTAACTTACTGAAATTATTACAACTCTGCATTTCATCTTATGCCGCTTAAAGTATTTCCATTGGACCGAAATGAGTCAGTACGGTATTTGTGTGTTCTACTGCAAAGGCTATTTGTTGTGGTTTTCCTCCTGAAAGCTATAACTCATTGACCTGGTGATTGATATAGTTAAAAATAATAGTCTTTTCAACAGGAGTAAACATTGTAATTGGATGACAAATTCACAAGAGAGTACAAATTTCATGGCTTATCGATTGAAGCTGTAGTGAAACCCTGTTGTAATGGACCAACTTTCGATTTATTTTCCATGACCCTCCAAAAACAAATCATTGTCCTACTTTACTTTAGCAACATGCACTGTTCTTAAAAAATCAATCATTTCTAGTTGCCAAAAGAACTATCATGCATTATATATATATTTGTTCTGGTTATGTACATGCATGCACTGATTCATCACACGCTTCAAGTGATCAAAGTAAAACTCATCAGCTTTTTTCTGCAGTTAATAGCAGAATGTCTATAATCTCAGAAATGTCAAGGTTGATGAAGTACCTGTAAAATTTTGATTAATTGCAATTTTCACATTGTTGATGAAGAAAAAGATTGGAAAGCTCTACACTGAGAGGACATGAATAAATATAATCCACAGCAGTTTTTATTGGTGCCGTTTGAGGAACATTAAAATGTCTGAGATTTAACTTTCCAACCTATTCATTACCAATAATTTCATTTCTATTCAAGCATCTTTTGTGGAGTTTCGTATTAATGATTTATATCTGAGATTGAAAAAAAAGCTAATCTTGATGATTTTGATGACAAAACAATAATTAATTTACTTATTGAATAACTACAAACAGATGCATGTCCAGCAGTCAACACTGATTTCCAAACTTCACCTACATATTCACCCGCTCTGTAAAAAAAAAAGGATTAACCTTCTAGCAATTCTCAGAACAAAAATGGAAATTTGTCTTATAAAAGTGCTAAATTTTGCAAAGCAAGAACAGTCAGCACAGCCCAATGACTGTCATTTGTCTGGCATGGTATTTTTTCACAGTGTGTAATATAATGTCTGTTGTATCTCAGGTGAAAAAACAAGGACGGTTGCCCCACTTCTCCTCAGCATCCATCTCCATTGATTTCCTTTGGATTGTACGCAGGAGGATCTAGTCTTGGTACTTTCTTTGAGAACTAAAGAAAAGTTCTTGCCAAGGAATAAAGAAAGCAAAACAAGTGAAATTGGGTAAAGCAATACACTTGCATGAATCATCAGTGTACATATGTGATGCCGCAATACATCACAACTGGTTATGTTGTGTAACTACATACAGGAGAATAGTAGAATTTTTATTCTCGGGAACTTTGTAATTTATGCTCATCAGGTAAATATCTCATCATGTCATTATTTCATATTAATTGCTTCTTATATTGGGCATGTTTCATTGTTTTTCTAGTCTGCACAAGAAAGTTTTGCACCTCATGCAGTATTTATTCACATGAAGAAAAGACCCACAGGAAGGAGGTTGTAAAAATGAGAACACTGAAAGTTTATTTTAATGCTACCTTTTGGCAGGAATTTAATGAGAATGGTGGCTGCAGTTATGAATGTATGTCCATTCCAGGTAGTTTACAAAAACGGTCTAATGGAAAATATATCTACCCGTAGTGATGCAGCTTGTGTTTGCATGCATGCATGCATCATTCCTCATTGTGTTTTTTGTCAATCCTACTTATCTTTTTCATTTGTCATGACAGGCAGGCTTCTGTTTTCCATCTAAAGAAATTATGTTCAACAAAAATCCACTTCTTACCCATTATTCTGTCGTATGTGACTCATGCACTCCATGCAAATTGCAGATATTATAAATAAATACAATATGTTGAATTCGCATGGACCGGTGATCTGTTATGTTATAAAGAAAGGAGAGTTAGATGAATTAGGATGTCAGTCAGACTGGAATATTGGTTCAATGACAAATAAATAAAACACAATTGTTTTTTTGTAATTGACTTTAAAACAATTTAACCACAATTTTTTATGTCCTCACCTATGAGACATTTCCTGAATGTAGATTACGATCAATGGTCTTGGGCTGGACCCCTGTCAGCCAACTCAATAACAGCAGTTGCCTTGAAACCACATTGACAGCTCCTGGGGTGTCTTCTATTGTGGGACAAATTGACAATGTATGGGTATTGTTGTGCAGAAGTTAAGCAAATGGCTTTTCCTTGTAGAAAGCTACAGTATCCTACGGGACCCTGGTGTCGTGGCGAGCTGCACAGCGTCTTGCTACCATAAACTACCGTCATGCGAGAAAGGAAACTATAAAGGACAGTGTTGAATGAATTTGTTGAAGTTGCAAGTCTCAATACTTTTTTGCATATACAATGTAATTAGCAATTTTTCATTTCCAATATTTGTTCCCTGTAGCAATTTATTTCACCGTAAGATTTGTTTCATTTGCAGCAGAGTTCTGGTCAACGGTAAGTCTCTGTAGATAATATTGTGGACCATTGCAAAATCATGCCGCAATTTCATGCGAAATGTTCAATGTCTTGAAAGCTAACATATCAGATACATTAATCATAAACTTCTGCCAGAGTAATTGTCATGCAGAGATTTTGCAGCAGCAATATATGGGAACAGTTTTACATAAAAAGCCACGTTAAATTTAGTCACCATAAGGTTTACTAATTATTTTCAACTTAGGATTGCAAAAGCAAGAAAGAGCCCCATGAATATTTCATGATCCTCTGATGAAGTGAGCCATGCACTGACACAGCAAAGGAGCACGATTGGGAAAAGAGGAATCCCTAATTAGCACCATCTTTTGAGAAAATGGGAGCATTTGTTTACTGTTTCTTGATGGATCTAACTTTGAATGGTCACCATGCAATAGTTATCAAGTCTCTTGTTTTTGAAATAAACTCTTTTTCATTTGAGAAAGTAGATATTGCTCAGCCCCACTGTCACTTCTGTTGACATTCCATTCTTTACCTGTCACAAGCAGTTTTCATCTATTGTCTCTGCAAATGGAATTTGTAAAAAAAAAAGAAAAGATTTGAGTATATTTCTTTTTGCAGTCGCCCATCCTTAATGGGAACTTTTTTTTAAGTTAATATAGATATTGTAATGTAATTTTGTCTGGGTGAATAGTGTATCTGAGTAGTGCTTGTTGTTGGTAAATACATGTTATCCCCTAATTTTAGATACGTCCTAGTCCGATGATATCAGTTAATATTGCAGAAGTGTATATTCATACTATTGCGACCCCCGTTGTGAAGATGTCCATAAATATTTACAAAAGAGCCAATATCAGGGGTCGAGGTCACTTTGGGTTTTGCACCATAATGTTAACTCACCCATTTGTGTATGCATTATATGCTTAGGTTTCCGTTCAAAAAGATTTCTGTTTCTGTTCAAAAAGATTTCCGTTTGCAGAATAAGGAGGCAAAATGTTTTAAAAAAATGTATGTTCGGAGTATTGCCAATTTAAAGATAAATTCAGAGGAAGTGAGAGAAAAATCATTTTAAACAGTGCCAGCTGGTCGGAAACACTCATAACACAACAGAACAACCCGTCAGTCCAATAAAAAAATAATGATAATAAAGAAGGTGCCAATACTTGGCGTCAAAAATATCCTGCTGTTTATCTTTTTACTGATTGCGTAGATCAAAAGTAATAGAAATCACCAGCGATTTCATGTAACCAGATCAAATTAAGTTTCATGTTGGAAAGTTTACATGTTGTTTTAGAATAGCCACGTGGTGTGCATCAGAACTATATCACTAGTACCGACTTCAGAGATCAATCTATCATCCAGCCTTTCTTAACTGTCACCAAATGCGAAATGGTAAACTAATTTTGTTGATGCAAACAATGTCCATAAACCTGCTTAATTAAATTTTACAGACACAACATAATAACATGTTATTGGATTAAAATGTTTGTGCAACATGGTCAACCTACAGCATCTTTATTCGCAACAGTGGACCAGTGGCGTAACTAGGGGGTCGCGGATGGGGGGGCACCTGGGGGGGCACGCGATTCTCTGGGGGGGCACCCGTAATACCAATTGTATATTTTAACCAAGGTTGAAAAGTTCATATGGGGGGCACCTGGGGGCACAGGTTCAATATGGGGGGCACATGCCCCCCCCCCCCCGTGCCACCCCATAGGGACGCCACTGCAGTGGACCACAGTGCTGTGTGATAGAGTATTTTACTTTCCCGTTAGTCATAAAGCTCCAAACAGCAGAGGGGTGTTAACACTGTGAATATCATTTAGACTCAAGGTTTTATATATGGTCAGATTATTCCGATCTAGATGAAAGAGAAAGATACATGCATTTGATCAACTTCAAACTCTGCTTGTAGGCTGGCCTTGCTTACATGAGTCTCATTGACTGAATATTAGACTCAAGGTTTTATATATGGTCAGATTATTCTGATCTAGACGAAAGATATGCATTTGATCAACTTCAAACTCTGCTTGTAGGCTGGCCTTGCTTACATGAGTCTCATTGACTGAATATTACTCAACACATGCCTGCATTGATAAAAGATTGTCACCAAGGATATCAAATATCCATCAAGGTCTTTTTATTGTAGTAAGTTGCCTTGTGTGGAATTGGAATGCCTGAGTGATAATAGGTGCTCAAAAGATTACTTGGACCACAAGGTGACATCGTAAAAGACCAACTATGCTATAGACTAATACCAATAATGTCTGCTTAACCTCACATGTATCTAATGGTCATGATTAGGACAATTTTTGCAGAAATGCAGGGAAACATTAAATTGTGTGCGAGCAGCTGGCTGAAAAATGTATTACTACCAAGCAAACTGAACAATTGGTGATATAATCGGCTTCTCAAACCTTTAATCAAATTAAAGCCATGCATCTGAACATGTGCCAATGTAACCTATACAATGGGGTTTCTTCCCGGGCTTGATATTATGCATACATATGATATTTGGGTCAAGAGAGTACACATTTCATTTTCTATCGAATCTATTGATTCAGGGACAGACGCAATTCATTGATTTTCTTGATCTCCATATTACCTGCTCCACCTAGCCAAACTATATGTTTCCATGGCAACCACAGAATGACTTAAAAATGTCCAAATTGTCCAAAATTTTTGGAAATCCATTCCAAAACTGCTGAAATTTATCCTGTAAAAAATTCATAGTTCTAGATTGAAAATAAGTGTCCATATAAAAAAAGCCGTGAACTTTCTGAACGCCCCTCGTATGTCATGCATGGCATATAACATGTTTAGCATCAGTTGATTCATTGCAATGAAACTAATGGGCCTTTTGTGTATGCATTGCACTTTGAAGGAGACAATGTCATCAGTCAACCAAGGACTGCCTCCCATCAACCTGCTGGGAGAGTCCCATGCCTGCAGAAAACAGGAAGTAGAATTTCACCGAGTGGATCGCTCGTGAATTCTTGGGCGAACTACTTTGTCAACAAACTGCTGTTTACAGAATAAAAAACGCTAGTTACTTCATTAAATCTATGCCGATATATCATGCTTATGAAAAAAGTAATTAATAAATGTTTTCCAGTGGTATGTATGCTAGTTGAAACAATTTCGGCGTAAATACACAGATTAGCTGTGGTGTGCTACGTTTTTTGTGTAAACAACATGGCGTCGGTTGTGCAAAATAAAATCCCATTTGAAACAGCACTGCAGGCGGCTGTTGAGGGCAATGGCATTGATTTTTCTCTAAAGCCTCAGCAAGAAGAAGTCCTTAGGACCATGTATTTGGGATGTGACGTGTTGGCAGTGTTGCCTACTGGCTTTGGCAAAAGCCTTATATTTCAACTGTTACCCCGATTGCTTAGTGCCAACTCAGACAGACCAGGCATAATTTTGGTGGTTAGCCCCTTAAATGCCATAATCACAGATGAGATGCTTCATGTTCGGCAACAAGGTTTGAGAGCAGGATGTTTAAGCGTGTCAGGGTTACTGCTGGAGGGGGTGGACATGGCAGAAGAGGAGGAGGAAAGCGAGTTAGAAATTGGAATTGAGTTAGAAGAAACAGAGAATTTAATAGAACTTAAGAATGGGGCCTTTGACTTGGTGTTTGCGCACCCAGAGGCATTGCTATCAAGCAAGACAGGAAGAGACCTCATGCGTTCCCACATTTACAAGGAAAATGTTAAGGCAGTGGTCATAGATGAGGCCCACTGTGTCACTGACTGGTAAATATTTATAACTGACCCTTATAATTTTTATCTATTATCTAGATTTGTTGCTAATTTTCAATATTGCTGATACATATATATATATAGGGTTTATATCTTATTTGCCTCTTAACTTCTGATCAGTAATATCCTTTCCAACACATGCATAGGCACTCATCTGTGAGGAGTGGCTGTGTGGGGCTGGCCATTGGGCAATTCCTCCGTTCCCTCATGCCTAAATTTAACAAGGGAAAGATATGAGCAGAGAAACCATGCCAGAATTCACTTATTAATGAAAGTGTAGTCTGTGCGATAGAATTATGAGACCAAAAATTATTTATCACCAGATTCACTACATTGCAACCCATCTTAGGTCTGTCAAATTTAGTGCAGGCTACTTTAAAAGAAAATCCATTGGACATGACATAGCCCAGATTGATTCCAAGAATGTTAGAACGTCATCTGCACATATGAAATGCAACCTTTAGCCAATAAGGTCAAGCATTCTTTTAATCGAATTAAAATTACAAATACAATCTTTCCTACCTTTTTTCATGGTAAGCTAAATAATTTTTAATCAAAACTAAGAAACAAGGAAATCAAATAATGAGCTTTTCATTCAACATTTTATTTTAAGCTTTTCATTGTTTTATTGGTATATAAACATGATATTTACAATTTTCGAAACATGATATGTGCACAGAAAGAAATCCAGTGATACAATAGGCCTAGTTAATGTAGCATGGGCATTAGTGTGAACATCAAGATTACAATTCAAGATTAAAATTCATAGTAATCTGATCAGGCGATAAACCTGCCTGAAAAACAATTAAGTTTAATTAAATATTTTAATTTCACAATAATACAAAACTTTGTCAAATTATCTATTAAATCTGACATACTATACTCCTGTCTTAATTACTTACCAAAAACATTAATACAAAGATTTACTCCTGCAGCAGTATTTGCAATTAATAAGCAGGCCAGTTTTAACATTTGCCACCTAAGTCAAGATGCTTCAGAGACTCTGATGCCGTTCAAACATGTTTTAAACACAATTTTACATACAGGCTGCCATTATCTTGACCATTTTAAAAATCGAATAAAAGTTGCCTTTCTATACTGTCGTACAATTGATCAATATCATATGTAACACACAAGGTGAAGATTCATGAAGCTCTCTAAAAAAGTTCCCCCATTTGTATTACAACATATATTTGTAAATGTTATATGAAATTAATTTAACTTAATTCGGGTACAAATCACTCTCTGTTCTATTGCTATACATACATCTGAGATTCCTTAAACCCAAAAAAAATTTCAAAAACTTTTGGAACGCCTCTCATATCTTCACTGCTTACAGCATTGGCATGTTTTTTTGGTTATCAACATAATACTTATAAATTGTTACAATAGCATAACCATATGGTAGCCTTAACAATCATAAAACACCAATATCACACTCTCACATAAATTTACAAATCATATAAAACTTTCAAAAAGATAACAGGACATCTTTATAGAGGGGGCGGGCAGATTGGTGCCATTTTGGCCCCATGGTAAAGTCATTGGGTCCCATGTTCACAATGTTGAGAAATTATTACAATGCATAAAATACTATCCTGGCCTATACACGGCCCAACCATAATTGGGACATTCCCTACAAATTGTGTTATATCACACAATCAAAATGACAAGAGGTTTTAAATTTGGCTATTTTTCATAAATCTTTTAAAAATGCTAACTCCTGAAAGTTTGCACCCTTGGCACCAGTCACTTTCATACATAGGCCAGTCCTCCCCTTAATTGCAAAGCCAGTGCATTAACTGAGTGTGGTACTTTTAACTCACAGGCACTAAATGCAATTAAAATCTACAATATTTGTATTTCATGGAGTTCATGGCATGTATATATTTACAATGTTTCAAGAACAGGAATTTTTTCTGTATGCTGTTCCTTTTTAATAGTTTATTCTGAACTTAATGTCACCATCCTTTCATGTGAAATACTTAAAAATACAATTTTTATTGTTCCTGCAGGGGCTTGGATTTTCGTCTAGATTTCGGTAACTTAGGTGACCTTGGCGCTTACTTCCCTGGCATCCCTTTTTTGGCCTTGACAGCCACTGCACCACCCAAAACTCGACTTGAGATAACAAAGAAACTGAACATGCGCAGTTACACGCTGGTACAGGCTAGTATAGACAGACCCAATATCCATCTGTCAGTTGAAAGAAGACTAAGTAACTTGGACCCATACTTGAGTTACGAGGAAATCATTCAGCCACTAGCCACCCAATTGAAAGCTGAGAAAGAGAAATTCCCGTTAACGATAGTCTATGTGCGCTCCAAATTCTGGTGTGGAGAAGTGTATGAAATGATCAGAGAAATCTTAGGTTCGGAGCAGTACCATACCATCACGGAAAAACCTAATGTTACCCATCGTCTCTTTGCTCAGTATCACGCCAAGACAACTACTGAAACTCAACAAGCAATTGTGTCCTTACTAACAGCAAAGGAGCCCAAAATGAGATTAGTTGTAGGAACCACTGCCCTTGGCATGGGTTTGAATGTTCGATCATTGGCCAGAGTAATCCACATCAGACCCCCCAGCAACCTGGTAGCTTACTTTCAACAAGTGGGAAGGGCTGGAAGAAATGGAGAACCCTGTAATGCTATTCTCTACTATAACCAGTCAGATGTAGCAGAAAAGACCATGCAAGACAATATGAAGACTTACTGTACAGCAGACAAATGCCTTAGAAAAATGATCATCGACTATTTTGGGAGCACTCTATCTGACGATCATGTAGCAGAAAGGTGTTGCAGTGTCTGCGATAAGACAGCCTAGATGTATACAGAGTAGAATTATAAGACACTAGGATAACAGTTGAATAGTTAAGGACTTCATACATCGTCTGCCTTTAGGCCACACATAATTGATCTTTAGCTTCTCGGATCCTCTCAAGGCACTTTTTCTAGCGTCGGTCGGTAGGACAAAAAAAAATGTAAAACAATTTTTTTTATAATGTCAAATAAAAAAAAAGTTTCTTTTTTTTTTTTCAATTTTTTTTTTTCTGTCGGGAGTAAATCTGTTGTGTCGGCAGGTCCGCGAAGCTAAGAATCAATTATGTGTGGCCTTAGCACATGATATTCTTAAATGTATTTCAAATGTTTACTTTTTGGAGCAGCTTTGATCTACTGTAGAAATGGAGATGCAAATTAAGGGGGACAAAATCAATGAACTATT
Source organism: Platynereis dumerilii (assembly GCA_026936325.1). Taxonomy (NCBI): domain Eukaryota; kingdom Metazoa; phylum Annelida; class Polychaeta; order Phyllodocida; family Nereididae; genus Platynereis; species Platynereis dumerilii. Next base: position 9,392,692 of record JAPTHN010000007.1, read on the forward strand.
AATAAATATAATTGTAAGTGACTTCATTGTGGAAGTGTAATCTTACACACACAGACGTAAAAATCGATAAACATATTTTGTTAGCAATGTACAAGCTGTTGAAACTTTCACTTGTAATTAAAAATTGTATATATCATAGACAATTCCGTTTATAACAATGACAATAATATCTTCATTATTCACGAGACGTGGGTCATACATTGTACTTTAATATATATTTAAGAACAAGCACATTTCTGAACGAACCATGTGAATGATTCTGTCAAAGAAAGGATAATAGTAGCTATTGATTAAACAATTGAAGCACCCAAAACCATTTATGATAGGTCTAGTTGTAGCATAAGTTGGGAGGGGGGGTAGCCAATTTACTATCATAATATTACCTTCTATTGCAATGAATGTAGCAATTTAACTTTTAAATTTTCAACTGAGTTGTTTGAAATTACATTTTTTACTTTACATGGTGGTATTCCAAGAAATAAAGTGCCTTACAAAGTTCACATAACGTCCTTGGTTTCATAAAGTTCCAGAAACGTTCGAAATGCCAAGTCGGGATTGCAAGCTTGCAGATGGTGTAGAAAATTTTTCAGAACTTCATTATAAAACATTATATTGCCCTCCAAGCAAAAACCTCTGGTCACATAACATTAGACTTCCTGCAGCCTTACTTGTTACAACTTTACTTTTTGTTCCGTTTATAACTTGTGATAACAATGAAACTCCATATAATAGGCCCAAAGTTTACTTTTCTCCTATTAACCCTCCTCTGGTCCACAGGGGCCTCGGAGGCCCCATTGAAACTATGCATTAAACACCAATTAACTGACATGTCTTCTATGCATATATAATCTGTCCTCAGTTGAAAAGCAATCAGTTTCTTGTGTCACATTTTCAAAGGCAATAATACAGAGTTCTGTGTATATAAAGGTACATTACATGATCTTATCATACCTTTGCTCACGCAATCAGAAATAAGTTAATTACAATTACTTATACAACATACACCATTGACTGCCACAGAAAGTGGTACAAAATAGGCTTTTCTACCTTAACTAAGACACTTGAGTAATTACCCAAAAATTTATTAAATTTAGTGACAAAGACAGTTGTAACCAATTCAATCAATAGGCCATTCTTACTCTTAAAACATGACGGAGGTAGGCCTATTTCATTTCAACTACTACAACTATTCTGTCACCATTGATTGACATTCTGTATAACATCTCACATGCTCTCCCACATATAAGCAATAACTTGATGTCTCTTGCCATTGAACTTGCTATGAAAATTGTTGCAAACGACTCGCAACACTGAACAAAATTGTTTAGCTAAGTATGCAGACATGCTTTAAATCATAATAGAAATGACTTTACAAGTTTACATAAAACAGATTGTAGGTAAATAGATCAATGATTTTCTGAATTGCACTCATCCTCAGATTCTTCCAGACGGGCGTCGAGGTGCCTGGTTAGGTATCATAAACCAAAACATTATGAATAATCGCACCATCAGGTTATTTTACAAGATTAGACAGCAGCTCATCAGAAACATATATCAGAATATCACTTTATATATCACAATAACCACCAAGCTTACTAAGGTATAATTAACATCTTTTTAGAAAAAATATATTTGTTATTAATAATACCTCGTCTCATGTCATTTACATATTGCAACATTGCATTTTTACACTAAATAGAATTATATAACTCCTTGTATTTTCAAGCAAATAATTATTACATTTTGACTCTGTCAACTTTCTCGTGGCGTGCCTTAACCCGTTTGACAAATTATGATAATGCAATACTTCATCCCTTACAGGTCTACAATATTTATAACCTGGTAAAAACCATTAAACTGTTGGGATACTTTATGAAAGTTCTAATTGAGGCCTAAAGACAACCATACACAATATGATTATATAAATCATTCAGTTCCACAGTATAATAATTACATGTTGCAGCAGTGTACTTTATGGCATTCAGAGTATTGCACCAGCAACTATCTTTATGTTTATAAAAATTGAGCGATCTTTATGTTTATATTGAGCGATATTACTGATCGACGCTTTATACCAAGCACACTTAGCCTTACTCTCCACAGAAGTAGCTTTTTTTACAAAGATTCAACCACAACAAGTAAATGGTCCGACAAATTACATCCATCGTCGATACAATATTGTGAATTACTGAACTAACTAAATTATCAGACCTGTACTAATACATTATCAATACACATTAATGCACCACTAATAGGCTCAAAGGAATAATTAACAGTTGATTTAGAGCTTACACATTGTCAAATGGTACAACTATGCAGATTTCGAGTATCCCAGGTTTGTCAAGAGGTGAACTCCCCTCCACTTCACACATCAGTGTCTTTTTTTTTGTTCATATATCACACTTTATGTCTGCGAGAATATCTGGATATTCCTTAAAGCCATAACAACCTGAAGAACTTCAGCATATCTTAATACATCTGTGAGAATGTCACATTGAACAGTTCAAAGCAATGTACATTAAAATATATACACAAATTATACACTTATACAAAATGAGTTCAGCAGATCTGAAGCATTGTCACAATTATCATGATTAATGAGCACTTCTTAAATTGACTTGACACTTTCGAAGGTTACTAGACAATTGCAGTGTTGTTCCTTGGCTCCGCTTCACTGTTATGGAGTTGTATCTTCTTACTTCCATTTCGTTGCTGGGCGGATCTATTTATCGAACATTAAGTCAATATGAAGCAACTCTATAAAAACATTGTTACATTTGAGTGAGAAACTTATTTGATTGATCATATAATTTGATTGATAATATAAGTACCTTTTTCATAAAATACAAGACTGTTACAATGTGAATTTCACTATCACAAAACAAAAACAAAAGAGTGTCACTATCACAACATAACAGATTAAAATACTGATAATGGCTGATCCAATTCTGTAGCGAGGCAAGTTTGTTGCAAAAGTTAAGTGACGCACCTTTGGGAAGAGTGTAATGCTGTTGGGGGGACACTGCATTGGAACGTGGGGTGAAATCAGGCGACACAGGGGATATGGGATATGGTAGAGGCAGTTGTTGCAGTACAAGCAACGAAGCGACTGTCAGAAGGGGGAACAGCTGTCAGACAGGGGGAACAGCTGTCAGACAGGGGGAGAGCTGTCGGTAATAAGCCCTATCGGGAACAGCTGTTTTGAGCACTGAAGACACAAAAAAGTGAGACACCAATCCGTGAACATGGGAGACGGTCATGACAAAACACTTGTCAGAGGTCGTTACGAACATTATTCAATCATCCTTTGCCTAATTGCTGTGTCCTAAGCCAGGATAATGTTAACCGTAGCCGCTGTCATCAAATATCTCAGTTGGTAGTGTGCTGGGCTGCCAATCGCTGGGTCCAGGGTACGATTCTCGCTGTGGCCGAGTGACTTATACTTTGATTGGACGTCAGTTTCAATCATCCTTTGCCTAATTGCTGTGTCCTTCCAGGCCGATACTGATGCATAAATTACTTAGCCACTGATCAGCACCCAGTTAATTTTAAATAATACTTCTAGCAGAAGCAAGAATAACAAACATAAGTACAGTCTAATCCTCCAACTCCTCTTCCTCATCAATAAATACTTGTCGACCCTTCAACAACCTATTAGAGACATTCATGACATAGGTGTCAAAATCCTTGGTCATCGCGCAGAAGGGATCAGACTTCATGAATGGAAAGGTTTCGGATTCACGACCTTCTTTGTAGGTGAAAACTTCATTAGATAATAGTTCCTTCACTACAAATTGCACATCTTTGTCACGCTTGGCAACCTTGTGTTTGCCACTGGCTTTAGTGACACCGAGTGCAGATTCCAACTTTGAAGCCATGTCGTTGATTCCTTGAGCAGCACCTGTGACTCTATTTATGGCGGCCTCGGTCTTGTTCGCCTTCAAATTCTTGATGAGGGTTTTGGACAGGCGGTTGTTATTCTCCTTCATCAAGTCTGATTCTTTGTTGTTGCCTATTCCGCCCTTGGTGTTGACAACGAAAGCAGCCTTGACATAATCCGATTTTGTTGGATTAAACTTGACGGTGGTCTTCAAAATGTAATCGATGCACTGAGTTGCATAGCGGCTACGGTTAACATTATCTTTGTTCGTGTGGCTAAGAAAGAACGGCAGAAATCTTTTAACCTGCACAACGTTTCTGTCGCAGTCGCCGTCCTTGACAATCCATTTTTGAAGCATTAAGTGCAGGATCCAGTTCAGCAGGTTTTTCCAGTAGCTGATCAAATCATCTCTGGCCTCTTTGTAGGACACATGGAACACTGAAGAACCAAGCAAAACCTCCGCCTCTGGCTGGTGCATGACTTGGAGGATTTGCTTCACTGTGTCCACACTTGGCATGTCTTGGATGCTGCCTCGAAGTAATTTGACTTTGATGATCTTCCGCGGAACTGGAGGTGCTGACTTTGAGTCAAACGGCACAAAAAACTTCTTAACTATGGCCGTAAAATTAGTTTCCAAGAAATTTTCCAGTCCCTCGGTTGTTGTCGGCAAAGTGAACTCTGAGGAAAGGGCGTTCATCTTGAAATGCTGGAGGGTCAGCACCAACATTGCTCCAATCCCGACAGTTAGGAGGAAGTCTTCATGGGCCTCATAATCCTTCTTCACTTTGCCATTCACGCGGCTGCGGCCTAACTGCACCTTTAGCGACATCAAGTATCCGGACTCTCGGGCACTATCTACCTTCAGAAACTTGTGGTACAGCTTCTGCAATAAAAAGTAATGAAAAAGTTTAGTAAATACCCAATTTATGGGATGCGTCACTTAGGGAATGAATAAAAGGCCAAAGTTGCAAAAAGCGATCAGCTTTTACATGAAGAATGACCCCAGTCTTGGAGAACTTAGGCCTCACATAATTGATTCTTAGCTTCGCGGACCCGCCGACACAATAGATTTCCTGCCGATTTTTTTTAACATAAAGATCAATTATGTGTGGCCTTAATACAGGCGGCAGTGCATAAAGATTTCACACACAAAAGGCAATCTATAATATGAAAGGACACAAAGAGAATATCAAATCAGATAATGTTCCAAACGTTTGTCATGTTTGTACAGATAAGGATCTCTTGATAGAGTTAACAGTTTTGTTGGGCCTTCAGTACAACTTATAGCATCTGATAGAACATTTGCAAAACAATCACATGAAGCATTTCTTTCACTTGCCAAGACTTTCAATATTGATGTGTGTACTGCTTTAAAAGCATGACGTAACTAGACCTGCATTGGCAGGACTTTTTTGTATAAATATATCTCAGCTTTACCAAATTCACCAAACGTCTTGATCAACGACCTGATACAATCGGCCATCAATAAATCTTTAAACAAGAAACCAGGGGTTCAAAATGGAGGTGGTGTAGTGTCTATAAAGTTCCCATACAATTAATCCAGCAGACGATTTTTCCTGCACTGCTATATCTGTTCAGATAGATATAGATATATAGACAGATCAATAGATATAGATAGATTGATAGCAGGTATGGATGATATGCACAAGTGCTGCCCTCGTCCCTCTGGCTGACAAGAAATCACAGGGCTGACAAGCAAGCCCTTGGCCTGTCAACCACCCACAACGCCTTCCACAGGTCATGTTATTGTGATTGATATTAACCCTATTTGAAAATGATCAAAAGGGACACCTATTTAACATCTCATCTGAATGATACTGACAGATACACATCCGAAATTTTGATCTTAAAATTCCACTGAAGATATTCAAAACTGGCCGCCAAAGGTTTGATCCAAGGCAAGCAAAGACCATCAGGATTTTGCACTCACAACTCTTGACCACCCAGCTGCCACGGAAACTCGCTAAGAGTCGCTATATTCATCTAAGACCTGCCTAGTGCCCTACTATCACTTCAATAAAGATCTAACTTACTAACATCGACAATATTTCATACAAGAAATATGATTTTAGCTTCTAAAGATGCTTTCAAACACACCAAATATTTGTATTCTTACACTGAACCCATGTTGGAAAGCACCTCTGCATGCAAGGCTCAGCAAGAGAGATTCAGGTGGCAGGGTTTACATAAATGGCGGTGTGTAAACACCTCCATTAAAAATAAATCCTCTTACCTCCACAAAATCTTGTTTTGTGTGCCACATAGCAATGATGATAGGATCTATGGAGGTGAATTGTCGATCAGGGTCCAGATCATCGCCGCTTCTCGACTTTTTTGCCTTTTCCAGCCGAACAACAGACAATTCATCACAAACATAGGGGAAAGCGATATTTTCAGGAATGCCGCCATCACCTGGGAAAAGAAAAGTGTATATGTTATTATCAATCATATGTAAAAGCAAATTAAATTTATATAACATGTGCGTAGACGCTTTTAAAATAAGATATATGTGTGGAAGACACGCTTAGGATAAAATGGCGCACTGGTGAAGAGACCAACAAACATACTGATTTACCCAAACTCCAGGGGCGAGGGACTTATTGGCCTAAATTCTGTGTAGCCCCTGAGATACACAGAATTTAATGTTCAGGCGTGCCAGGCGAAAGTATATGAGGCGGCTCCGTTAGAAAGGATCCAAGAGGCCAAAGAACGATTTAAGAACATCACATGATCTCTATATGGTCATTGCTGGGATCTGCAACTTCACGGAGAGAAACAGAAAAGGCAAAGCTCGGCACTGAGACTACTGACATGTAGTGGAGAGAAAAATAGCAGAGTCAAGGACACTATCCCAGGACACCATAGGAAAAATTGTAGTTTCAATGACTGCACCAGCGTATATCCGGAATTATGCCAAAGTAAGGAACTCTTAAAGCCGGAAGTGAAAGTGCTGCCCGTAAAAGACGAAGAACAAGAATTATTGTTACACGGGGGGATTGACAAGGGTACCAACACGATAGTTTAAAATAACTGGTAGCGTGACAATTTACAGATTCAAGTGCTCGTGGGTACCAATATACAAGGGTACAACAATTTCATTTCAATAACCTACATAACGGAAGCCTAGTAGCGCTCCGGAGGTACTTGCACAGCCCCTAGCAGCTATAGTTCATCAGCAAGAACATCTTGGTTTTTTGGCCTACCAGAGCAAGAAAATGAAGGACAGATATGGACGACGTCAGGGACCTGTGCCTCATCTTTACTGGGAGCAGAAACTGCGGAATGAAGACCAGAAGACTGCCTGAAAAGGACAAGGGGAAGACGCAGGGCAATGCAGAGCTAGCCGAGGCCAAGAACCCTGATGATAAGCTTCAAATGACAAGGTGGAGGACAAGAACAATGTCACCAAAAACTTGGAACAAACTGCAGAAAGCAGGAAAACAGCTTGAAAAGGTAAGCATCAGGAATGATCTGTCACGGGAAGAAAGAGAGCAAGAGAAAAAAGGTTCAAGAGAGGCCAAAGAGCTGCATAACAGGCCGGTGTACCATGTAGATGTAGATAAGGAACAGGATCCAAATTTTCACTTCCAACCGCGTAGACCACCCTGGGATTGCGAAGTAGTGCGTCTAATGAAGAAGAATAAACAGAATAGATGCAGCAGGATCACAAGAAGCCACTGCCCGAGAGCCCCGAGAGTTGGAGGAAGTGGAGAAAGGACAGGTGGAGGAAAGCCAGGAGAAGAAACCAAGCACTCGAAACCAATGCGGATGTCCTCACACACGAAAAATTGCAGGAATTAAAGTTCATCTGAAAAGTGACTTTCATATGATGAGAAAAAATAAAGCCCCAAAAACTGTTTTGATTATTTTTATAGACTAAACTATTCAAGATATTGAGCGGAAATTCAGCACACATCCATTACGCTACTAAAGACTAGTCTGATAATTTTTTCAGACAAATGTAAGGGGGCCAAGTGATAAAATTTCCAGAAATTTTTTAAACTGACATGGAATGACACACATCTAGTTGTTGGAAATGCCTGGAACCTTGTCATACCCGAGAGAATTACAAAATAAATTAACAAAATTTGAATGAAATATGTGCATATTTGAAGATTGAAATCAGATGCTAAAAAACGGAAGCTGTCGAGAAGATCAGGAAGTTACATGTACGACAAGGGGAAATTTCTGTAAGATGAGGACCTTCATCAAGGACTTGTAAGCTTGCACAGGATGAAAACTCCGCATATACCAGTCAGTAGGATGAGTGTCATCTGCAGGGCAATGAAAACAATTATTAGGGATGCTCTGGTCAGTGGTCATCTTCTTCAACGATGACAACCTCTTTGACAACCAGCATTTTGGAATCATCTCAGGACGGTCCACAGTGTTACAGCTTCTGAAATGCAAGAGGAATGGTCCGAATGGACAAGAATCTTTATGAAGATGATTGAGTCGATATGGTGCACTGTGACTTCATGCAAGCCTTTGAAAAGGTGTTGCACCCCAGACTACTCAACAAGCTGAGGTAACTATGGTATCCATATTCCGCAACGCAATCCTAGGATGGATAGAAGCCTTCTTCTAAGTAGTCAGCAGTGTGCAGCAAGGTTTCAGTCTTCGGCAGTATCATCTTTGTCATTTACATTAACAGCTTACCTGAAGGCTGAAGCATTGAACAGTGAAATATATCTCTTTGCGGATGAAACAAAGATCTTTAAAGGCATCAAGAAGAAAGGAGACTGAAGAACATCAGAAAGACATATATATGAAATTTATATATGGACAGATAACTCCCTGCTTAAATTCCATCCAGACAAATTGTGACAATGATCGAGAATAGGGTCAAGTGAGAATAGGAGTTACGCCGACATCATGGACCCAGACAAAACGGCCATCAAGACCATCTCAGAAGAAAAAGACATAGGAGTGATCGTCGAATTCTTAACCCAGCCAAGATAAAGAAAGTGAACTCCATAATGGGTGACTGGTTGTTATTCGAAGGACTTATGTACATTAAATTTTAGATGGAGATACCTTCAAGCTACTATATATATAAAGGTTTGGTTCGACCCCATCTGCAATAAAGAAATCAAGTCTGGGCACCGTATTTGAAGAAGGATCTAGTTGCGTCAGAGAACGTCCACAGGAGAGTAACCAGACTGATCCCAGGCTTCAAGGATAAGACATGTCAGGATAGATTGAAGAGTCTTAATTGACCTACACTTAGATATAGAAGAAAATTGAGCGATATGATTGAGATGAAAAAAATATTATCCGGAAAACAAGAGGACAAAAGTATAAGATCTACAAACAGCATTACTATCTGAACCTGAAGAAATGCTTGTTCAATTTCCGTACAATACCTATGTGGAATAGCCTGCCTGAAAACATTGTAAACACCTATAAAACAGACATGTCTTTTGAAAAGCGCCTTGACAGATACTGGAACCAAGTGGAGTGCAAATAAACTCAGCAACATTAGAAACGCACACATTTTGCGACAGCTTAAAAGTTAACTTGTCACGTAGATATTTCCATGAAACTTTACACTAATATCAGTTGATATCCTTTGTAAGATACATTTTATGGTTACCTGCTACAATCTTATCCAATTGAGGGTCTCGTCCAGTATATCAATACAGTCGCCCTCCTTCTTCTCGTCCTTGAACAGTAGAGGTAGCATGAAGACTTCGGACTTCTGTCGCATTGCCTCAGAGTATCTGTGCTGGAGGTGGTCTGGGATGACCCTCTTCAGAGGGCGCAGAGCAGGGATGTACGTTGCCGCCTCCTTGGCAATGATGTAGGCGTACATCTTCACGAGATCATCAGTTTCACCACCATCCAGCAAGAAACTCTGAGGTGCGACATGTGAAGGCCTCCTGCATGAGTCCGGGGCTTCTGGCTTGATCCTTTGAATGACGAAGTCAGTATTGTACCAGTGGCAACTCTGGTTGCCCTGGTCCAGACGCTGGTACTTAGGCTTGATGGTGAGGTCGATGTTATCCCCCACAAAGTAGCCGAATCGTCCTTCTGTCAGTAAGTACACAAGCTGCTCTGCATATTCTTCCTTCAGCTGGCTCATCAGTCGCACTTTGGTTGATGCCGACTGAGACAAACTAAGGCGATTGAAGTCCTGCAGCAACTGCAAAAGTATAACAAAATATACCACTTATGCTATCCAACAATATACATTTAAAATTGTTGTAAGTTGCTAATACATTTGCAGGACAGCATTTAATTAAGAAGGCCATATATGACAAAATTAGCATCAAATTCCCTGGTTGACTGTGCGATTAGATTGATGGATGGTTGGGGCTTTACATCCCGTATTTAAGCACTTGGTAGGCTAATTAGGACAGGAGGAACTGTGTGATTATAATTTGCATAGATGTACTTAGTGACTTAAGGCCTTGTTGACCAAAGAACCTGCTTGAAATATGAAATTCTTGTTAAGACAGTAAAGAACTTCACAATAACAATTGTTTTTAATTTCACAAGAGAAAAGGCAATGAGGAACTTCGATACCTAACTAATATAGGGTTTTATCATGTATATATATACTTTTTTGAGTATTCTAGGAAATATAGGGCTGCTGGGAGCGGTGTCTTAATTCATCTAAGTATCATTAATATTACATTTGAACATTGTTACTATTTTATAATAGTTGAAATATCAAAAATTGAATTGCAGTATTGTTACTTTTGAAATAAGGAATGCAATATTACAACTCAAAGACACATAAAAAGTTAACGATGAAAATGGTTACAGAGATGGCAACAGGAATGTCATCACTCGAAGATGTTACTATTATCATGCGAAATAATACTGTCGAAGAGAATACAACAAAAACTGCAATTCAAAAGACAACAGAACTTACAACTTTTGCGGAAACGACCAAGCAAGGCTGAGTGGAACGCTGAAAAAATACAGCACTGTAAAAGAAACAAAATGGCAAAAAGCCCTTAATAGTAATATAACTAAGAAATGACATGACAAAACAACCATTATGACTTAACTTAAAAACAATTATCTGCACCAGGCCTCTCGAGTTAGCCCCAGTTGAAACAGTGAAGAGACTGGGATGACATAGCTTCAAAGACTTTAGTTTAAACCAACAAAAATTACCATGACAAATATTCATTATTAAATTAGCATTTGGACAAATAACTTTTTCCGGCAGATTTTACAAGACCAAATTTCAGATTTTCAATGGCCAATCAAATCTTCACTTATTTCAGCTGTTCAGTCAAGTACAAGGCGAAACATTTGTGAGACGATGTCTGTTTCACCCGTTGGCACTAAAGTACCAATACCGAGGTCAGTAAAATTTAAGTGTGAATCAAGCAAAACTTGGCATTTTCCAAGACTTCCGAATAATCATTTGTACTTTTTCATAACCTTCCATGACCAAAATTTCTTCAATGACCCTGAGGACTCTAGGGACAGGCCGGGTGGATAGATAATTGGATATTGAATTACTTATATTTAGCATTTACTAGAAAAATTGTAAAAACAAATTTAAATAAAATAAACAATTGATCCAAATGTTGGTAATCACAATTAATGTGATTGAGGTTGTTAATGTCAACTTGCCAATAAGAACAGAACTCAATGTTAGATTTAACAAGAAAGTAAAAACATGAAACAAAACGGGAAAGAATGCAAATATCTGCTTCAGTAGAATTAAGAATTATACCTGTTCACTGGCGGAGTATCGTGCAAGCAGAATCGTGTTTGCTCTCTGCACACTCCTCATCGACGAACGGCGGTTGAACATAAGAATGCAGACACACTGGGCCAAAGGTGCATCCCCAATGTTCCCTCCCGCAACAATGGACGGTGCCCGATGGATGGTTGGGGCAAACTGTTTCATTTCTTCGACAATGCTAGAGAAGATGTTTCCTTGTCTGAAAGTGTCATTCCTTACATCTTTCAGGGCTTTTCCGCACTTCTCCAAGATGTTGCTTTCTTTCGCGATGATATCAAGTAATGACGATGGACCCTGGTATGAAATTGGTGTCGACGTTTTTGCCGTTCCCAATGACTGTTCCTTCCTTTTTGGGGATGGCGTAGGCATAAATGGTAAGCAGGAGGCCAAGAAACTTCCTGAAATAATAGACCACGAAATTTACAATAAGTAATCAATTATGTAACACTCCTTATGAAATATTCTATTCGTCGAAAGAAGGCAATTACTCAAAATAAAATTAACATACATTTACAGATATTTACAGAAATAAAACAAAGTTTAAAAATAACTATTTGGTACAAAGTTACCAAATAATGTCATTGATTTCCTCAGCATTCAATAAAAACTCATGATTAAAGTCTAAGTTTCTGATTCTGACTAGTTCCTTAATTTGACAAGCATTCTAAATATCAGTCTGGGACAGACCAATTCAACCATTTTTAACAATATTATTAATAAAGCTTCTACTTCTTACTTGGAGAGTTTCTCTATGTAAATTACATTCTTCCACCAGGATACGTCTCAAGTCAGCAAGATTAGTGTCTCCTGCTATGCGACGTATCCTGGTGGAAGAATGGGCCGGCATACCCCAGCAGAGGATAAGGAAACTCATTTTTTCAATGTGAAACAGATGTCAACAGGTGTGCAACGGCTACGGTGGACATTCAGAGTAGTGATGTTGTTGAAGAAGATTGACAATATTTGATTAGATGAAGTTGTTTTCGCTGTTGATGGGTCACGTTAGCCCACTTACATCTAGTAAATAAAGTTAATTTGGATTATTTAAGAATGATATCACTTCTTATGTTATTTCTTAATTTTCCACGTTTTTCCTTCGCGGATAAATGCATTTTCTACTGCTTCTATGGGATTTTATTTGTCTGCTGACACAACCTAAAATGTTTGAAAAGAGGGGTAGTCACACTTGCTACTTTCTCGTGTGGGCAAAAGTTGTGTTATCATGCCACGATTGCACACATTTCATATCAATATGCCAGTTTATAAATACACTAAATAAATTTAATGAAAATCAGACCAGTACTTTAAAAAATATTTCAGTTTTTCCAAAGTGGGACTTATTTCTGTTTAACTGTTTAGTTTATTACTTCATACCTAATTGAATATTCTGATTGCAGTATGAGGATTTATGAAATATTTTGTTCTGCAGGAGGGAAACCTTGACATTTACGAACCTGTTTGATTCCGATTTATATTCGTGATTGGCTTAATTTCCAATGAAAGGATGTTTGATGAACACTTTTCCATCAGAACTCTGAATCACAGACCCGGAAGTGTTTGACTTTGTCACTATGCCATACGGTGCATCGAGATATAGTCTATAGTCTAGTACTTGTACACTTTTGACCTCAGCTGCAAATGTAATCAAAATTGCCAAAAGTTTAGGTATCTAGTGCGTATAAAACGTCCTTTGCAGGCTTTGCGGAGATCCTCAAGCCTCTGTCAGACATTCGGTCTGACAAACAGGCACCTGCTGTCAGACCGAAAAGATTTTTGTCAGACCGAAAAATGTATGCGTCATTGCAGCATAAAGACAAAGCGACAGAATTATTGACTGTCAAGCTTTCAAAAAGAATATTACCAGGAGATTGTATGAATTAGGCCTAGTAAATGCATAAAAAAATGTATAGGCCTAGATTAAATTAATTTAATATATATATAAACACCCGGCCCAAATAGTGTATCCAACAGAGAGTGCCCCCCCCCTCAACTGAATAAGTCACAGGATTGGCTTATTCACACACACACGCACGCACGCATGCACACACATGCCCCCCCCCTCAACTGAATAAGTCACAGGATTGGCTTATTCACACACACACGCACGCACGCATGCACACACACACACAGAGTTTGGGGAGGTCACTCTCTGTTGGATACACTACTTGAGAGCTCCTCATGCAGTCCTCAAATGTTTATTATGGCTTGTAGTGTTGCATTATGTACAGAAACAATAGCATAGATAGCATAATTGTGCTCAACTCGTCAAGAGCTTTAAATCGATACCAAATATATATATAAATCTTCATTCAGTACATTGCCAGGAGTGATCACCTAGTAGGTGACAGCTACTGATCTGCTTTTTACTTGCAAACCTAGTTAATATTCTTTTTGAAAGCTTGACAGTCAATAATTCTGTCGCTTTGTCTTTATGCTGCAATGACGCATACATTTTTTGGTCCGACAAGAATCTTTTCGGTCTGACAACAGGTGCCTGTTCGTCAGACCGAATGCCTGACAGAGGCATGAGGATCTCCGCAAAGCCTGCAAAGGACGTTTTATACGAACTAGATACCTAAACTTTTGGCAATTTTGATTACATTTGCAGCTGAGGTCAAAAGTGTACAAGTACTAGACTGGCCGCCCACTTTTTACCGCGGTGGGTTGCAACTATTCAATTCAATTCAATATATTCAGCTCACCAAATGATGGCATGGAGACAGTACACATTCAAATAAAGTAAATAGCACTATAGCAAGGTAAATACATTTATAAATACCAACTGAATCTTTTAAAGAACAAAGCAAACTGCATGACAAAATAACAATAATGAACAGTAGGCCTAGACCTATATGCATATACCGGTATATACATGTATATATTTCTGACACTTTAACATACTGGGGCAAAGGTCCGTAAATGTCGCGCTTGTGATTTTTCTGATGTTTTGGGCTGAATAGAGTCTTTTAAGATGACAAGACTTGAGTGTCGGACATTCGGTCTGACAATGAGGATGATGTTGTCAGACCTACTTATTAAACAGTCGGACAGGTCCGATGAGCTTTGCAAAGCCTGCTTTGCCAAACTGGTAAGGAGGCAATATTGGCGATCGCTAATGTCATCTTCTTAATCCCAATCATATCAGCAGAAAGCAACTGGTCCCAATTCGGATTTTCTTGACATTTTTGAAAGTCTCAAGTCGGACGACGATTTTGACCCCCTCCCCTTGCAGCTTAAACAAGTTTTTTTTAACCCCCATGCATTAACTTCGATTTTTTCACCCCCCGTACATACATCAAATAAAAATTTTCATTATTACATTGAGTAGGCCTGAATAGAGCAATAGTCCGTCCCCCCCATACATCTAAAGTGAATTCCGCGAGTGCCCCTGGAGCCCGGAGTCACTGAGATTTGCCATCATGACTTGACTTGAGTGCTTGGTGACTTAACTTGAAAGACTTCCATGACTTGGACATTTACTATGACTGGAATGTTTCATGACTTGACAAAACCAACTTATGTGACTTATAGCCGGGGATTACCAGTGCTTACAGACATGCTCCAAAAATGTCTCTTATGAGCTCATATCTCTATAACTTGCTATGTCATCCTTGGTGACTCAAATGCATTACTTGAGATATTAATATTTGTCATTTATAAAGAAAAGTGTGCGAGTCATACCTCTCACCAGTGAGGTCACAAGTTTACCGATGGAAAATTAACAGGTCATATCAATGGTAAAGATGGTGCGGGTAGTGACATCATGGAAGTCTTCAAGCAACTGAATGTAAATACATGTAATTCCTGAGCTGTAACTGTTAGACTCATTAGAAATTGGAGGCCGTCCGCATTAATGAGTTATTGCTAAAAAAAAAAGGATAAAATAACTACATTTCTAAGATAAAATTTTGATACACACAAGTAATGCTAATAAACAGACACTGAATAATCTTCATATCACCAAGTTATTAAATAAATATGTTGAAAGTCACCAGTTTCCACAAAAATAGCCAAATAAAAATATTGACATGTGGACCTAGTAACTTGAACATTTCTAGACATCACAGCACAAGCCTTATAGTTTCACCGTCTAAAAAACAGAGCAACAAACTAATAAAATAATACATATAGTAAAGCCGTAAAAATTTTAAATTATTCCTTCACTAGATAGCATTGCATGTCAATGGCTAATATCCATAAAGACTTTCTAAGTTATATGTTGCAAAGTGCGATCAGCTTTGACAGTTGACACCTATACTTTTGTGCTTTTATGCACAATGCAAATTTTATTTATTTTTTATTTTCTTGCGCTCTGTCTTTTAATTTAACTTTCGTTTATCATACTTATTTTACACATGTACATCTTTTTTGGATGTGAATAAAGAATTTCAAACAAATAAACTGATTTAACCTAAGACTAAGAGCTGTTCCCTGAGCATTGAACTCCTCAATTGCAAGTAAGTAAACTGACTTCAACTGAGGGTGACATAAGTTTGTGTTTTACGCCTCTGCAGCACCTTAATGGGCTACATCGATGAGGGTGACATAAAGCTTAGGAACCTGCAGAATTGCAATTAATGGAATTTGACTGCTTGTCTAATTAATTGTCAATTACAGAAGCAGTTCAATGAGGTTTTTGATGGCGGCGGCTTGATAATGCTAAGGCAGTGGCGGCTTAGACTGATCATGGCTTGACTTGACTTTAGCTTGACATGACTGACGGCGGCTTGATACGGAGGCGGCTCCGGGCATCTACATCGTATCATCACTCACCTCTACATACATCATACGAAAAATAAAGAGTTTTAAATGGAATAGCCCTCAATATCTTGCTTAGCGTCATATAATAGTGTGTGTCCTTTAGTTCAAAAGTGCAATTCTTGTTTGTCCTACGGTTAGAAATTTATTTTGCTTCTCAAGTAATCGAATACATTTCTGAATATTTCCAATGTTTCCGATTATTCCAATAAATTCCCATAAACTTCCCTAACAAAAATTCCCATGAATTTTGCATCCCTAGGTGGGAGGTATGTAAATGATTGTATAAAAGAGCAGAAAATGTCTTAACAGAAATTACCTGAAATGTTGGAATCTCGAAATCGCTTGACTGTAGGTTTTGATGGCGTCCATAACACTGGCTCTGTTTGATCAGATGGCGGTGCAGAGAGTGACTTCGTGGGTGTCCACAGGGTTGGTTGGCTTGTGAAGTTATCAATTTGGTTCTTAAAGCCAACAGAATTCTTCAGTTTCCTGCAATGGAGAACAAGTACCAAAAAGTTTTAGTTTCCATCGACATAAGTCAATAAATTGACAATAATATAGGGCTGTACGATAATAGGCTGAGATGCGATATGCGATAACTATGTTTTATATAGACAGACAGACAGACAAACAAATTCTTTATTGACCTGTGTAAAAAATATACACCCAGCCCTATATGGGCTTACAAGTCATTAAAATAATTCAAAAGTAACTTTAACAACAAATTTTCTGGAAACTACAATATTAAAGCATTTACAATCAAATATTTACAATATTAAAACATTTACAATCACATAGTGACGACGACAAATCACGCGATAAATTCACAAGCAAGACATTAACCCAAAAACCACAATTTTTTTTTGAAAAGTTTGAATTTCATGCAAAGAAATTCCAATTCTTGAGCTATAATACAGACATTTTTAATAATTTATTTATCGCCCCTTTGTGCGATAACATTATAGCCCTACTTCATCTCGCGATAACGATAAATTTGCGATTAATCGTGCAGCCCTACAATAATATAATACAATTGTATTTGAAGTAAATTACCATCGAAAATTAGCTCAAAGACATATTAATAAAGATACAAAACAACAATAATAAAGATACACAGCCTTTACGAAATTAAATGAATTAATGCTTCAAACAAAATGTAACTGCTTCTCCGCATTCATCGCCAAAATGTCGCCGAAGTTCAGACTTAGGCCACTTCTGCCGACTCAAAGTCAACTTAATACACCAAAGAAAAACTGCTTGCTGTGCTCAAGACAAATCAAGAAATATTTAATAAACAATATGATCATACTTGACCTGGACACTGAAGGACAAGTAGCTAAGCCTAAGTTACAGAAATTGCCAAAATTAACTTAAACTTAAAATTTATGTTCTTAAGAAAATCATCAACTGGATCAATGGAGCTTCCTGAAAAAATTTACTGGAAATAACAAAAGAGAAATTCCATTAAATTGTTTATGGAGTTTTAGGGAAGAGTCTTCTCATGGAGAGGCTGTATTATAAGGAGAATTGCCTGTCCAGATGCTAGAAAATATTGGAAAAGAAAATTTAACTAGTTTGTTGTGAAATTAAGTGAAATCACATTACATACTCACTTGACTTTAGAAAAATCTTTTATGATGAACAGCAGCTCACTGCTGATACAATTTGAACTTAAACATTTCAGAAAGTAGGAACTAATTATTATCTGACAGTCTGAGTAGCCAAGACTCAAGAGTCATCAAAATTTCCTTTTTGCTAAAAGTAAAAGACACTAACACACAATTTTTTTACTCCAATTTTTCCTCTAAAGAAAGAATGAACTCATGATTTATCAATAAATTAATTAAGTAGCAGAAGACCGTGAAGGCTAGCATCTGAGGGAAGGGGAAAAATAACGGATGTTTTGTGATGACGCATAGTTACATTAGGCCACACATAATTGATCTTTAGCTTCTCGGATCCTCTCAAGGCACTTTTTCTAGGGTCGGTCGGTAGGACAAAAAAAAAAGGTCAAAAAATTTTTTTATAATGTCAAAAAAAAAAATTTTTTTTTTAAAATTTTTTTTTTCCGTCGGCAGTGTATCTATTGTGTCGGCGGGTCCGCGAAGCTAAGAACCAATTATGTGTGGCCTTATGGGAAAAAATCACCTCATTTTCTGTAACATGAAACCCGGCGTAAGGGGGTTGGCGAATTCATAGTATGATTCATTAATTTCATTTACGCCATTTTTCCCTCTCTTGCCCATAAGAGGCACAGATCCGCGCGGGCACCTTTTTCCTGCCAGCTACTGCCCCACGGCCGCACTATACAAGCCGCACCCGCCCCGCAGTCTCTGCCCGCACCCACAGCATAATCAGCCCAGAATCCCCCCCCGCACCCGCATGCAGGAAACTGCGGTTACCCTCGTCCGCAGCTAATTGCCTGCATTACTTTTACAATCATTCCAGGATAATCGTAATTAATAAAAATATTCTCAAAACCAGGGTTGCTGGATTTAAATCATTCGATTTAAATAATTGATTTAAATCATGATTTAAATCACTCAATAAAAATCATGATTTAAATCAAAGTTGTGATAAAAAGGCTTAAAAAAGCACAAATAAAGCTGGCAGTGAGATATTACAGCTTGCAACCTAGCATTTAGCTATACTCTTTCATAAATATGTCTAATGACATATCACACAGACCCCTTGTATATAAATAAGATATAATTTTAGATATATAATAAAATATTTCTGATAAATATATCCGAGTAGAATGACTACATACATGTAAATAAAGATCTAAACAATTTTATTTCAATCATGGCATTCTCATGATTCTCTAAACATGCTAAACAATTTAATTGCTGCAATGAAAAACAAAGTCATGTTCTGCAAATGCAGCACTGTCCCCAAAGCCCCTACTGCTAAACTGATATCAAATACACTACATGTGAAACAAAATTAACAGGCATCGTGAGACTGAGTGCTGAGACTGGTGATTTAACGTAGCAGTTCAGTTCATTGCAGAGAAGGGAAAATGATGACTCGTTTTGACATCCCTTTTTATCTTTTAGAAGGTGTACTTCTATTACAAATAAGCTGTATAGTTATGATTGATGTTCAGTGAAAAGGACATTTATTATCACATCCGTATCAAAATGTGGAACTGCTGCCGTAGCTTACATTATGATTATTATATTTAATACATCACCTGCCTTGATTTCATAATTTTGCATTATAATTTCTCTAATTTAAACAAAATTATTACACATATGCCTTATTGACATCCATATATATGTGTTATTCATAATATGTCAATGCATAAAAATAACAGTTGGTGAAATTGATATGGAAAATGAACTTTTTCCATTAATGATTTAAATCAAAAAAATCCGATTTAAATCAAAAAAATCCGATTATTCTAGATAAATGCAACATAATTTATAAAAAGATATATCGCACATGGAGATAATTATATCAAAACAGCTCATTCGCATTCTGTCCATACATCGCAATTCGCAAATTATTGAAGTTATTAGAATCCTGGAATTAAACTAATATTGATAAATAGATTGCCTACCAGGATCATACATGTCAATCTCTAAAACCAGAGTGATCGAAGGCATAATTGATGCATACATAATTAAATGTTACGCAATGTAACAGATACATAATGGTCTACAACTGCCGCACAATGCAGGCAGGCAGATAAAGTGCCTGGGCATCACTAAGACCAAAGACTGGTCCGAACCCGCAGCCACCCCTGCAATCCTCTACACGCGCCCCTGCAGTCATACCCGGCCACACAGTTCTAATAAATATTAGAATTGGAGCAAAGCATCAAATTTCATCATTCGTCATCTGTTCATCAGATGAGCCTCAAGGTCCCAATTTTGTAGATATTGACTGAAAATGAAACTGAATTATTATAAATGCAAGAACAGCTCCTGGTGAAACCAAAAGGAGACCTTGATGATTCAACCTAAATAAACTCTAAAAGGTCAGGATAACGGTTACAAAGGCATTTCAGGAAGCTCCTGTAATCAAAAATAAGAATTGAAATATAGTTTTATCAGCAGAAACAAGGGGAAAGGGTGGTTACTAGGTCTCCGATTTACCCGATCATTGGGAATCTCATCAGGGAGGATTTTGAAAGGAAGGCGATTGGAACAGCAAATAACCCATTGAAGAAGATATAGATATGGGGATGACACATATACTGTGATGCAGTCATGATATCTTCATCCTTGTGAGTGAACACACTGTTCAGTATGCATGTTGGGTGTCCCAAATAAAGTGAAAGTCTGAAATTCATTGGGGCTAATGTCTTATGGACACACGGTGTGTACATTAGCCCCAATGACACCTGTGTTCCAAGTCCACACTACTGGAAAATAAGAAACACCTTCTCGAACTTCACTTGCACTGCGTCTACATTCAAAATATCTCGAAGTCCGCAACTAAAATAAAACTTCTAGACTCTAGAGCTCTGAAAAGACGAAAATCTGCAAAAAATATCTGGAATTCCGCAATGATCTGGAAATGAAATTAAAATAATTACTTTAAGTAAGGTTTCGAAATGCTAAATAACTCTAGTCCGCAATGTAAAGAAATCTTCCAAGTCCTATATATCAAGACCTTTGAAAACCTTGTTAATGTTAAAATCATCTTGGAAGTCCTCAATGATCTGGAAAACTTCACAAAGGAACAAAGTTATGAAGTGTGATATAGCGCAAAATATCTCAAGTCTGCAATGAGAAGAAAGGTCTGCCATGAAAATGAAGAGCAACTCCCTGTGTAAAATCTAATGAACACAATATGCATTAAGATTATTCTGTAAACATACTTATAATAGTGAATAAGGACATTTTAATAGTGCTATTAAAGGGGTTATATAATAATAATTACAGAATTTATGACTGAGGGCTGCCCAGGGACTGGTTGGGTTTTTGTAAGAATATACCCCAAATAAAAAAATGTTAGGTTATATCCCATTCGCTTCAATGTAGAATTAGTATCAACCTCCAATAATGTGTTGTTGACACAAAAAATTATATGCCACCTCTCCAATAATAAATTCTGGACAGTAGGTAAGACCGGACGATCAAAGTAAAAAAAATTGAAAAGTACAAATATTGAAATTCTGTTAAAATGCTGAAAGAGGTCAATGTATTGAAAATCAAGATTTATTGTAGGCCTATCTTCCTGAGGCACATTCAAGTCATAATTACAACCAATATACTAAGTTCAGAAGTTATATTATACAGAGAAAAAAATTGTAACATAAAAATTTTAATCAGCATGTTAAAGACTTAATTATAACACTTTACACTTATGCTTTCAAACATTAATTAAAACAAGAACCAAATTATCCAGACTGAATTTGGATATGCCCCCCTCCCCCTTTCCCGAGGGAGGCAGGCAGACAGACAGCCGGCCTGCCGGCCGGCCAAAAAAGTCAGCCGGGAAAACCAAGGCTGGCAAATTGAAGCAGCAGGCCCATGGCAAGCTGAAATGTACATTTGTATGGAGTAATTTCCAACCATCACGCTTGTGCTAAACGTGATAATGTAACAGGTGCAACAAACATCACCAATGTATGATTATCACAGACAGGAATTACCACCGAAACACTAAACTTATCTTTAAATTTCAAATTTCCAAATTCAAAAATGTCACATGTAACGGTTACTCACTTTTTGCAAGGCTCGCAAATATAGGCTCTCCATGGATCTCGGACAGTCTGGCTTCTTCCTAGCAGTTCCCCAACCCACCGCACTTGATCTTCTTGCAGTTTAGTAGACCTGCTGTTATTGCGAGCTCCACAAAGGCTACAACCATTGCAAGAACTTGCCACAGACAGCAGAGTCGCCATCTTGCCCACATGCGTTCTTCTCCTGCTTCCGGTATTTTCGCGCTGCTTTTTCGCCGGACTATTTTCAAGTGACCCAGATTCTCTCAGCCAATCAAATCTGCCTCATTATAATATGCAGGCATGAGACCACTCTCATGCAGTTTGGCCTCCCATCTCACAAATGCATGACAACGTTGATGAAGTGGAATGCCTCTAATTAATTATCTCCTTCACACAAGAATCCATGACAGAATTAATTTTGAAAAAGAAAATCTAGATCTCCCTCTGCACTGTGCAGGGTGGTTAACAATTGCATGCAAAACATAAAACTCCTCAATTCACTCACTATTAAAACCAAAGCACAATTCAGCATACAAGTGATATGACTTACTGATCTGAGACAAAAATGTTTCATTCAGTATCCCTCTTTGCAGACATGTAACCTTGGGAGTCCACTTATCTTCTCAGCCTTTCAACGTTTATCTTTTACTATTACTTTTTCAAATCTCAACTTCACAGTCAATGAAAATACCTTGAAAGATATTTGACAACCTTGGCGACAATCCTTTACCACAACAGCCAATTTAAAGACATGATATGAAGATTCAGTGAAGGAGTCCAAGCAAGATAAGCAAGGTCAATTTACAAGCTGACATCAAAGTTAATCTTTCAGGGTAATAAAGACTTCCACGAAAACTTGTATAAAAGAACTCAAGTATAGATGGTGAGCTTTAAAGCAATGCTGGCTTTTCCATACTTTTCAAAATCTGTCACTGTGTCACTTTCTCCAATTAGTGACTGCACTTCAAACATGTGTCTCTCTTGTCATTCAGGTATTCTGGCATTCTTTTTCCCCTAATCTTTTTTATGCATTTGGATAGAATAACTGGGAAATCTTGAATCCAAATTGTGTCTAATTGAGCAAATTTAACATAAGTTGTCTTCCGCAGGCTTGGCCAGAGAACTGCACGGGACATCAAAACAGAAAAAAAATGGTGTTCAGACACGCTATCTAAGAGAAAACTTCTGGGTCGAAGGCAAATAAACATATGTGTCATAACAACATTATTCTATTGAAAAACCTCTGTAGTCCTAAATGATTTCATTGTTCTTATTCTATTATCACAAAAGAGGGGTTTAAAGCCATGTATATTGAATTTTAATGTTAAAGATAACATAAAAACAATTTCATGAATGGCAAACATCGTAATGCGAGGATAATTGTCACAAGAGTGAACATATAGAACAAGGACATTGTATACAATGACTCCCTGATTAATTGTCAGCCTTTATGTTTCATTCATTATATTACTAGTGACAAAGAGTAATATATAGGTGACGGAATAGATATTAAATATATTTTCAAATAATCGTAAATATAAATATATATAGCCTATAAAACCTATATTGCCAGGTCAGCTGTATCATTGTAAAATTAAGTTATAAAGCAGGCTACAGTAGTAGCCTGGTGTAGTTGCAAGTGTGAGCGAGCAGGCTACAACATTCTTCGTTCGCATGCATTTTTGTGCTCTAAAGGGTGCAGACCTGAGAGGCAGTTGTCCAACTGCCCTAAAAACCAATTCGATACCAAATTCGACTAGAATTTTATCAGTCTGCAGCCTCAATTTGTCAGCCTGCCTATACAGCAGACTGTTGTCAGTCAGGTTGTAAAGAGTCAAATTAAATTTTCGAAATATGTGATTTATGTGGCAATTGTTAAATTTTATTTTATTTAGAATTGCGGTCATGGTTTGTAATTCTAGCAACTGATTTATAGGCTTAACAACACTGAATACATATTATAGAACATACAATATGAGAGTTGAAAGTACTGAAGTTTCAAAGTGCAAATCAATAAAACATCGCCATGGGCTACCTTTGATCCTTCCTAGAATGTCTCAATATCTCGTTCTTTGACGTTCCACTGACTAACCATTATAGACAGGTGCATAACGGATAGTTGCCCCATTTCACCTCAACATCCGTCTTCATTGAATTCCATTGGATTGTAAGAAGAGGCTCCATTTTCGGGAACTTTTTCAGCAGGATGAGGAAAAGTTCTTGGCAAAAGAATAAAGGAAAGCAAAACAAGTGAAAGAAGGTAAACCAGTGCACTTGGAAACATCATTGGTATGGCTCAGAACTACTGGCAGTAAGTGTCTTCATAAACAGTTAAGATGACTAGTTTCTCTCAAGTACACCAAGCTTACTATAGGCTGAAAACTTTTATTTGGTTGTCAAGAATGATATATTAATTATTCTCCTCTTGCCAAGTCCACATCTAGAGCACCCGCAGCTTAAACAGGCGCAACTGAGTATCTTAAAAAGTTCTATGCAGTCTCACCAATTGTCACTTTACATACGTGAAAAGTGGTTAGGCAGACAAGCAAAGTGCAAATGACAACAAGTTTCATCCTTTCATTTGTAACTAATCTGATTAGAGAATGGTTGCTGCAGTTAGTGATTGACTACTACTCCAAGTACTCAGCAAGGATGGAAACAGCAATATCTTGTGATGGAGCTCGTGCTTGCATGCTAGCGTCATTCCTCATTGTGCTCTCAATCAATCTCACTTAAGTTTCCTATTCTGTCATGGCAAAGGATTATCATTAACAAAAATCGATTATTTCGTCATTCACAAAGCATAACAGATGTCATGAGTCTGCCATTCTTGTGCATTTCATAAGAATGGATTAGTGAAGCTTAATGATTCAGTTTGTAAAATGGATATTTTTTAAACTTAACACTTAACAAAAACTTGGCTCTCGTATTAATTATTTTAATGACCAGATTTTACTTGAAATTGTTATATAATCTGCTTAGATTTTAACAGTTACAAGGTAGTAAGTTATAAGCCTATTTAGTCACCTTCCAATTCTGGAGATGCACATTTCGACACAATAAGTAGCTCAACATCTTCTGAACAACTACATTGAAAAAATAACTGACTTCATGTGATTATACCGGAGGGTTTAACATCAAAGCAAACTTTCTTAAACTTTTCTATTGACTTAAAATTCTCCTTGGTAGGTCGACCATACTCATATTGCACTCCCTATGATGTTATGATTCTTTTAAAATATCATGTTCAGTGACAATGAGCGTCATCACATGACTTTTTGGGCAGTCAGTGTCAAATATCTTTCAAGGTCTTGTCAGTGTGACTTTCTGGTGTGTATTCTGCTATTAATTAACTGACAACAAAAATCTCATGACGAAGTGTCCCCATGTACCATTCGGTGGACACCTCTGCTTCCATTAGGGAACGCTGATAACATGCAACTGATGCAAGTCAACCAAGATAAACTTTGACACAGATCAGTGATCCCATATTATCACAAACAGACACCTGCGCATGACAAGTTACAATGATAAAGAATTGCAATATCAACTCTTGTCCCATAATATGATAATGCCACAGGTTCTTTACAGTTCACAAATGACAATTACTTACATTTGGCTGCTGATGGACATCAATGACCTAACAACATGTCCTATCCATAACATTGAAATGAGCTTTCAACATGTCATTAAGGAACTTGTGACCTCATTTTTTTTATACTCAGTTGGCCACTCGTTTTGATAGCATTTCATAAATTGCTTATGACTAGAGAATTACAAAGCATGGATAGGGCTACTATCTCACAAGGAACATTTCAATCAAATTCTGTGAGCACTTGAAATTTGTCTAGTACTCATTATTTTCTCCAACCCCTCAAAAAAGGCATATAATTGTGTTTGGCATGCCTGTGGTCAGCCAATTTATTTACGTTTTTGCATTAATGAATTGGAAGATTGTGCAGAGCTGTCAGTTGAACCAAAAGCTGCAGGTGTGATATTAAAAGTGCAACAGGGGGTGAGGTGCAGAATATCGAGAAAAGGAAGAAGTATATTATACAAATATTGACTGATTTTCAGGGCATACGTCAAATCAATTTCCCTCGAGGGTGTGTGAGTGAAAACTATTTCACAAGGCCGATGGCCGATGGAAATAGTTTTCCTTACACGTAGAGAGGAAAATAGATTTGATGTATGCCCAAGACAGTCAGTCCATATTTGTTTTATTATACTGAATAGGTCAGCAGACACAAACATTACCCTCTCGTGTGTGCAAGGTAAACTATTCCCTCAGTCAATATTTGTAGAATATACTTCTTCCTTTTCTCGATATTCTGCACCCCGACCCCTGTTGCACTTTTAATATCACATCTGCAACTTTTGGTAAAATCCTTAGGTATTGGCAAGGCAATGCCTATTGATAGAATGTACTCATGTGCCAATATCATTTACTATACAGTGAATGTTTTCTGAAATATCATTTGGTTGAGTTTGTAGAATCTATAATCAGTCTAATTTCTCCCACAGCAACACCATATGCAGGTACTCTGTTGTGTGCCTATGACATCATTACTGGGTCCAACTATCTGTAAGTGTGGACCTTGATGAGCACCAGATATACCATGAGGGGACTCTTCCAAGGCACCACTTATGACTTTTCCTGAAAATCCCAGTGACATCTCATGATATTAAGAACAGCGTAAGGAGCACGCCAAGTCATAGCCACCTTTGCATGAGCCATCATTATAGATTCTGATGTCTATCATCTTGTACTTAGTTGCTCAATTTTTCCTAATTTTCCATGAATGCCATATTTGCCAAATGTTGGACATTATATTCTGAACCAACTTGCCAGAATAACGCACATAACTAAAATAAATGGACAACCAGAATTTCATTACAGCTTTCATTGTCTGTTTGACCATTGCTAGACCTATAAAACAGGATTTTTCGGATTTCTCCGAACGTTCTGCTACTACATTAGACTTTCAGAGAGAAAATTTCATACATGCGTGTATATTGTACTGTTGATGAAGATGCATAACAATGATATATCATATCCCTTAGATAATGAGAGTAAAACTAATGAGCCTTCTTTCGAGAATGCTTTGCATTTTATAGGAAACATCAGTCAGACCGGGACAGCCTCCAACCTGAGAGCTGACAAGTCTGATGAAGTAGATAGAACTGTTTGATTAATTGTTGCCCTTAATGACTCTCTAATCAGATTACTAATGATGCAAACGAATGACCTGCTGGAAGGCAGCATAAATATGTTACAAATGTGTGAGTTTTCAATTAAATTTAAAATACTAAAATGCCTTAAGAAGAATAGGTCCAAGAGAGGCAGATTAAGAAATAAAATCCAAGAGAAAATTGTGAAGATGGGCAAAGCAGCACTGTTTTTTTTTTCTGATAATTTTAAACAGTTTTCTCTAACTACACGTAAATTGAAGATTATACTTCACGCTTGATAAAAGCAATTTGGATTTAAAGTGAATGACCTGAAACAAATTTACATAGAAAATGAATGGCATATAATTGCATTTGAAGTTTCATTGGAAATCATTTAATTGAGAATGACAGCTTGACTAGATTCGGAGCACTTCATAGCTATTTAGATATGTTTACTACTGGAATATTATCACTAATCAGAGCGCAACAAACAGTAAGTAATTTATGTGCTTTAATTGAGAGGATTACAAAAGGAGGATGACTTTCTCCATCATTCTATTGAACCATTCAGCCATGCTGGGATCTATATATAGTTTTCATAGCTCAAGAAAAAGATGGCTTTCATAAAGATGCAGCTCGTGACATTATTGTCTGGTGTGCTGCAGACAACAGAGAATGAACATGGATCATGAAAAACCACAGTTAACAAATTTTCAGGCCTGAATTTCGATGTTTTTTCGTTCTGTTAAGTGGAAGGTGAAGCACCCAGAGATGGAAATAAAACATCCGTTTCAAAATTTTATATATATATGACCCAGCAGTCTCATAACATATTATATCATATGAAAATATTTATTCTTTGAGGAAACAATGAGGTTTTTTCTAAATCAATGAATGCAGGATGTCTAAAATGTGTGCCAAAACCGGTGCAAATAAAAGGCCAATACCATTTAGACACAAATTGGTGTTTCATGGGGTTACAAGATAATTCTAATTCATTGGATGAAAGATGCCTTTGATTAACACCAAACTCTGGTTGCAGACTGGCCTGCTTGTAAACATGAGTCTCATTGACTGAATATTACTCAGCACATGATTGCATTGAAAAAAGATTGTCACCAAGGATATCAAATATCTTTCAAGGTCTTTCATTGTAGTCCCTTACCTTGTGTGGAATTGGAATGCTTTAGACATCGGTACTGAAAAGATTATTTGGTCCACAAGGTGACATCATAAAGACTAACTTTTCTATAAGTTATGCTCTTTTTTTAGTTTTATAAAAATCAAGTCTACATAACCTCACATGTATCCAATCTCAATGGTTAGAGATTTATTCACCATTTTTGGATATGTCAACTTGGGAGTCAGCAAATTGGTCCCTAGTGTATAGCTTTTACTTTGGCTTTATGTTTCTCAATTTGAGAGTCAATAAAAAGACATTGAAGAATATATGACATCCTTTAGTTGAGTTTACCACAACAACCAATATGGATATGTGATGACGTTAGTGGCACTAGTTCTG
Organism: Platynereis dumerilii; assembly: GCA_026936325.1. Taxonomy (NCBI): domain Eukaryota; kingdom Metazoa; phylum Annelida; class Polychaeta; order Phyllodocida; family Nereididae; genus Platynereis; species Platynereis dumerilii. The sequence continues at coordinate 9,421,439 of JAPTHN010000007.1, forward strand.
TGCTATTGTTTTTGTTTACCAAACCGACTATAAATAGAATTTGTCATTGTCATTGTCATTGTCATTGAATATTCTATGGAGTCCAAGATAAGCAAGGCTGATCTATAACCGGGCTTTAAAGTCAATCAAACAGGCTCCATTGGAAATAAAGCCGGAAATGAAGATAAAAAAGGATAGAAATAGTTAACTTTTCAATAATTCTTGGTTTTTCAAACTTTTTAAAACCTGTCACAATGGGACCTTCTCCAATTAGTGTCTGCACTTCATGTCTGTGTCTCTCTTGAGGATAGCATTGTCATTCAGATATTCTGGCATTCTTCGTTCCCTAATCTTTCTGATGCATTGAGATCGAATAATTGAGAAGTCCGGAATCCCAAGGTGTCTGTAATGTTTGAATTGCAGAGTAAACTGTGTCTGATTGGGTAAATTTAAATTGTCTTTAGCAGGTCTTGTCAGAGAATACCTTGGGACATAACAACGGAATAAAACTGGTGCTAAGACACAAAATCTGAGTGAAAGATGAGAAATATTTCAACATTTGTCCAATGAAAGCCTTTATTACGGTTTTTAATTTATTTGTTACTGTTCTTAATTTATTTTCACCAAGGAAGTGATTTGAAGGACCAAAATTAATAGGTGATGGCAAAGAAAGCAGTCGTTTCATGAATGGCAGACATTGTAATAGGCTGATAAATGTGAAAAGGAAGATCATAGATCGTTGAATAAGTTGAGTCTGAAATAAATCTATGATGGAAAGGGTCTGCATTTGACTTCTCAGTAAATAAATTATTAATGTAATTTCTTACTAATGCAACTATCACTTGACTTGTGTTGCATTCGCCACCAGTTAGATGCCAACGGATCCATTAAATAGTGTATATTTTGATTGTTAATGAATGTACATAATAATGCTCCGTCATTTTTATCTGGCATTGATAGTAAAATGGGCTGCCTTTGATCCTTACTAGAATGTCCCAATATCTGGTTCTTTGACATTCAACTGACTGACCATAACAGACGGTTGCCCCATTTCACCTCGACATCCATCTTCACTGATTTCCACTGGATTCCAAGAAAAGGTTCAATATTCTGGAACTTTTTCAGGAGTTGGGAGAAAATCTTGGCAAGTGAATAAAGGAAAGAGAACAAGTGCAACAAGGTTAGTCAGTGCACTTGGAAATATCATTGGTATCACACAGAACTACCGACACCAACTCTTGATACAGAATTAAGATGACCAGTTTGCACCAAATATTCCAGGCTTATTAGCAGCCGAAAAATTTGCAATCTTGGATATTCAGTCATTACCCCAGAATCTCAGACAACTGCAGTTAATGCAGATGCAAAGCATAGGCATTTCAAAGCTTAGAAATAGGCTTTCCACTTCTCAATTTATGAATGTGCGAAAAGAAATAAAGTGCCATTACCAGGTTTCATCCTTTCATTGGTAGCTTGCCTTAGTATATTTAAAGTCGCTGCAGTTCTCAAAACACAACAACAAGGAAAATCTAGTGATTGAGTTTGTACTAGCATGCATTCATCATTCCTCATTGTGTTCTTCATCGGTCCTACTTCAGTATCCTATTCTGTCATGGCTAGGAATAATCAGCAACAAAAATATACTATTTTGTCTTTCACAGAGCATTGCAGTTACAGAGCATTGCAATTGTCATGATTTTGTTATTCATGTGCAATTCATACTGTAAGAATAACATATACGATTAGTGTGCATGTTGGTTAATGAGCATTATTAGCTTTTAAAATATGGACTTCAATGACAGTATCATTGCTTGAAACCATGATATTATTTGCATTTTAAAGTAAAATTGCGCAGAAGAAAGATGGCAAATATTGAGCCATGCCCCTTTAGTAAAATTCTGAAATTATCTGAACATCTTCTTGACAACTCTATCAATAAAATAACAGACCCTATGTGTTTATACTGTGGTGCTTAACCTCGAGACAGACTTATGCTAAAGGAACAAAAAGTACTAATCGAAGGAATACCATTTAGAGTTGCTTTGTTTTCTTTGTAACTTTTATCAATTAAACTTCGGCTTGGTAGGCCTAATTGTAGGTCGACCTTGGTAATCTTGGGCTCCCTATGATGAATTTTATGATTCTTATTTAATATCATGTTGACTGCTGATGAGCATATTTCATATGGAAAGAGAGCTTGCTGTTAATCCTCACTTGCCTTCTTGGGAAGTCGTAGTGCAGATTGTCACCACGGTTGACAAATTTTCTTCAAGGTCTGTATGTTGTGGCTTTCTACTTGGTGCTTTATAGACTGGAATTTTTTTGACTGCAAGGAGACAGAGAAAAAGACAGAGTAATCAATTTTGATCCAGATTACAAAGTCACCATAAAACTACAATATTGCAAGTTGTGCATAGGCTTACATATTTTTGAGGAATACAATGCATTTGCAGTTTTGAAGACACTTGATTGGATAAAACCAAGAATAACCTATACTTTAAAAATAATCCCATTAAAGAGTATTCCACAAGTAATCATTCTTTCAGATAAGTCTGCTTCCATCAAGGCAAAGCTGGATAACGTCGAGTAACCAAGATATGCCAGATAGCATAATCACTCACACACACACGCTGATGTCAAGTTACAATGATGAAAAGATTAACTTTCTGTCCTATGATTATGCCAAAGGTAATTTAATATCACACTATTTTCTGCAACACATCAAACAAAGGCGTGTACTTATGCCCTGGCATGTCTGTGGTCAGCCAATTTATTTGCTTTCTTGATCAATGAAGCAGAAGATTGCACAGAGCTGTCCTTTGAACCATAAGCTGCAGTACAGTGTAGGTGTGATATTGAAAGTGTAACTGCCATCTTTTAGCTAATTCCCCCCATATAATGTTAACGCACGTATCTTTGTGAGAGGTAGCTAATTGAGTAGATGGACTCATCGCCGGGGATCCTGCGGGAGACACCCTAGCACTTGCCACCACGAAACACCTTACTCAAGAAATACCAGAGGCTCGACAGTTTAGTTTCACGTATCCATTTAATACACAATTCATAAACAGTTACATTAAGAGTTATTCGAAGAACCGATGGTAACCAACTTATCAATACATTAAACAACGATCTTAACGAATTACATACATCATAAACTAATGCCATCTCAATCAACCATGACCTGAGGTTCCTTTAAGAGTAACCCTTGATCATACCTCTAACAACAGTACCCTTACCTGACGAATCGTCATCCCGTCAGGGAGACAGGTAGCCCTCCTGCTGCCTCAGCGGGAAGCGGGCTCTGTTCTGCCTGGGCAAACAAGCTTGCCCCCAGAGATTGCTACTAGGGTGTTCTGCGGCTGCGCAGAAACACCAGGGTGACTGTTGCCATGGAAACATGGGGTGAGTTCTACCCCGTTGCTATCATCGAATCTCATTACACAATAATATAATATATCACATTACTTCTATACAATAATAATACAAATGATATTACAGAATTAAGGTCTTGAGGTTCATGGCGATTTGAGGAAAGTTCCTATAAGAGGAAAGAATGAAGACACCTCTGAAGCTAAAAGCTCAGCGGTGACATCCCGACCGATCGAGGATTTTTTATAAGATAGTTTTTCTCCGGTTTGAAGAAAACATTATTTTAAACTTACAATCGAATACGGATTACATTCACGTAATAACGAATTAATATACACTGTGACTAATAACGTAACTATTCATTAAAGGCAAAGGTATTTCCTTTCAAAGACAGAAGCCTGAATGCTTCATGCTGATTAACAGAATGATGTAAAAGTCGTAAATAGATTTGTGTAACTATTGAGAGGGTTGTTAATCGACTTTGTACATGATACCAATTTTAGGTACGGACAGAGGAAACGCGTCTCATTGCACCTGAATTTTGTGAGTGCTTTAATGAAAGTTGTGGTGACATCAGGATGATGTAACCACTACCACCGGGCAGGCGGAAGGGGGGGAAAAGTTTTAAGATAAAATCGGGCGTGTGCAATAAGCCCATGAAAGACAATTCGGAAAAAGGAAAAATTTTGAAAGGGAAGCAAGAATACGACTTGCATCCGTGAAAGGAGAGGAACTGAATGACAGTTCTTCTAATGGTGTCAATGAGATGCTGAAAGGGGAGCTCAGATAGGAAAGTAAAAACTAAATTTTAATGATTGACAGAAAAGGACAAGTTATTCTTATGACCTATTTGCCAAATTTTTCAATTTTTATGAATCGTTGGTTCGTAGGCCAACGTTATTTTTGGAAATAGAGCCGCTAATTACATGGCTCCTCAGCAAAAGAGACTCAAGCACCAGGCGAGTCAAGTAGCCGTTTTTATCAAGGGCAGTTACGGGTATCATCCCTTGCGTGTCATTGGATATGCATAGAGCTAAACCAAAAGCATGAAGTGCATTAAGACAGGACAGCCTTATAAGTTTAAATGGGCTGGTATGTCCGATACCCTAAACTACAAAAGTAAGCAAGTAAAATGACATATAAGCGATAAGCGATTTTAAAAGCAACAATTAAATCATAAACCAAATGTAGTCGAATCACGAATATCAAGAATAACATGGATTAAAGTGACAATTATTAATTTAAAAGCGACAAGTAGCGGAATAATAATTAAAATGATGAAACAACAGTCCAGTATGGAGATAAAGAAGTCAATAGTGGACTATGGTTTCGTAGAACTTGTTACGTACACTCTAAACAATCCGAGTGAACTGTAGGCATAAGGCGTACAGAAAATGAAAACAATGCGAAAATAGGTAAACAGTATACTGGTGCAGTGGAACAATAGTGAAAACAGAGGTACATATTAATACACCTGAGAAAACTTGTATAGGAAGGCTGGCATGCATAATGCATAGACCAGAATAATTAGCAAATAAGATTAAAGCATAAATCTATTTGATGTTAAGCTTATAAGAAATGAGATCAGATGTTTACAGAGAAAGTTCAGTGCAAGAGTTGACTTGTGATAACTGTTCGTGGACACGTTGAGACATAACCTAGTGGCAAAAGGTTGATTACTGAATTGATCAATTTCAATGAAAATTTGGAATATATCATCTGAGTTAATTGTAATGTATTGGTTGATGCATAAATGTCTAATCAGTGATGCGTTTTACACAATACTAGTCAAGAGTCAATACATGATATCAAAGATAACATGATCTGTATGCGTGTAGACGAGAAGATTGGAAGAATCATTGATTGAAGGAGTCAGTTATATAAGTCATTGATATAGGGCGAAGGAGGCAACACCGACGCTCGGTGCGTGGTGCAGAGGGTGAGACGTTGGCAGCGAGTGGCTTGTCAAGTTCACATGAGATGTGTTTGTCAAGGGCAAACGAGGTGTCGACAGCGATGTGTTTCTCAGGGTCGAACGGGGTGTTCGACCTGGCAACGTGAAAGATGCCGGACGTCGTGGACCTAACGGACGAGCTGCGAGAGTTCAAGGTCCTATTACCATCCACCCAAAACGATGAGGGGGTTGTTACTGTTCTAACAGATACAGAACAACAATGTCAACCTGGATGAGTGGTCCTTCCACCATTCTCAGCTGTACCGAAGTGGCGAAGTGAATGGAAGCCATGAGAGACTACCATTACACGACAGTCAGTGTCATTTCGGAGGAATATTGTTTCTGTGAATGGAGCACAGGCGAGGTGCGAACCGGAGTGGTGGAAATAGCTTGATGTGGTGCCAGAGGCACGACAACTTTAGCGGAGACAGGAAACGTTCTGAGCGAGTAACTGGTATTTTGGTAACTATGCTGAAGACTCGAGGGACTAATATAGCTGCAGTACTGCGAAGATTCGCCAGTCCGGCCTCGTTGCGTGACTAACCCAGGTTAGGGTCAGGCGGAGGAGGAGGTGGACTGATCTACATCTTGAACTATTACTCAGACCTTATGTTGGGGTCTGGCGAAGGAGGACGTGACTCGTTCGACACGACCTTCATGTTTTTATTCAGACAATCCCAATATCGGGTGGACCTTGATGGGTCATGGAGAAGAAGACGTCGTCATGAGTCTTTCGTGTATGCACTTTCTGAGATCACAATGTTTATTATGTGTTATGTGCGAGCACAACTTTGTGCGAGAACGCTGGGGAATGCGTAGTGAGGAGACTCTTCTGAACTAGACACAATCCATATTAGTGTCTGTCAACGGTAACTGATAGCAGGGGCAATCCGTGTTAGCCACCTGAATAAAGTAGTTACCCAGAGGAAAAGAGTGTCATTAAGAAGATGCAGGCCGGAAGGTAGTTGAGACAATCCATATTAGTCACTAACTAAAAATGAGGCCATGCTCTTCAAGCACAAGTGTTCGTTGATGCTTGTGTAGAAACAGAGGCAATCCAGATTAGCCGACTGTTAAGAAGCCAAGCAGGAGATGACATCACCATATCATCATACAATGTGAGCTCGGTTGTGAATGGTGACATGTGCGACGAAGACTGCACAATGCCAAGCCAGACACAAAAGTTCAAAGAAAGTTCTGCAGTAATGTAGCCCCATGTTGGAAACAGGTCAAGGCAACGATATGCTTGCCGTGGTTACGACGGAAATGGAGTGTAACGGAATGTTCACACTATTGGTCGCCCCGAAATGGTGCCCTCTTCATATTGCCATGGGATGACGACAGGAATACGGCCAACTCGAAGTAGTCGCATGTGCTGTCGGAACGTGATCCCATACGCGAGCATGGTGCCCAAGGAGGTGGTGCTCCAATCGACTGACTTCCGGATGTTGAATCGGATGTGTCTCTTGATAGGGTGCCCGTGACAGTAGAAGTCACAGTGGAAGCACAGGCTCTGTAACGACTGACTCAGATCAAAGATTAGAGAACATATGCATCGAATGTGTCTCTGATCATAGGTGCCCACAGCAAGTCTTGCACTGATGTTTGACGACCAGCCCGACCAGCAACTCGTGATCAAAGAGACATTCCCGCAAATTATGTGACGACACAGCATTAAAATGGTATGCAATAGTCATACTAAAATTACTTTAAGAAACAGGCTAGGAGCTCAACCAATAAGGTTACTGCAAACAACATGTAAGAAAAGGCACGTGATATATATATAAAATATAAATAATTTAAATAAAAGATAATAAAAGGAATATCATAATTGGTTTAGATAAATAATCTGAATCCCAGCAAGATGCTGGTCGTTAAGTGTGTAGAATTAAAAGGTAAAAGAGATGTTTAAATATAGATAGAAAGGTAGCAAATCACGGCAAAATATGATGCATCATCATGGTGATCAGCTCCCCAAGATCAAAATGAATCACATCAATAAAGGAAGAAGATCACTGTGCAACGTGAGTATAAGATTATGAAATTTTAGGATGAGAAAGTGTTGCGTAAGGCTTATGCACAGAATATATGCATACCTTCAAGCATATGTCAGTAAAATGTTACCCATACAATCGAACGAACAAGGTGTGACTCTTCACAGACTGACTAAAATATAAGGATATGCAAGCATGAGTATGAAAGGGTTAAAATGCAACAATACACATACAGATAGAAAAGGGAAAAAGAAATGCAGTCAGAATGCAGTTGTACAGGAAAAGTTATTGCACGAAAGTGCAGTGCAAAGATAAGTAATCATAATCATGCAGTGAAATAGAATCAGACGCTGGTACTGGTATCGTCAGGAGAGGGGGGTGGTGGAAGGGGAGGGGGGAAAGTTGGGCGGAGCAACAGTGACGTAGGACGAGTGGGGCGTGGTTCCAACTCGATATCAACTACTGAGCGATTAGGGGGGGTATCAACTCGGGTACCCATGCGAGGGGCCGATGGTTGCCGGGGTGAGGTGGACCGGCGAGGCGGGGTAGTCCGCCTTGGTGGGGTTGTACGGGTCGGTATGCGAGTAGGGGGGGTCATTTTCTTTGATGCAGCCAGGCCAGAAGTGGTGGCATAAGGTTTTATCTGTACTGAATGGGTAGTATCCGGTTCCATAACATTGGTGGACCGAAATTCCATCTCCCTTTGACGAAGTTCTCTAATTAGAGCTGAGTAAGGATTAAGCTCTTGAGTATTAATAACTTCTTGCATGTTATGACCCAATTTGTAAAGGTGAACTGAGTCAGATGCGAGCATAGTCACCGCAAACTGTCCTTGCATAATTTGCAGTAACTTTTTCTGCTTGTATAATGGAACATTAATGAGTCTAGGGAGTTCCACGTTAAGTGAATCAATCTGCAAAGAGCATAGTGCAGTATCCCAGTTGGGTTTGAGGATACTGTATAATCTATGATGGTCGCACTTGAAACTATTAGGACAAATGACACCTTTAAGAGAAAGTGAAGAGAGGTGGGACTTAATAGTAAGAACATATAGAAGTAAGCGCTGGTGTCCACTATTCAATTCCATGAATATTTCGATCTGTGGAAATTTGCGGGTTTCGGGTGAGCGATGCATCACTCTGAAATCCCTACAACATTTATGTAGACAACGCTTAGCCAGGCTCACTACCATGTAAAAGACACAAATAGTAAGAAGGTGAAGGGTAGTGATATGTATAAGACTGACAGGACTTATAGAAACAGGGTAAATTACATAACTGACTGAATCACAATGCAGAGGACGTCCTGGAATGACTGGGTTGGCGTGGGATGGTTTAAAATGAGTAGCCATAACCATAGAGGATAAAAGGCCACTAAGGTATCTACCACGACAATACATAAATATTACCAAAATTAGAGACAAATATCCAGCTATGGAACCGATGAAGGCAAATCCACGGATCCAATGGCGAAGGCTGAACCAAGCTGAAAGATAGAAAGAAGCTTCCAGCTCGGCCCATTTAAGCATAAAATCGTCACCCTTTTGTTGAATAAGGCGACTAAGTTCCTTAAGCCTAATAATGCCATGTGTCATATTTGCAAGTGAGGTATTTGCTATTCTGGCAGCCACTGCAAATTTAGGCAAGGTGAAATTTGGCATGCCATAAGATTCATATGGAGGTAGACTTGTGAAGTTGAATTCACGTTCAAAGGAATGCATCGCAATTGCATTAATCGTATAGTTGATTAAGAAAGGTTTATATTGATTATTTTCGGATGCGGGACATCCTGTAATACGCCTGGGAATGAAACCTGAAGGGGAGGAGAATTCGCAAAAACAAAACTGGCCACGCTGAAGCACAGCGTAAAGACTACCAGGAACGGGACGTGCCACACGATCATTGGAGCAACGTCGAGTCCATGGGAGTGATAAGCCAGTAACTAAAAGCTGGTTACCTGCGTCTATTACACGAGGTGCTGCACGAAAGGGTTCAAAGAAGTAATCGACTTGACAGAGTTCAGAAATGACGTCTGCGGTAGCATTCGTGTATATGGCAGTGTTGCAGGATAATTGCGAGCTATCGATTTGGATTGTTGATTCTGTGCAAAGAAATTGATCGTCAATGTTGAGACATTCCTGGAGCTCTTCAAGACTGAGTTCCAAGAAGGAATCGTGCTGCACTCCTAGAAAAGGTTTTGGGATAGAGATACGAGTGTAATCATGGTTAGACTCGCGGTCTTGGAAAGCAGGAGTAGCTACCACAGGTACATGGAGTGACTCTGTGTGATACAAGGTGTAGGGTTTTGAATTCTTAGGTTGGATTGGCCATAGGAGTTGGAGTAAGAAACCATGTCTAGTAGGCATAAAGATTGGTTGTGATTTCTGATAGATATGAGCCAAATCCGTAAAAGCTAATTGATAACTGTTGTGCCATGAATATAATACCGTTGATACTTTGTGAACTAATTTATGGACATATGAGGCTGGAAGCACATGTGGAGAAATTTTACCTGCAGCCAGGTCGTGGAAGGCTGTAATTAATTTATCAGCTTCATTTAAGAGGATATGAAGTTGCTGTATTTGTTGGGACCAAAGCCTGAGATATTTAGAGGTCAGCAAGCTAAGGATCCTTGTGGCTTGAATCTTACGTTGTAATGCGTTGATAGCGTTACTAACCACAGCAAATTGGGAAATAATTTCCTGATTGGTTTCATTTAAAAGTGTATGAATTAGTTTAATGTTTCTGGAGGTGTTGGTGAAGGTACTGGCTATGACATCAATGGTGAGAACTAAATCAGAACGCATTTCAAGGAAAGCGTCCCTCATGAGATTCTGACGTGCAGACATAGACTCAATAGTATTTACAAAAATTTGATCTCTCTGTCGTCTAATATTAGCAGACATACCTGCTCCGGCTTGTGGGATAGTAACTGAAAGCCAGAAAGCGGTACTGTCTTCGGATTGCCAATCCTGGGTATTAATATTGACACGGAAGGTTTCATTAGTAGATTGCATTAATTGCCTAGTTGTATTAGATGTATCATCGGTATTAGGTAAGGCAAGGGGATCTCGAGGTGTTGGTGTACGACCCGCTCGTTTAGGACGACTGGGTGGCGAGTATTGATCAAAGAAGGGGGGCATGGTAGGTGGAGGGGAATATGAGAATGTGGGATGCGCAAAAGGTGGATCGGGAGCTGCCCTCTTAGCGTGGTGGTGGACTGCTGAAAGAGGAGGGGGGGCAATGGGGGTAGAATGAGTTGGAGGAGGTCGACGATATTCTTCAAAATGTTGTTGAGTGAAGATAGTCGATATGTGTGCTAGTTTAGCCTTTAAAGCTGTTTTATAAGAATCAACTTTATCGATAGTATTCTTTAAGAGTGGAGCGAAATCAGAACATATTGCAGCGATTAAATCATCAGGGGATTGACACATGTCTTCAAACATTGTGAGGTCCCAAGTGAATGTGGGAATATGGAAATCGGGATAGAAAATATTTGCATTGATGATAAAGAATTCAACACTGGGAAAAATTTGTCCTCGATAACTATAGCCAACGCCATAGTCTGGGCGGAGAAGCTGTGCGGGTGCAGAGCTCCAACGTGAAGCTGCGTCTGGTGGAAAAAGGCCAGAGCTGCTTGTGAGTGGGCGAGCATCCTTATGATTAACAGATGCGAGAAGCTGCATATGACGTAATTGGTCTCTAAGGGAACGGGATGAACGGAGTAAGGGAATGGAATCACATGCTTCGAACGTCATATTTTGAATTGGGAAAGACACGTTACTTTGACAAGTACCAGAAATCCTAGTGGTATCAGGCAACGTGTTCAGGAAGACTGCCAAATCGCAATTACAATTAAGGGGATTAGATGTTAGGTCAAGTTCTTTCATTTCGGGTGAAGGAAAGTAAATTTGTTTGTTAACGCCATCTAAATACTGCAGATTGTTACGTTGCAAAAATATATATTCCAGATGGTCTCTGATAAAGAAAGGACCAGAAATTCTATACAGGGAGTTGTAACTAAGATCTATTACAGCTAATTGACGGATATCTCTATGTCTAATTTCAAATGTATGAAGGTTATTATAGGATAAATTTAAGTAATAAAGTTGATCGACATATCTAAAATATGCTCTGGAAATATGTGTTAGCTTAGAATGAGTTAGTTCGAAAGTGCGCAGATTGGGCGTGTTTGTTAATGGATCTCTTAATGATCTTGAAGTAGTAATATTTCTGAGTCTAAGTACTCTAAGAGATGTTGGATAATGAAGATTCTGTATTCCGCCAATACAGTCTAGTATAACTATTTTAGCTAAATTTAAGACATTAAATTGTTGCGTTTTCTGAAAATAGAAACCCTGAAGAATAAGTGTTTGGAGAAATGGTTTTGGTCGTGTAAAATTAAAAGATTGATGTGCTGATAGATTGGGCAAGAGGTTGGAAACTTCGAAAGGAACATTAGAAGCTTGTAATTTTAATTGTTGTATGTTATTGAAAGGCATAGAAGATGGGAGGCGGGTCATATCTGGTAGATGGAGTCTAAGAGATATCAGTTTACTTTGTGAAACGCCGAGATGGTTCCACTGAAAGGACGTTGAACCGTGTATGGTAAGGTCTAAATGAGTTAATTGAGCTTGTGGTAATAAAGGTAGGGCGGGAGACGATAAATCCCTAAGTAAGGTAAGTTGTATACGTCTTAAACGATAAAGGGAAGACCATGGAGCGAAGACTGAGGCGTCATCAAGGACTAAATTAGTAATAGCATGTAACTGTGAACGTGCTTGGACGTATTGTACGTGAGTAACTTGAGTGTCTGGCAGATCTAAAAAATTGATCTCGGGAAATGAGTCAATAACGTCAGGAAACCTTACTGCAGAAGTAAGATTTTGTAAAGTGAGATATCTCATGAAAGGCATAGTGGTGAAAAAAGAGATAATGTCCTTAGTAAGTGCGCCAGAGGAAAGAATCAGTTTTGTGATACGAGGTGAATCGGGAGGCCATACACATGGAGGTGTAGAAAAATTGGCTCCCAAATCACATGTAAATATGTCTCGTTTGCGAGAACACCATTCACCAAACATAGAAACTCTACAAGAAGCCATAGGTTGATCTTGTGTTTGAAGCAAAGTACGCTTGGCCCAAACGGCGGCCGTGTTTGGATTAATGGTAAATCCAAAATTCTTATAAAGAAAAGCGTCTTGCTCAGCAATTCGTTGCAAATCAGATGGAGGTGGTGATTGAGCTGGAACCAAGGGAAGGAGGAGGAAGGGAAAAAGGACAATTAGCGCCATTGTAATGTTTATAATGAGGTAGCAAGGTATATAATTGGCTAAAAGGTTTTAGCATCACCAGTAAAATCAGGTATTACTATAACTATTAACCAGTAAGGTGGTGAGAAAGACATGATTAACTGAATATAGACATGCACATAAACGAAGATAACAGGTAAAAGAAGTTCATCCACAAAGAGGCATAATAGTAACTATTAGCATACTAAGCGTGCAAAATTCATCAATCAGGTCGACATATCCTATGTAAAACGAATACGACTATCAATACACAAATAATTATCAACGGAAATAAGTATTCATAACAATTAGGCAAGACGAGTTTTCCAACTACTTTGCCTATCATATGAAAGAATGCTGTGTATGTCGACAGAAAATGCAAGAGATATACTCTAAGATCATACTGAATTACTGAAATCGAGAGTCTCGACCAGACCTGAAAATATAACAATTGTCGTCAAAGAAATATAAGTTAATAAAGTACCTTCCCACGATTACACGCGTGTAAGAAAAATTGGGAGTATAATTACTGTGAACTTATCTCAATATAACACAACTCGATACTTCATCAACAGAACTCAATGCCTATAGAAATTCCCGGTTTACTAATTAGTAAACGTATATGCAGGTTAGTGGTCCTAAATGACCGGTAAATGACTCTTTGAAAAGGGTGTACTTACATAATGTTGCAAGCTGTATGTAGGACTGCTGCCTCTCTACAGGTGTAAAGATTAGAGCAGGTAAGCTAAGGTTTTACTGGCTCCGCAAGAGCTGGGCCCTGTGGGCTGAGCCGAAAATTTTACAGCAGGTAGCGTGCCATATAAGGTGCAAGGGTGCTACCAAAGCAACAAGAAACTGCTTCCCACGGCAGTCTCGGTGAAGCCATGGCAACACAGAAAGCGTCCCCTGCCGGGCTATGTTGTGATGCCATACCATATAATGAACTATGGAAAAGGAATTAGCTAGCTAGCTATAATTTGTGTATAATGAGTTGGTCATTTACAAAAAAAAAGTTTTTCTTTCCCCAAAATGCGAAGCGATGCTACAATCACTGGGTGAGCAAAATCCACAGAAACGCATTTAAAATTATGTGCTAAGATTAAACTCACGACCACATTGTCGGAACATATTAACATAACTACATCGGCATGAGCCGGAACACATGAAATAGCACAAGATATCCCCAAATTATGGTCGGGCTCCCAGTCCGACAGGCAGAGAACTTGCAACATACTGAGATACTTACTCAACGTAATATGCTGCACAATAATTATAAGAAAAGATGCTCAAAGATAATACTGTATCAGAGCAGTTACAGTAATGCTCAATCAAAGTAATACCAACATGTCACGATGGGAAAGGTAGTGGATAATTTGTAAGAAAACAGTCCATCAATAATGGCATATAATCACTTCTCAATTGGCAAGATGATTGACGGCTAATATCTGCAATAAACGACACTCACAACATGAGCAGGAAATGCAGAAAAGAAACATACTCCATGTTTGAATATTACTGACTATCTACAAAATGCAGAATGGAATATGTACAAAATGCTAATGATACGAACGCGGTAAGCTAATGGATGAGAAGAGGAGAAGACTACACGTGAGGGGAGTCTTAGACAAAAAACCTTATCGGTGGCATGGAAGATATCATCACACAGCATTGTGGGTAACACAATTTAAGAAAGAAACTGGAATCGACTTAATTCAACAAGGGTTAACCGATGTTCACGGTATTGCAGATATATCAGCATGATCACCGAGAATACGGAAGCTCAGACATTCAAGTCTGACCTGTTGATTGACTGTGTCTCGTCACGATCACGCCATTCAAAGAATATATATTTGTTAAATCTCATCATAAAAATAGTTTCAGAACTAAAAGATAGGTAAGAAACAAGTCTTAAATAATTACAAGAGGTTATAAAAAGCAATTGAAGGCAGAATGGCAACCAGATTTACTAAGAAAGGATCGTGATGGATCTCTGTGGAGAGTCTCTGTCTCTGAAATATGCGTACCAAATAATGGTGTTTACCGAGGGTAAAATGATAAGCCAATAAAGTACTATATCAAGAAGGCAATCAAATGCAAAGAACAAGGGAATATGTGGTCAATGGTGCGAGGAGACAGTGGCCAACGTATGGAAATACTATCGATTGATCACAAGGAACACAGTGATAAGAGATGGAAAACAATTCTCAACGAAGAATGGCAAGGTTTAAGAGCGTTGTTGGTAGGCTCAAAGTAGATGAATAATCCGGCTGAATGCTTGTGAGCTACAGAAAAGACTTAACGGTGAATAACCGTTTTGGTCTGGGAACGAAATGAAGGGACTACACCCTCCTGGTGGCATGTAAGCGAGAGGTTGGCGACGCAACAAATGCAAGATATCATCGCACATGTGTTAAAATGTGCGGGTCGAGAACTCTTGTTGAGGTTTAAGGCCTGTTAAGGTGTGCTAATGCACATATTTGAAGACTATTTGGTTATGAAGAATGGACGAAGAATATAATTCGGTAAAATTTGTAAATTTAATGAATAGGTGTATAAATCAGCATTGTAGGTAACACAAAAGTCGGTTATATAGCATTCACATCATATAGCGTAATTGTTCGATTAACAGGGAGAAAGGCATTCGATGGGTCAAACTGTTTCTTGGTACATTGAAGTCTATATTTTTAAAGAAGTAAATAGATTTGAATGAGTCCATTAGTTCGTAAGGTTAAAGGAAAACCTGATTACTGTTGTTGTAGAGTCGACTTCAATTCGGTTTGTTGGTCGTCTGCGTCATTGAAATCTTCGGGTAATTCCTGTATGTAATGGAGACGCTGAGAAAGCATCAACAGTGGGGGTGATGACACCGGAGTTGACGTATACATTGGCAGTGATGGAGCCATGCGTACTTCCTGTTCATTGTCAAAGAAATGACGATGGTGAAAAGGCTTTGGACGCAATGGTGGCAAAAAATGTGTAGGCTGAGCAGCTGCTTCGGCTGACATGGTATAGCCCGGGAGATCTTCGTCTGTTGACCATGATGAGTCCGGTGTCGGTGTAGGACTAGGACAATCCGAGTCCCATCCATTGACTAGAGGTTTCTGTTGAGCATAAGTGCAAGCCACATAATTGGCTGCAGAGCGAAAAGCATCAATATCGAGGGTTGGAGGTGAATGATAGATGCATGTAGCCTCGGTTTGAGTAGCAACAGAAACCGTCTGCTTAGATCCCTGGAACTGAGGAAGTTGCTGCAGGTGAGCAACATTCACACGAGTTGCTGTAGACCATTCCATATTACTGTGTGAAGGAGGATACGACATTCGCCTTCGATGCATTGTTGCAAATACACTGAGGAACAGTAGTTGAGTCAACGGAAGACAAATACCAAATGATGGAGGGGCCATAAACAAGGGGTGGAGTATCACTGAGGGGAGGGGGGGGGTATAAGTGAGGAATTGCAGATGGTGTGAAGATAGGTCTGACTAATTTAGGTGTAAGTGATTACACATGTGTTCGGGTTATGTAATCAGGATGAAACTGCTTGAATGTTGTTGGAAAGCTGTGATTTCACCTTTGTGTGTGTGACCGTCACTGCTTGCTGGCAGTTCGGTTGGAGTGATGAATTCATATGTCAAGCATTGATGTGTCTCATTAAACCATATGAAATCTTAAAGGCAAGTACAAGTCTGCATAACAGAGGGGAATGATAACCAATTTTGTCCATGAGAAACGCATGAAGTATCACACAGACACATGTGGCATAAATATGTGCGAAAGAGGAATACGGCATAGGGAGAAAGTGATTCATAAGTAATTATTAAACTAATTATTAGCTTAAGAGAAGACTGATAAGGTGCGGGAAACTGATGTTGGGCTCCCATGGGTTCATGGGTGATAGCTAATATACTGAAATGATAACGTTTAGATGTTAAAGAAACATTCATTCAACGAGAACGGAAGTTATCAGTCCACAGTCAACTGAAATAAGTCCAACTATTTATGGACAGAAAAGCTTGTGAAATTATGTGGGATATTGGATTAAATATCTGTTATTTGTTTGAGACCAATAGATGCATAAATGTTTCACGTAAAGCCACATCCATGTCAGTAAATATCTGTTATTTATTTGAGATGATTTGTGAGGCAGGATGTCGACGAAACAGGACATTGCAAAGAAACCAAACGTCGAAAAGATGCACAGGATGCTGAGCCACAATCGAATTTAGTAATGTAGCAGGTTAGGACAATGCCAATAACGACACACTCCGATACTTCTTGACGGAAGAGATTTTTGAGGAAAACATGTCCTAAAGGAAGAAGATGATCCTATGATAGGAGACAATCCCTGAGAGATCTTTGAGAGATATGTGCGTCTCAAGAGGAAGGCTTGGAGCAAGGAAACTTAGCATTATTTGTAATGACATTATATGGAATACTCGGTATATTGTGTATAAAAGATTATCATGGAATATATGTAAATATGAAATCGAGAGACTAGGCATTTTGGTATAGCCAATATGCTAAGTGCGGACGACCCTTTAAATTGTGTATGGACAAAATATAAAGGTTAGGACTATTGAAGCAAGACACTGTCAGTATGACACTTACTGATGATACTTTCCAGTGATATGGAAATAGACCACGAGCAGGTGATCCCTTCAGTTGTTATTTGGCGATAATAAGAAACCTATGCATGATTTTGCTGACATACAGGTATGCACTATACAAAGGTATCATCCATAATTCACATTAGAGGACTTGTAATTCTTTTTCTTATTCATGTTGACCTAAGGTCAGTATTGTGCAGAAGAGAGTAGGCATCAAAGTACCAAAATAAGACACTGATGTCATAGGATTGTGTTTCAATGGTATTTGGAGTACCTAGGATCATCTTGAAGTAACTCAAGGAAAATTAAATTGAGTCTTGTGTCTACCGATTTATTGACATGTCTATAATAACTGAAATTCCAATCGAACTATTGAAGATATGCATGTGGATATACCATATGCAAATGGACATAATTGCCAAAGTGACAACTCATAGCCAGAGCTACAACACTTAATAACGAAAGAGCCAGGAGATTTTCCTGTAGATTCCCCTGTATTGTCTGACATATTATTATGGATGACAAGTGATCCATTTGTTAGGCAGTGTTATTCATAAGTGAATTTCTTCTTCTATGGAACTGCATTACTTTTATAATGGAAAGAAGCTTAAATGCAAACAATTGTGTTACACGAGAGAAAGTGAAGGAAACGAAAGAAGGAAACCTTCTGTCATATTGTCACTGAAATAAACAAGACACAATAATGAACACAAAAGCCTGGTTCGGACTTTGGAGGATAGGAGGTGTTTATCTTCAAGCGTAACTCACTGAGCCATTGCTTGTCTTTATATTGATGCCATTTATTTCTTGTTACGTACTCGAATTTCCAGTGATATCCCTCATGAATTGAGGGGAAGGACGAAGTGACAACGGATTTTTTTCCGTGTCTAAGAATTTGGCTTCTGAATTAGGAAGCTTGTCCTGGACGGGATTCGAAGCAACGAAGTTCAACTCCGTCTTGCGAGAGAGCTGGCTGGTCAATTAAGACGCGAAGACTTTACCCCTAGACCAAGGCCGAACCGGCCAACAGCATATTTTTAAGACTTCTAGTGACCTATGTATGCTGCTGAGCTGGCGGAGAGCCTCGTTTTCATTTTAGATTGAGAGAGTGATCTAAAAATAGACACTGAAGATAGCGAGTAATGATTCATGCACGTGGCCAAAATAAATGTGCTGTAACAATCTAAATATTGTATTTATATGAAAAGAGAGGAAATTAATGCGAAGAGGTTGGTCGATATGATATTAAAAGAGCTAAGAAGATACAATAAACTTCGTGCATTTGTCAGCTTATGACAACACTGAATGCGGAAGAAAAGATGAAATTAATTTGATGCAATTATAAGAGCTACAAATCAGTGGACTCGGTGGCGACATAGGCAGCGCGACCGGACACCAACGTTGAGATTTTGATTTTGTAGGAAGAAAGGGTATGTGCGAGGTCGCGAGTTCGAATCGCAGGGACACTGCAATGAACTTCATATAAAGAATGACTTGTAATTGGAATTGGAATATAATGTATTTATTAAATGGTAGGATTATTGAATGGTAGGAGATAAGATGTACTTCATGTACAATGGTAACACGATGGTCAGCCTTGTAACGAAAGGAAAGAATACCTGAATATTGCTCTTGTATGCTGGTAACCATGAACATTTGTGAATGGTCAGCACGAAAGAAAACTTGTGAAATTTTAGGGAAGCTGTAAATCCACAATACAATGTTTTGATTAACCTTCATATTTATAAGTCTATTTAACATAATATGAACCTGTATTGTATCGTAGACGGACAAAAGAAAACTTGTGGAAATTGAGGGAAAGTACTTACGTGGAGACTTCACTTTACTGCTATACATTTATTGTTCCGTGCATAGATTCCAGAGTAGGACTATGAAGGCTAAGTTAACACTGTTATTGTACAGTTCTGTTATCATTTTGTCGATATAGCACTGTCCGTATATTGAGTACTGTATTTCAATTAATTTCTCTTCGAATCTAGAATTGAAGATCCTAAACGTGATCTTGAATTATATCGGTGGAGAGCTGTATACTTGTTTTGTTGGGAGCTTGGAAGCATTCGATTCAAAAGGAGAGTGAATCTGTATTCCAATCAGAACAAGGACAATACCGAAAAGGATGAAACGGTGTGATTGCCCAAAGGACTCGTCAGGCACTCCAATCACTGATTGAACATAGTCGGATCCAATCTCACTACTATTATCAAATTGGCAAAAGACAAGATGAAAATACTGTAGGATGACTGCCGCCCTGTCTGGCAGGTCCAAAAGGAAATCATTGTCAGAGATCTCTAAATGGAAAACTATGGAAGAATGCTATAGTGAAGCTTTATGAAGAGGATATTTTACTTGATGAAGCTTGGAGGCTGAGGTCTTGTTAGTAGTGCACAAGAAATTTTTGGACGATGACCAAGCCAAGCGTGGATGAAGGAAAATCCAGACGATGACAATGCATTACATACTCAAAAGCTGAAACAAGGAAGGAGGAGTGCATCGTATAAGCCTTGAGAAAACAAGAAAGAATAACCCAATGCATCCATGGTTTTATGATGCGACTTTTTAGGAGATCGTTGTTGCGTGCAAATGACTCATTTGTTCAGCCTTCAGGCTGAAGAGGTTATCATTCATTATCATTAATTATCATTAATTAGTATGTTTAATAGGAACGACGGAGACAGCTCTATGTATATACATATATGAATTAGTGCTTGTTCCTGATATTCTGGTGGTCATAATGGACTTTGTGCACCTAGTCATGTGCGGTGGCAACTGTGCGTATTGATATGCGTCTATGGTGATTGAATTCGCCATATGGCTTGATATGTCCCAAGGAGAGATCAGTTGCAAACAGACCCGGAAAGTGATGCAAGCGCCTGTTCATTAGGCAAAGTTGAAGTTGCATCAGACCGCGTGGCGTTACTTAGGTATTATTGCAAAATGAAAGCCTGGGGGACCATGACATAAGTTATAGATAAGGAATTATGGAAGAAATGTTGGACGTTTATGAGACCATATGTGGCAGCATGTGGAAACATGCGGAAATGGCAATTAAAAACTTTACTGGAGACAACAATCATTGCAGCCATTTTGCATTGATGAGACATAAAGCAATTTATAGTCGTCATTTTATCCTGAAAACTTACTTTAATATTACTCTTTAATATTACTCTTAAGGATGTGTAATTCCAACACAAGGTGGCATCACAGATAACAACGACTATAGTTGACTATGCAAGGAATGTTGACTGAGGAGTCTGACTGGTGTGTTATTCACATACCGCGGAGGTGACTGGTGAGACACTATAAAGTGTGTGTCTGTAGCCGATATGTGTTCTGGAAAGAATAATGTGTCATGTGGGATAAACACATGGAGGAGGTAAAATGCAAGACATGAAGTATCGTCTGGCAAATGGACAAACGAAACTACAGTAAGTTTAGCTTAAGTAAACATGAGGAATGGGGGAAGACGTTTCTCAAGTAGGTTTGGCTAGGAAAACGTTTTAGCTTACTAAATCTGATAAATAGAAAGCAACTTTGGAAGGAGGGGTGGATAAACTTGTTTAGGGTGTGCCGTTCCTGTGAAAGGAGAGCAATGGAAACGTTTTAGAGCACTACCTGGAGAGGTGTTTTTACTTACGTAAGCAGATTCTGAAAAGTCTGCAAATTTCTTGCTAAAAGGTTATAGAGTAGTTCCAGGTATGTTCATGACTTACAGGAAGGAAGAAAGGTCACTATCCTTCTCGAATTTTTGACTTTGCTATAGATCTGAGCTATGGTATAATAGGGTAAAGGTTATATTGAAAATGAGACTTAATTGTTTAGAGATTATTATACAATATGGTACCACAATAAATTGTCAACATAACGGTATTACAGAAAAAATATATATATTAGATGGATGTTTAGAAAAAAAAAATTCAACACGATGATTGCCGTGTTTAATAAAATTAGCAATTGGTCAATAGGGTGGATGTCAGGTGGGATCAGAGAGTCCTAGGGTCTCGGTCACCTCCACAGCCAAGCAAAGAAGAGAAGATTATTCAACGGCTGCACCATCAATAGCCAATCAATAGAGACTAAATCATATATCGGTGGCATTCAAGGTCATCTTCACCATGGTTAAATAACTTAGTTCATAGGGAAGAAAGGTCGGCCTGTAGGTCGCAGGTTCGAAATGCAGTCGAACAATGGAAACAGGCCATATTCCTGAAACACAAAATGCCAAGCAGATACACAAGATATCTGAGATGGATAGTTGATATATACTTGGAGATGACCGTCACGCCAACGGGCTGATGTTATAGTTGAGGTGACTGTACTGTCATCATCGAGAATACAGGGCCATTCATGAAGTGCAGACCCAGGGCCTGGTTGAGTATCATCTTGCCGAGTTTTAAAATATAAAAGAAGAGCGTCAGGGTTAGGAATTGACATACTGTAAGAAGGCTGGGGTAATTGATGCGAAGGGTGGGAAAGGTCATGGGAATCAAGCGATGATTGGGACAAAGAGCCAGGGTTGACCTGTGAAGATGGGGTAGGGACTTGTAATGGAGGCCCTCGAGATTCGTCGCTATGTAATTGCATAGTGGCTGCAGCCACATCATCAATCTTGAGATTTTCTGACAGAATTTGAATGCGCAATTGTTGCTGGTTATAAATTGGTGAACCATTCTTAGAACGAACCATACAATGCTTCAATCTACCTATGTGAAATAGACCTGGTAAAGTACGGTCGTCAATTGTCTTAAGCAAAAATTGATTCAAAAGTGGCTCTGATGCAATATACAATGGGCCAATAAGCTTAATGCTTAATTTGGTAGAATATTGGACCCCAGTATATTTTGGTGCCAGTAATAAGACGAGGTCTCCTTCTTTAAATGAATGTAGTTTTGGCATACGTTTTGCGTGTTGCTGGGTCTGTCTAATCTTAATTTTGTTATGAGAAACTACAGCTTGTTGTCTGACAAACCGCAATTTCTCTCTAATCGAAGATACATACTGATCGTAAGAAGTAGCAACCACAGAAAGTGCCTCGGGATTAATATCCACGAGATTGCGGTCTTCTCTAAGGAAAACAAGGAAATTAGGGGAATACTTGGTAACTGCGTGAGGCAAAGAATTATAGGTTTTACAAGCATATGGAATAAGGGAAGGCCATTGGGAATACTTATATTCTATCATAGTTAACAATAGGTTGGAAACAGATTGAATAGCCCTTTCAGCCATATTGCTTGAATGTATCATTGTAGGCACAAGGTGAACCTGAACATTCAACGATTTAAACACTGCTGTCATAATTTTACCGACGAAAGAAGCTTCTTTATCACAAGTAACCCTATGAGGTATCATGTATGGTAAACAAAAATGCTCAATAAATTTCTTAGCAATCTCATCAGCTTTTCTACTGCGTAATGGAATGGCTACGACATAACGGGAGAAAACATCTTGTAGGATGAGACAATGGATAATTTGAGCAGTAGCATGGGGAAAGGTTTTGATATCAAAATGTATATGCACAAAGGGAGTACAATCAGTAAGCAATCTAGGAACGAATTCCCTTTGCTTATTTGTTTCAATAACCTGAGACGAGCGCTGGCAAATCAAACAAGTTCTGGCATAATCCAAAATGTATTTCATGAGATTCTTAATGTGAAAGTTTGATGTAATGACATCATACAATTTATTAGACTTTACATGAGCACCTAAATTTAAGTGAAAGAATTCAATGATGTCGAAAATATAGATGTTAGGGATGGCCAATTTAAGAATGACGTCATGCCTTTTAGGACTAGATTGAACATAGAATAAAAGTGAATCGATTAAAGCAAAATGATTAGATAATACAACTGCTTGATTTGCCACTTGCTTACTAGTTGGTAACGTGCTATATGCTATGAAGTTATAAACCGGTCCCAAATACAAATCCTGCTTTTGGGCGTTTATAAGCTGGACTCTATCATGAGGTATCTTGACGTAATGAAATGCATCTGTGATGTATTTACGAATAGCTGGTTCTAAGTCAGCTTGATGAGGCATTTTAGTCAAGATAGTAGGTTGATTACTATCGATGGTCTTGTATTTCATTTCGGTAATAGGTAAGACTGGTCCAGTGGTATGGGTACATTCACTGGTAAGATGTGACAGCGGTTTTATAGGCTTTGTGGGCTGTGGGGTAGGGTGGGAGATACCATTATCTGAGTGTTCCTTGGCCTGTGCCCTTGTTGTAACACAAAATAGAGAATAACCCGAAAAATTAGCATAGAGATTTTCATAGTAAGTTTGACGAGATGTCAAAAGGGGATGAGTATTGGTATCCAGGAAATTATAATAAGAATGTTGCTCTTCGTCATTAATGCTCCTATCTTTATCAGCCACTGCGATTGGAATAATGGGTTCAGCATCTGCTGGCCATTGGGTGTTATGATGACGAGATAACATATCAACCAATTTCAACTCAGTAGTGGTTGGTTTTACATAATAAATTCGATAAGGGTAATCTTGTAATTTCCAATAGAATTTTGCTATGCGAGGTGTTACAAAATGACTGGAAGATTTAAGAATTTGAGCAATAGGGGCGTGGTCCGTCAGGATCGTAAACCTACCACGTCCAGCTAAAAAATATTTAAATGATTGGACAGCAAAGTAAATTGCCATCATTTCCAATTCCGAAATGCTGTAATTATGGGTAGCAATATTACCATGTAATCGACTAGCATAACCTAACAAAACTTTTTTAGGTGTATCATCAGTTCCATTAGTTTGCAACTGATAAAGAGCTGCACCGGAGGCGGTTCTGGATGCATCAGACACCAGAATCATTTCACCTTCAGGTCTTGGGAATGACAAAATAGGTGGTGATGTAAGAATTTTCTTAATAGCATCCCAGGCAACTTGTTGTTCATCAGTCCAGAGAAATTCGTTAGCCTTGCGCAACAGGCGCGTCAAAGGTTCAGCTGTCTTTTGGTAAGATGGTATAAAGGAAGAAATGAATTGAATTGAGCCTAAGAATGATTTAATCTGTTTCCTATTTTGAGGAATCTGCAAGTTCATAATAGCATCAATTCTAGACTGTCTGATACGCAAAGTAGGTCCATTAGGTCCCTGTAAATCAACATCAAAGCCAAGAAATTGAAAGGTAGAATTAGAGGCAAAAGAACACTTAGCCAAGTTAAGAACCAGGCCGTGTTTATGAAAAAGAGCAAGAACAGCATCAATGAGAGCGAGATGCTCCTCAGAGGATTCACTAAGAAGCAAATAATCATCATAGTAGTTGTAAACACATTCTGCATAAATTCATGGCAATTCTTCAGTAATTAAAGTCATTATTTCAGCGAATAGCGCTCCCGAATTGATATACCCCATCGGTAATCTAGTATAGGTTATGGACTCTGCATTATAGAATGTAACGACGCCGAGGTACTGACGAGACTGAGGAGTTACTTGACATGCAAAAAATGCCTGTTTTAAGTCAATGGCCGTAGCGAAACGAAAAGGACGACTGCCCATTTGTTGCTTAAAGGAATCAATATTAGCGCAAGGCCTCTGCAAAAGCTGAAAGGCTTTGTTGACAGAACGCATATCTCCGACCAGGCGGGGATTTTCGTCCGTGCGTGATTTGCGGACTAAGAATAGTGCACTGGTAGCTTGTGTGAGTTCCTTTTTGAAAATTCCCAGTTGCAAAAGCTTCTGTACCTGTTTACGTACGTAGGCGATATCAGCTTGGGAAGTGATATAAGGGCGAGCTTTAAAAGAACAATCAGTGATAAGCTGTTGGGTGATATCACAAACGTATCGGGTGATGGTTCCTATCTGACCATATAAACTAAAAGCTGGAGTGTGCGATAAAATGATCTCACGAAGCTTATCTACTTCGTTAGGCTGAAGTGCGCACTTATCGAGCTTCAATTGCTGATTAACTATATCGAATTCAGTCATGCGCACAGTTGGATCGTCAGGTTGAAGCCATGGATAATTGCGTAGTCTAGTCTGAGCACGAGTGTCAGGATCCATAGCATCATAATCTGGGTATGAAAGCTGTGAAATAGCATTAGGGCCATTATCGATGATGACGTAATTAGTGTTATCAAGTAAATTATCATCAACAGATTTGGTATCAGGCTGTTGGACCACAGAAGGTGCTGTTGTAAATGGAATATCCATAACTAGTGCTCCTAGAATTATATCAGCAGGCAAATGTATATCTTCAGAATCTACATTATTAATTCTGATTGAACCAAAGCCACTGCGCAAATCGACAAGTGCCTTGTAGTTCTTTTCAGAAATAATGCGAGATATGTTAACCTCAAATGGACCATTAAAATATTGTGCCAAATGATTTACACGAACTGGCACATCGCAAGATGTATTAGGTGTTATAGTGGTCGACTTATGTACGACAAGTAAAATTTGGTCGACAGAAATATCCATGCGTGATTCTGCTGAGCGAAAAACACATTTGTATCTAATTTGAGCGTCCAAGCCCATAACACAATCAATTGGTGAAGCCACATCTATAATAAAAGTCTTAATAGGAACTTTACACTCGCCAAACTGAATGACAAAATAGATAAATTGAGAAATGGAAATAGAAGAACCATTGCCGACCATAAGCTTGATTGGATCTGCATCAACACGAGGAAGGCCCTGCAAAAAGGGACTACGTTTGATAAGAGACGTGCTAACTAAATTGTGTGAGCTGCCAGTATCAAACAGGGTAAAGAATTTGGTGCCATCGGGCAAAAGTGATGGAATAAAGTTACAATCATGAATTTTAATAGATAAAGGAGTAAGAGGAGTAGGAGGCTGAAGTACTGCATATAAGATGTCAGGGAAGTCATCCCTAACAATAGTATCGGAATGAGAAAAATCATGAAAAGGAGAAGTCTGCACAGAAGTATTAAAAGTTTGGGAAGGAGCAGAGTTGGTAAGGTCATTAGATTCGATAGGAGACAAGTGGTGAGAATCGGAAGAAATGGCAGGTGTTGAGTTAGGACGAGACACGGCCGTGTCTGTGCACAGTCAGAATGATCCATTATGTCGTGGTTGCTGATGTGGTGGTCCCTGTGAACGATTCTGAGGTGGAGGTCGTTGATTATGAGGAAAAGGGCCAGCGCTCTGGGAGCGGTAAGCAGTTCTAATGCCATTAGGGTGCTGAACACGTGAGTTATTAGGGGCATTACTGTTGTACTGCTGTTGCGCGAGATTTGCATTGTCATGCTGCCGATTATTGAAGTTTTGGTTATTCTGGGAGAATGGCCTATTGTTTCCAGATCTGTTTGAATTAGCAAATCCATTTGCTGGAAGGTTCCTGTTCGAATTACCGAACCTATTAGGAAAGGGTCTGCTAGGTCGATTATATCGTTGATTGAAGGCATCATTTGTAGAATTGTCACGATTGTATGAACGTCCGGCAGGCTGGTAATCAGAAGATGTTGGTAGACTATATGGCTGATTGGGAATGAGTCGACGACAATGAGTAGCTATATGACCTCGGAGTCCACAACGGAAGCAAGTAAGACCAGAAAAAGAAGATTGACCATAAGGCATTTGCTGAGAGACATATTGGGGTTGAGTGTCATCCATGGGAACATCGCGAGGTGCAAGCATTTGAGGCAGTTGCTGCAGGGATTGATTCAAAGCGCCCATGGATTCCTGTAAAGTGAGCAAAGTTGACTGCGAATTACCTGTGTCGAATTTTGAACTAGGGATTTTAGTGACGTCAACGTGCTGGGCGATGACTTCGCGCTCCATAATGCTTTGGACTATTGGAAGTAATTCATCAAGAGGTTTGTTATCATCGATTAACTGAAGAGAATGCTGCAAAGTCAAGGGTAGGCCTTTACGGAAGTATAAAGCCACGACCGATTCAGGTAGACCTAAACGTGACACCAATTCCTTAATCTCATCCAAGTATTTGCCAACGCTATCACCATAGGTGATACGTTTCTGAGACAAAGCATCGAGGATAGATGCTCGACTCCTAAGCAATGAAAATTTATCTAAGAACAACTTCTCAAGTTTAGCCAAAGTCATAGGCTTCAAAGCATTACACCAATTGCGAGCATGTCCTTCAGTGAACAGCTGCAGGCGATGCAATATCTGCTGGTCATTTAGATTATGTAATTGGACATGATCCTTGAATTTGGTGATCCATGCCTGTGGTGTCAAACTATCAGATTCTCCATTAAATACTGGAGGTTTCATCTCTGAAAAATTAAGAGGCTTAGTTCTAGGCTGTGTTTCAGGCATTTGGGTGTTAAATGCTGCTGCAGAAAAAGAAGAAGGCAGGGAACCTGAACGAGACGTAGAAATTGGACCGTGAATAGATTGAGTAGCTCGGTAAGACGCATCTCTGGAATCCTGATAGGAAGGTGGGCAGGGCAGGGATGTGCGCAAGCCAGTAAGATCTTGTGGCTGAGATCGAGCCTGGGAATTAAGATTATTAAAAGTAGGATCAAAGTTAGGGAGATCTTGAAAAGTTTGATTGGTTGAAGAGGCTTGAGACTGGGTAACCTGTTGAGAAAAATGTGAAGGCTGATTAGCATGTTCGAATAATAATTGATCACCAGTGCGAACTGCAGGTGTATGAGAAAAAGCGCCCGATGTAGCATTGTAATTAGAAGGAGTGGTCACACCCGGGTTGTGATTATTCGAAGCCATATTGGAGCCAGAGGGAGATTGAGCAGAGAGGCGATGCAAAAGTGTTTGATGGCTGGGATCAGTGTAACCTATAACTGGCTTACGACTAGAATGAGGAGTGTGAGAAGGGAACAGTACTTGAGTGGTTGTATTAGCTGTACGTGGTCTAGTGACAGTATTTACAGTATATGAGATTGTAGCAGACTGAACTGTATTCGTAAGAGAAGTCTGTGCAGAAGTGAAAGATGCGGGTTGGCTTCCCTGAGTAGATGTATGAGATGGGACGGGGGGTACAGAGAAAGCAGAGGGTCCTGGAGCAGGCCGGGTGGTGCTGGGCGACGTGCCAGTCCGCGGGGAAGGTTGTTGTTGAGATGGAGGCTCCTGATAAGAGTGATTAAATTGAAAGTTATTAAGAGACTGGTCGAATTCCTGGTTTTGATAGGCGTTGTTGGAAACGTTATCAAACACAAAAGGGTCCTCGGGAGGAGGGACTTGGTGCTGTTGACGGAGACCTCCCAATGAAGGAATTTGGTCGTCGCTCAAATCTGATGCAGGTTCACGTGGAGGGGTCTGATGGCGGGGGGAAGATCGTGGACTGTCGTCTGGGGTGCGATGGTGATGATTATCAGAGCCGTGTAAAGAATGACTAGGAGAAACAGGAGGTAATTGGGGGTGTTCACTGCTGCTGACAGTAGACGTAACAGGAGGGGTTTGTGCAGTAGCACCAGGCTGTGAAACAGGCGTTTGTTGACCAGTATTATCAAATGATGATGCACCAGGTTGCTGAGAATCTAATTGATGTATAAGAGAGGCGTCAGACTGACCAGCCTGAGAAGCAGAGTTATCCTCACCTGTTTCGGCGTTATTGGAATTTGCAGAAATGCCAGCAATATTAGATGGATGTTCGTGACTTCCAGAATCAGAAAGAGCTGGAGATCTATTTCTACCAAAAGACTGTTTATCAGCGTTATCACTATCAAAAGTATGGCCAGCAGAAAAATTTTTATCGGAATTATCAAGCTTATCCCTAGCAGTCTTGAGAGCAAGATGTGAATGGTCTTCGTCAGAATCAGAATCGTGTCGGCCAGGTGATTCCTCACGAGATTTTAAGCTATCATGAGAAGGTGTGGAAACACGGGACTCGTCAATAATATCGCCAACTTTTACATGTAAAGGAACAGTCAATGAAGAATTATCTGGTTGTTGGGCAATGTGTTGGCCCGAGGTATTAGGCTGTTCACTTGAAAGCGATGTGTCAGTGTAAACGTCAGTTACATCGAGGTGTCCCTTATCGCCCTGACTTGTACTAGCAGAGGATGAGTCAATTTCTGACATCATGAGGGTAAGAGGGTAAAGCCATACATTGGTAGGTTTTCTCAAATACGTTTTATAACGAGCAAAAGAAGCCTCACGAAACAGAGCAAGTTCTGGTAAGGGAAGAGACAAATAACCTAGCTGGTCTAGTATCGACTCATAGACATGCCATTGAGTGTTCTTATCATTGGCAGCCAACAATAACCATTTATTAAAGAGAATAGTAGGGGTGTAATGTTTGATATAACGAGAAGCACGAGCAGACAAATATCCCTTATCAACCGCTGTCTGAGCTTCCAAACGGAACTTAAGTAACCACTGCTGAAGTGTCAACTGTGTCAACGGGACAGACATTCAGAGCAAAAATAGATGTAAGAAGAGCAAGCGTGCCGTGCATACTAGCACTTACTAAAGCAAAAATATAACTAATTTGAGGGAGATTACGTATAAAAAGAGAGCCTAAAATCAAAATAAGGGTAAAGGCTACAAAATGTGCCACAGCGATTCCTTGCAATAAACGTGGATGTAACTCAAAACACATATCAACCGACGACCCGAAGAATAAGGGAATAAAGACATCACTTGAAAACCATATATCAGTAATAATGAAATAAGTAATCACTTATCTTGCTTTAAATACATATATATAAAATGCAGGATTAACTGTAGCACGTCACCACACATGAAGAAAAAATGTCGACTTGTCCCTTCAAGTCAATAAGAAACTAAAATAACTAATTTTGGCTAGCTAAAAGTAGAACAGTAGACCTGACGCAACAAAACACGACGCGATACACTATCAATGATCAATGCGCACAACGGCAATAAATGAATGGAAACATGCATAAATGAAGAAGAGCATGCTGTTACTCAAGAAAACAATGATGGGATGACAATCAGTATGTGATAATCAAAATCTCCAAAGTGTTCGTTGGACGGGCAATAGCGAATTTGTAATTTTAAAAGTAATGAAATGTGACATATTTAAGTTGCAGAGTGAGGAAAAAAGGAAGGCAGAATAGCGTGGCCATGGGACCAGGCTATTAGACCTTAAGTGCCGTGTATATAAAATCTAAATAGTATGCTATGTGTTTGAAAACAGACAGACATATTGGTAATGTAACGTTAAAATGCAAAAATTAAAGTATAAGAGGAGATGACAGATAGCCTATGAAAACATAATAAATTAAGGAAATAAGAATCAAGTGCCTTTCCTATTAATGTTTGCAAAATGAGCTCCTACCGTATTGGAAGATGTGCTGTGTTGCCAGGAAGGCCTAATGATGCGAGAGATGCCCCAGAGACTTGAGTGCGCTGTCTGGTCCGGGTCTGGATGAGGTGTGTAGGTAAAGTTGTGAGAGGTGTGGAAGATGAGAGGCAGGCATATCGAAGCTGAACATGAGCTAATAGGTAACCAAATAAAGATATGGGCGAAGCCCCTGAGCTACCTGATAAGAAAATTGCGCCCCCTATACTAGTAGGTGAATTAAGGTGGGATAACATGGCTCTGTAAAACTTCATGAATTTTAATTTTAGGCTTTGGGCTCTGCATGTTTAGTAGAGCATACTAATCAATTTAATTAACGATATAGCAGAACAATAGCTAATTAGGAGACCAAAACAGCGACCAATGGCATGGCGTTGAACCAATGCTCTCTAGCCATAGCTGGCGAACCCGCTATGCATGATATGAAGTTGTGACATAATCGAATTTCCACATCAAAGAAGTGGACTTTCTTCATGCGAAGAAACCGTAGGCCCATAGCCCATAGCATTGCAAGGCTAGTGTTTCGAGAAGAAACGTCACTAAATGTGAATCTTACATCGTACGAACATCAAACATTGAGTTGCTATGTATGATCATTTACAGATATAAAGAATTATTCCTATGCTATCTCAGAGAGTTCTGCTTCTACAGTTCAACGTGTGTTGTCGATGCCTACGTTACCGTTGATAAGTCAATACATGTAATGGTACAAGAACTGAATATGTTTGCTATTCCTTAAATTTGAAAAACGTAGTAAATCAAGAGACAGTGTGACACAGCAGACAAGCGCCAAGAAGCCGCAGACCGGTATTCTCTCACCATGCCATCTTTTAGCTAATTCCCCCCATATAATGTTAACGCACGTATCTTTGTGAGAGGTAGCTAATTGAGTAGATGGACTCATCGCCGGGGATCCTGCGGGAGACACCCTAGCACTTGCCACCACGAAACACCTTACTCAAGAAATACCAGAGGCTCGACAGTTTAGTTTCACGTATCCATTTAATACACAATTCATAAACAGTTACATTAAGAGTTATTCGAAGAACCGATGGTAACCAACTTATCAATACATTAAACAACGATCTTAACGAATTACATACATCATAAACTAATGCCATCTCAATCAACCATGACCTGAGGTTCCTTTAAGAGTAACCCTTGATCATACCTCTAACAACAGTACCCTTACCTGACGAATCGTCATCCCGTCAGGGAGACAGGTAGCCCTCCTGCTGCCTCAGCGGGAAGCGGGCTCTGTTCTGCCTGGGCAAACAAGCTTGCCCCCAGAGATTGCTACTAGGGTGTTCTGCGGCTGCGCAGAAACACCAGGGTGACTGTTGCCATGGAAACATGGGGTGAGTTCTACCCCGTTGCTATCATCGAATCTCATTACACAATAATATAATATATCACATTACTTCTATACAATAATAATACAAATGATATTACAGAATTAAGGTCTTGAGGTTCATGGCGATTTGAGGAAAGTTCCTATAAGAGGAAAGAATGAAGACACCTCTGAAGCTAAAAGCTCAGCGGTGACATAACATGGGGGCCGAATCTCCATGAAAAGAAAAATAATATAAGGTAAATATGACGGTAATTGTAAATTAATAGAAATCCCATCTGGAATGAATTGTGCCTGATGCAATTGTCTTTGGGTATTGGCAAGAGAATTTCTTATGATAAATTTACTGATACTCTTTATAGCCTTTATCACAAGTACAAATAAACCTTTACAATGCCAATCCATGGACAACCAGACCTTCAATACAACTTTCATAACAAGTAAGTGTCACCATGCTTAGGCCTGTGTCAATCTTTTTGATGTTCTCTGATCGATAAATTTCAGTGAACTTAAAAATGCTGGTCAGTAGCAAAATAATTCATAAGCCTGATGGAATAAATATTTTGCTACTCTACACTGACAAGCAACACTATATACAGGTACCATTACTGGTCCTAACTATCTGTAAGTGTGGGCTTTGATTAGGACCAGATATGCCATGAGGGCACACTTCCAAGGTTCTCCTTATGACTTTTCCTTAAAATCCCAGTGGCATCTCATGACATCTAGGAACAGCGTAAGGAGCACACAAGTCATAGCCACCTCGACAAAAGTCATTTTCACAGATTCTGATGTCTATTATCTGCTCTTTTTTGCTCAATTTTGTAGAATTACCCATAAATGCCATATTTACCATAATTATGATGGACATATTTTGAACCAACCTGATAGAAAGACATGAATAACTGCAATGCCAATCCATTGTCAACCAACCAGACCTTTATGACAGCCTTCATTGTCTGTTTGAATATATGCGCAGGCCTAAGTTGACCCTGGTTTTACTGATTCAAACGGGATAATTGTTATTATTCTAGAAATTTCCGAATTTGTCCTCGATCTGTTGAAAACTCACTATTTTACAACCATGGGCACACAAAGAGTTCATACATATATGTATTGCCGATGAAGATGCATCAAAATGGTTTGTCATATCCCTAAGTAATGAGAGTAAAACTAATGAGCCTTTGTTGTGCATGCATTGTATTTTATAGGAAACATCAGTCAGCTGTGGACAACCTTCAACCTGAGAGCTGACAAGTCTGATGAAGTAGAGAGAACTATTTGATTAATTGTTGCCCTTAATGTCTCATTAATCAGACTACTAATGATACAAAAGAATGAGGAGATAAAGTTGATACACAGACATGTGTTTCCCCATAAACTTCATATATATTTAGAAGCAGTTAAATGACTAAAATACTTAGAAGCAGTGCTAAATGAGGCAGATTAAGAAATAAAATGCAAGAAAAGATGGGTGAAGCAGCTATGTATTTTTTTAAATATAATTTGGAACTCTTACTCGTAGGAAATTGAATGAGAGATTAGCCAAGTACTTCATGCTTGCTAAAAGCAATATGGATTGAAGTTAATGACTTGAAAGGACTTTCCATAGAAAATGGAATGGCATAAAATTTCATTTGATGTTTCATTGGAATGATAATTTTAAAACTGAGAAAGGCTGGCTGACCAGATTCTGAGTGCTTCATATAGCTATATAAACACGTTTATTTCAGGAATATTTATCTCGCATCCGAGTGCAACAAACAGCAAGTAATTTATATATGCGTTGAGCGAATCACAATAGGAAAAAATGACCATTCCCATCATTCTCTGCAACCGTTCAGCCATGCTGAGATCAGAGAATTACAGCTTTTCCAAGTTTAGCAGAAAGGGAGCTTACTGCAAATCTGTAATTCAAGACTTTGCACTATTTCCTATTTATTTGTCTGTGGAGAATTTGCATTGGTATCCGTGTATTTGTGATATGACTTGTTAACCTGAGACAAAACAATTTTATTCAGTCTGCCTCTTTTTAGATATGACTTGGAGACCACAAAATCTTCTCGGCCTCTCAGTTTTTATCTTTTACTAAGGCTTTTCAATTCTGTACTTGACAGTAAATGAAAAGACCTTGAAGGATATTTGAAATCCTTGGTGACAGTCCTTTATCACGACAGTCAATAACGACATGCGATGAATATTCAGTGAATGAGTCCCAGATAAGCAAAGTTCATCTGCAAGCTGACTCAGAACTTATCAAGAACATATCATTCTCTAATATAAAGCCTGCCATCAGGTACAGATTAACAATGGCTTTTCCACACTTTTTCACCGTGTTGACTGTACTGCCATTGTCTCTCTTTGGGAATAGCATTGCCATTCAAATATTCTGGCATTCTTATTACCCTAATCTTGTTGATGCTTTTAGATAGAATAATTGAGAAATCTTGAATCTCAAGGTGTCTGCTATGTTTGAATTGCAGAGTAAATTGTGTCTGATTGGCAAATTTAACATAAATTGTCTGTCGGAGGCATGGCCAGAAAATATCTAGGGACATGAAATGGAGTCAAACAGTCTTAAGACATTTTATCTAAGCAAAAACATTTGAATGAAAGACACAGAAACATTAATTTTGTGATATTGCATCATTATTCTATCTAGAGCCTTTGTTGGAGGTGTTAATTTATTTTCACCAAGGAGGTGATTTGAAGGACCCAAATTAATAAGTGATGGCAAAGAAAACAAATGGCATACATTAAATTAGGCTGATAAATGTCAAAAGGAAGAATATAGAACATTGCATAAAATGAATCTGAAATAACTCTCTGATGAAAGGGGACTGCATTTGACTTACCAAGTTTGCAGTGAAAATCTTCAAGTTCATACAATGTGTTTTTTATCAAAGCGACTGGCCGATGAGCCTTGGAAAGTATTCATCACCAGTTAGATGACAGGAGTTCCGTCAAATATTGTATATTTGAAATGTCAATGAAGGTACATAAAAATGATTCATCATTTTCCTAAGGGTGTGAAAGTAAAACGAATGAGCCTTTTTGAGGCATGCGTTGCATTTTATAGGAAACATCATTCATATCTCAAGACAGTTTGCCATCAATGAGCTGAAAAGATTGCAGAAATAGAAAGGACTCTGATTAATTGTCACCCTTAGTGTCTCATTTACCAGTTTCCATAAAACTAATGACCACAAAGAGTCTAAAGGCAGCAGACAGAATAGATGTTAATCATATTTTTAAAAGAATCAAAACACATTTTGCAGATGAAAACATAGCCCACAACCAATATTGCTGGGTCAGCTGATGTACATTTCATGATTATATATTGTCATCATATTTCCTTGACTATTGTAAAACAAAAGTAGTTCCTGGACTATTGTAAAACAAAGTTATAAGATTAGAAATCAGAAATACCAAGATTACGAAGCAATTGTTGAGTTTTATTGCTTATAGTGGTTGTATAAGTCCAGCATTGAAGCAAGTGATGTACAGGTATAATGATACTGAAAATTAATATCATAGATAACACAATATCAGAATTGAAAGTCATAAAGTTTCAAAGAAAGGTGATGTGCAAATCAATAAACCATTGCCACGGGCTGCCTTTGATCCCAATTCGAAATACCCAATATCTCGTTCTTTGACATTTAACTGACTGACCATTATAGACAGGTGCATAACGGACGGTTGGCCCATTTCACCTCGACATCTATCTTCATTGATTTCCTATTCTGTCATGGCAAGGACTAGTCATTAACAAAAATGCATTATTTCGTGCTCCACAGAGTTATGCAGATGTCATGAATCTTTCATATATGTGCATCTTTAAAATAATATTTGATGAAGAAACAGCAAGAGGAATAATGAATATCTAATCTAAAAAATGGATTATGTTTGCGCAAAAAGCAAGATTATCTGAATAATTGTTTTAATGAAAGTATCATTGCTTGAAAGTAGGAAGAAAATAAATGAATATCAAGCCACCTTCTACCAATAAAAATACAGTCGTGATGTGATTATACAAGACAGACTGTCGACAAGGTTTGGAACAGTTAATCTTATTGGAGCAAACCACTCAGAGTGTGGTATTCTTTGTTCTCGAGTTTTTTTCTATGCTGTTGAACTGTGATGTCAGAGACTACACTATTCTAGCATTGGAATATATTTAAATTAACTTCAAGCTGTGATGTCATTTTAAACTTGGTCAGATTCCCGAGCTTCTAGCCAATGCGAATTCACCACACTGAGCAATGAGCATCACAGTTTTAACTCAGTGTCAGAGTGAAAATTGGGTCTGGGAAATACCATACAAGTTTGACATCACAGCCTCTCAGCCAATGGGCTGCCAGAACAAATATACATAAAATAAGCCAGGTGTTTATAAACAAAATGTCAAAGTCTTCTGTTTATACCACTTCCATTAAAGTTTAAAATTGTAAGTTAGCAAGTTTGTAGATTAATCAAACAACTCTGTGGGGATAATAAGAGTTGTCACCTGTAAATGCTCACAAAGCTGCCATTTGGTAGGATTAGACTGGTGATTGCTGTGATAAACCATTGGGATCACAAATGTAATGCTTCCTTCAATATATCAATGTTTGAACTGTCAGCCCATTGGCTATCAAGCTGTGATGACGTGGTTGTAGGGGCTATCTCTGATAAAATTCTTACTCTGACACTGTGTTGAAACTGTGACGCTGAGATTCCACATAAGTATGATGAGGACTGTAATTATCACATGGTTTTCTGGCCAGCCATATAGTGAAGAATACTGAAGATTGTAAACAAATATGTGAAATATAATTCAAAGCCATTTCATTATAACTGTCTGGCTGGTATGTGCTGAGATTCTGTTGACTGCAAGGTTAGTTTTGCGCATATACTTTTATGGAATACTATGCATGTGCTACTTTGAAGGTGCTTCATCTGATAGAACCTGGATTAGTCCATAATCTACAAAAAGGCTCATGACAAAGTATCCTCGTTTGGCACATACACGTAAGTCTGCTTCCATCAAGGCAATGCTGGATAACATGCAAGTCAACAAAGAAAACCTTGGATTCCGAAATAAGGTTATCCCAGACTTGTAACATAATCACACACAGTCATATGCCTACCCGTATCTGGCTGTATGTCAAGTTACAATGATGAAGAGATGCAAAAAGATTTACTTCTTGTCCAATATGATAAATGCCTCTTGTTCGTTAATGTCAACCATATGCCTAAACCATGCACACTGTTTCCTCCAACACATAAAGCTAAAGCAAACAATTATGCCCTTGTCATTTTTAAAAGTATTTGCTTTTCTTGTAGAATCTATAATCGGCCTAATTTCTCCCACAGCAACACCGCATGCAGGTACTCTAATGTGCCTATGACATCATTACTGGGTCCAACTATCTGTAAGTGTGGACCTTGATAAGCACCAGATATGCCAAGAGGGGACTCTTCCAAGGCACCACTTGTGACTTTCCTAAAAATCCCAGTGACATCTCATGATATCTAAGAACAGCGTAAGGGGCATGCCAAGTCATAGCCACCTCTGCACGAGCCATCCTCATAGATTCTGATGTCTACCATCTTGTACTTAGTTGCTCAATTTTGCTGAATTTTCCATGAATGCCATATTTGCCAAATGTTGGACATTATATTCTGAACCAACTTGCCAGAATAACGCACATAACTAAAATAAATGGACAACCAGAATTTCATCGAGAATACGTTGCATTTTATAGGAAACATCAGTCAGACCAGGACAGCCTCCAACCTGAGAGCGGACAAGTCTGATGAAGTAGCTAGAACAGTTTGATTTATTGTTGCCCTTAATGACTCTCTAATCAGATTACTAGTGATGCAAACAAATGACATGCTGGAAGGCAGCATGAATATGTTACAAATGTGTGAGTTTCCCCATAAATTAAATTTAAATTACTAAAATGCCTTAGGAGAAGAGGTCCAACCGAGGAAGATTATGAAATAAAATCCAAGAGAAAATTGTGGAGATGGGCAAGGCAGCACTGGTTTTTTTTTCTGATAATTTTAAACTCTTTTCTGTAACTAAATAGAATAAGAGCACTTCATGCTGGATAAAAGCAATTTGGATTTAAAATGAATGACTGGAAACGAATTTTCATAGAAATTGAATGGCATATCATTGCATTTGAAGCTTCATTGGAAATCATTTAATTGAGAATGAGAGCTTGACTAGATTCC
The DNA here is from genome assembly GCA_026936325.1 of Platynereis dumerilii. Classification (NCBI taxonomy): domain Eukaryota; kingdom Metazoa; phylum Annelida; class Polychaeta; order Phyllodocida; family Nereididae; genus Platynereis; species Platynereis dumerilii. The sequence goes on from JAPTHN010000007.1 coordinate 9,459,448, forward strand.
GAGCGTTTCATAGCTATTTAGATATGTTTACTACTGGAATATTATTACTAATCAGAGTGCAACAAACAGTAAGTAATTTATGCGTGTTAATTGAGAGGATTACAGAAGGAGAATGACTTTCTCAATCACTCGCTTCAAGCGCAGCCATGCTGAGATCTATGTATAGTTTTCATAGCTCAAGAAAAAGATGGCTTTCATAAAGATACAGCTCGGTGAAATCATTGTCTGGTGTGCTACAGACAACAGGCAATGAACATGGATCATGAAAATCAACAGTTAATATATTTTCAGGCCTGAATTTCGGTGTCTTTTTTTCGTTCTGTTACATGCAATTTCATTAGTATGTGATTTTCAAGTTCTTTGGCCACTAAAAACATAGCATTTCTGGTTAATCTGATTGGTTGAGGAACAACATAACCTCACACAGCTAATTTCTCAAACGTAGTAAGTACCTGTATAGCATTGATTCTTCACAGGCAACTGTGAATGACCAGAATCGCGTGGTAATGAAATTGCCTGTAAATGGAAGATGAGGCACTCAGAGACGAATAAAATATCCGTTTCAAAATTTTTAATACATATGACCCAGCAGTCTCATAACATATATATATCATATGAAAATACTCATTCTTTGAGGAAACAATGGGGTTTTTTAAAAATCAATAAATGCACGATGTCCAAAATGTGTGCCAAAACCGGTGCCAGCGAAAGGCCGATACCATTTAGACACAAATTGGTGTTTTATGGTGTTACAAGATAATTCTAATTCATTGGATGAAAGATGCATTTGATCAACACAAAACTCTGGTTGCAGACAGGCCTTGCTTGTAAACATGAGTCTCATTGACTGAATATTACTCAGCACATGTCTGCATTGAAAAAGGATTGTCACCAAGGATATCAAATATCTTTCAAGGTCTTTCATTGTAGTCCCTTACCTTGTGTGGAATTGGAATGCTTTAGACATCGGTACTGAAAAGATTATTTGGTCCACAAGGTGACATCATAAAGACTAACTTTTCTATAAGTTATGCTCTTTTTTTAGTTTTATAAAAATCAAGTCTACATAACCTCACATGTATCAAATCTCCATATGATTAGAGACTTACTACACTATTTTTTAATATGTAAACTTGAGAGTCTGCAATTTGGTCCCTAGCGTATATCTTTTACTTTGGCTTTATATTTCTCAATTGGAGAGTCAATAAGAAGACATTGAAGAGTATGTGACATCCTACAGTTGAGTTTACCATAACAACCAAGATGGATAATACGATGACATCAGTGACAATAGTTCAGTGCTATTGTTTTTGTTTACAAAACCGACCATAAATAAAATTGGTCATTGTCATTGAATATTCAATGGAGTCCAAGACAAGCAAGGCCGATCTACGAGCGGGCTTTAAAGTCAATCAAACAGGCTCCATTGGAAATAAAGCCAGAAATGAAAGTAAAAACGAATAGAAATAGTTTGCTCTTTGATAATTCTTTGTTTTCCAAACTTTTTAAAACTTGTCACAATGGCACCTTCTCCAATTAGTGACTGCACTTCATGTCTGTGTCTCTCTTGGGGAATGGCATTGTCATTCAGATATTCTGGCATCTTCTTTGCCTAATCATTCTGATGCATTGAGATCGAATAATTGGGAAGTCCCAAGGTGACTGTAATGTTTGAATTGCAGAGTAAACTGTGTCTGATTGGCTGAATTTAACATAAATTCTCTTTCATACGCATTGCAAGATAACATCTGGGGACATAAAAACGGAATAAAAATGGTGTTAAGACACATAATCTAAGAGAAGACATCTGAGTGAAAGACAAAGAAACATTTGGGACATTACAACATTGCTCTATTGAAAGCTTTAAAGTTTGTTACTGTTCTTAATTTATTTTCACCAAGGAAGTGATTTGAAGGACCAAAATTAATAGGTATATCAAGGGAAACAGTAATTTCATCAATGCCAGACATTGTACCAGGCTGACAAATGTCAAAAGGCAGATCATAGAATATTCGATAAATTGAATCTGAGGTAAATTTCTGATGAAAAGGGCCTGCATTTGACTTCTCAGTCAACATCATCATATACAATGGAATTTCTTATCCAAGCAACTTGCACCTGTGTCTGAACGCATTCACCACCAGTCAGATGCCAGCAGATCCATTAAATATTGTATATATTAATTGTTAATGAAGGTACATAACAATGCTTCGTCATTTTTGTATGGCATTGATAGTAAAAATGGGCATTTTTTCTGGCGTAAAATGGACATTTTTCAGGCATGCACTACAATTTTTTAGGAGACATCAGTCATATCTCAAGACAGCCTGGCTCAAATGATCTGAAAAGATTGGAGAAGTAGAAAGGACTCTTTGAGTAATTGTCACCCTTAATGTCTCATTTATCATTTTACTAATGGCCAGAGTAATGTAAAGGCTGCAGACAGAATAGATAGTAGAATAGAATAGAATAGAATGGAATAGAATAGAATATACTTTTATTTGTCCATTCATAATGTTACAAACAGAAACTTTCAGTGGATTTGAGCACATTCACACACACATACATACAATCACAGTAGGCAATAAGTTAATAACATACAAGAGATAATAAATAGTAGTAGAAAGAGTATTATTTTGACTTAGATGACACATAATTATACAGTTTAATACTTCTAGGTACAAATGTGTTCTTAAATCGAGACGTATGAATCATTGGTAAAGCTAACCTTCTGCCAGATGGTAGGAATTTATAGAAGTTGTGCAAGGGATGATCCGTATCTGACATGATCTTATCAGCAAGATTAACAACATTCTTGTCATACAACATATTCAAAGGAGTTGTCGATACACCAAGTTTTCTTGCGAACCTCACAATCTTCTCTAACTTTTTCTTATCTTTACCATTGAGACTTCCAAACCAGACAGAGATGGAAAAACACAAAATTGACTCAACCACAGACTTATAAAACAGAGAGAGTACAGTACCATTAACCTTGATGTTTCTTAAGATGCGTAGATGGTGAATTCGTTGAATACATTTGTTGTAAACCCTTTTAGTGTTTGGAGAGCTAGTAAGTTTCTCATCGATGACAACACCAAGATATTTATATTCATTAACCATTTCGACTGACTCTGATTTAATTTCTATTGATGTAACAGAGTTACTACCCTTACGAAAATCAAATACCATTTCTTTGGTTTTTTTAACGTTAAGGTTGAGATATTTGGTATCACACCAATAGACAAATTTATCAACCTGCTCTAAGTAGCACCTCATATCATCTTTCATAATTTTACCTATGATCACTGTATCATCTGCATACTTAACAACAGTGCAGTTTACAAAATTGCTGTAACAATCATTGGTGTAAAGTGAAAATTAAACATATTTTCAAAAGAATCATATTTTGAAGCTGATGGAACCTATATTTCTGGGTCAGCTGTTGTATATTTTCATTATTATTTTCATCATACTATTGTAAAACAAAGTTGTAAAGAGTAAAATTAGAAAATTGAAATATGTGGATTATGTCATCAGTGGCGTCAGCGTAGGTGGGACTGGTGGGGCCCCACCACTTTTCGACCAAAGCATAGGTATTTTGTGGACGCATTTTTTGAGGATTTTTTGGGTCACCATTCCGTAAAGGCTGCAGCCCAACTTGCCCCACCACTTTAAAATGAAACTGACGCCCCTGTATGTCATACAAAGTGTTACTGTTTAGAATTGCTGTCAAAGTCTGTCTTTGTAGTGATGTACAGGTTTAAAAACACTAGATAAAGAAGTGATTGTATATTATAGAATATACAACATGAGAGTGGCAAGTGCTAAAGCTTCAAAGAAAGGTGATTGTGCAATCAATAAACTATAACCTAGGGCTACCTTTGATCCTTACTAGAATGTCCCAATATCTCGTTCTTTGACATTCGACTGACTGACCATTATAGACAGGTGCAGAATGGACAGTTGCCCCATTTCACCTCGACATCCATCTTTATTGATTTCCATTGGATTGTAAGAAAAGGTTCAATATTCTGGAACTTTTTCAGGAGTTGGGAGAAAATCTTGGCAAGTGAATAAAGGAAAGAAAAGCTAGTGCCCTCGGAAATATCTTTGGTATCACACAGAACTACTGACAACAAGGGTCTTGATACACAATTAATATGACCAGTTTCTACCAAATATTCCTGGTTTATTAGCAACCGAAAATTTTTATTTGATTCAGTTTGAAAGATGGGGATCAATCTTGGATATTCAGTCATTACCCCAGAATCTCAGACAACTGCAGTTAATGCAGATGCAAAGCACAAGCATTTCAAAGCTTAGAAAAAGGTTCTCCACTTCTCAATTTATGAATGTGCGAAAAGAAATAAAGTGCCATTACCAGGTTTCATCCTTTCATATGTACCTTATTTATAGTAAGGGAATGGTCACTACAGTTTTCAAATCACAACAACTCCAAGCATTTTGCAAGAATCGAAACAGCAGAATCTAGTGATGGAGTTTGTACTAGCATGCATTCATCATTCCTCATTGTGTTCTTCATCGGTCCTACTTCAGTATCCTATTCTGTCATGGCTAGGAATAATCATTAACATAAATATATTATTTTGTCTTTCTCAGAGCATTGCAGTCATTGAGATTTTGTTATTCATATGCATTTTAAACTGTAAGAATATCTTATGATGAATGTGCTTGTTGGTTGATGAACATTAAGTTTAAACGATGGATTTTAATGAAAGTATCATTGCTTGAAACCATGATATTATTTGCATGTTGAATTTTAAACTAAAATTTGTGGAAGAATGTTGACAAGTATTGAGCAACCTTTAGTAAAATTCTGGAAATTAGCTGAACATCTTCTGGACAACTATATTAGTAAAATAACAGGCTTTATTCCATGTCTAGGTACATTTATTCCCTGACACAGCACTTCTTCCCTGGGTAATACGAACAGCAGAGGGAAAATACGAGGTAAAATACATAATTAATGAACTGTAGAGGAAAATACAAGAATCAATTACTTTGACAGGGAAAATACAAGATTCAACCAATCAGAGCAGGCCTGAGCGATGATGTTACCATGACGTCACGACACCATAATACACATGGCACTCTCAACAAAAAAAAAAGCTGAAAAATTAAAAGACATTACCAGACGTTTTGGGTCAGGGCTCGGTAAATAATGCTCCGATTTGAATCCTCCGATTTGAATGCGGTAAAGTGCTACAGGTCTCGGGAAATACAGGGTCTCGGGTGAAAATATCAGGGAAATACAGGTCCACCCATGAAATAACCTATAAATGTGTGATTATACCGCAGTGTTTAACCTCAAGACAGACTGTCTTATGCTAAAGGAACAAAAAGTACTAATCGAAGGAATACCATTTAGAGTTGCTTTGTTTTCTTTGTAACTTTTATCAATTAAACTTCGGCTTGGTAGGCCTAATTGTAGGTCGACCTTGCTAATTTGGGGCTCCCTATGACGAATTTTATGATTTCTATTTAATATCATGTCAATTGCTGATGAGAATATTTCATACGGAAACGGAGCTTCCTGTTAATCCTCACTTGCCTTTTTGGGCGGTCATAATGCAGATAGTCACCACGGTTGACAAATTTTCTTCAAGGTCTCTTTGTTGTGACTCTTTATACTAGGTGTTTTATATTCTGGGATTTTTTTGACTGCAAGGAGTCAGAGAAAAAACACTGAATAACCATTTTTGACCCAGATTACAAAGTCACTCTAAAACTACAATATCGCAAGTTGTGCATACATATTTTTGAGGAATACAATGCATATGCAGCATTGAAGGCACCTCATCAGATAAAACCAAGAATAACCTATACTTTAAAAAAAAAATCACATAACAAAGTATTCCAGAAGTATTCCTGCTGGTAGATAAGTCTGCTTCCATCAAGGCAAAGCTGGATAACGTCGAGTAACCAAGATATGCCAGATAGCATAATCACTCACACACACACGCTGATGTCAAGTTACAATGATGAAAAGATTAACTTTCTGTCCTATGATTATGCCAAAGGTAATTTAATATCTGCCATATGCCTGCACAGTACACAGTATTTTCTACAACACATCATGCCTGTGGTCAGTTAATTTATTTGCCTTTCTTGATCAATGAAGCAGAAGATTGCACAGACCTGTCCTTTGAACCATAAGCTACAGAACAGTGCAGGTGTGATATTGAAAGTGCAACATGAGGGCAGAATCTCCATGAAAAGAAGAAGAATATCAGGTAAATATGATGGTAATTGTAAATTAATATAAATCTCATCTGGCATAAATTGTGCCTGATGGGCAAAATTCACCACAGCAATTGTCTTTGGGCAAGAGAATGTCTAATGATAAATTTAGTGATGGTTTATAGCCTTTCTCACAAATACAAATTTACCTTATCATTAGTTGAACCTATATAAACAGGGCTCATTTTGTAGCCTCTACAGACATCTAGAGTGTCTGCAGGTGGCCTGTTAGGGTCCTCTGAGACATCCGTAAGGGCTCATTTTACAGGATATCTGGACCGTCTACAGCTGTTCCGTTTAGGGCAGACTGAGACAACTGTAAGGAAAAATTCATAATTATTGATATTTTTTGAGATCTGTAATATCATGCTTTTTTTCTAATTACCATATTTTTGGCATTTTCTGAACTAACCCGCCAGAATGACGTGCACAATTACAATGTCAATCCATGGAAAACCAGACCTTCAATACAACTTTCATTTTATGTTCGACCATGCATAGGCCTGTGTCAATCTTTTTGATGTTCTCTTATACATTACATTTTGGTGAACTTAAAAACGCTGGTCAGTGGTGAAATAATTCACAAGCTTAGTAGAATAAATATATTGCTACACAAGCAACATCACATGCAGGTACCATTACTGGGTCCAACTATCTGTAAGTGTGGGCTTTGATTAGGACCAGATATGCCATGGAGGGACTCTTCCAAGGCACTACTTATGACTTTTACTGAAAATCCTAGTGACACCTCATGACATCTAGGAACTGCATGATGAGCACACCAAGTCATAGCCAACTCCACAAAAGTCATTTTCACAGATTCTGATGTCTATCATCTGCTCTTAGCTGCTCAATTTTCTAGAATTACCCATAAATGACATATTTACCATATGTTGGACATACTTTGAACAACCTATCAGATTGGCATGAAAAACTACAATGCCGATCCGTGGACAGCCTTCTTGACAGCCTTCATTGTCTTTTTACCATGCCCAAGCCTATGTTGACCCTGATTTTAGTGATTCAAACGGGATTTTTGTAATATCCTAGAAATTTCTGCGTCTCTCTTAGATCTTTAGAAGAACTTACTTCTTTTCAAACATCGCTCAAGGAAGAGTTCATAAATATATGAATATTGTTGATGACGATGCATCAAAATGGTTTGCCATATCCCTAAGGTAATGAGAGTGAAACAAATGAGCCTTTGTTGTGCATGCAGTGTATTTTATTGATGTGGACAGCTTGCAACCTGAGAGCATTTTGGAAATTGAATGAGAGATTGCTCAAGTACTTCATGCTTGTTAAAAGCAATTTGGATTTAAATTAATGACATGAATGATTTTCCATAGAAAATGGAGTGGCGTATAATTACATTTTAAGTTTCATTAGAATGAGTATTTCAAAACTGAAAATGACTGGTTTACTAGGTTCTGGGCGCTTCTTAGCTATTTCCACATGCTTATTACCGGAATATTTATCTCGCATCACAGCACAACCAACAGTTAATAATTTATTTATTTATGCTTTGAGAGAATTACAACAAGAACATGACCTTTCCCATCATTCTCTGCAACCTTTCAACCATGCTGAGTTCAGAGAATTACAGCTTTTGCAAGTTTAGCAGAAAGAGAGCTAAGTGTAATTCTGTACTTCAAGACTTTGCCCTATTTTCTATTGAGGTGTCTGTGGGGAATCTGCATTGACATCAGTGTATTGTGATATGACCTATTGATCTAAGACAAATTTTTATTCAGTCTGCCTCTTTTTAGATATGACTAGGCAAAGTGGAGACCACAAAATCTTCTCAGCCTCTCAGTT